>CP092863.1:14678930-15278930 GCA_030710605.1 Cordylochernes scorpioides
TAAAAAAAAAACAAAAAACATTCACGTCTTAATGTCTTCATTCGTTATATATAGATGGCGCGTTATTGCTTTGTATTAATATTGTCGCGGAGATAAATAAAGCAAGGGCAAGTTTGGGGATAATTAATTTATTATAAGGGGTATTTATAGGGAGAGAGAGAGAAAGTACCACTTACCCTCAGTTAAAACTAATCCTGAATGAACGGCGTTAGCCACCGTCCCGTTTTCCTTATTTACAGATCAGCTTCCCAGAAGCCCCCACACCTGTGGCCCCCCCGGGGTCCAGGGATGATTGACAGTTGTCCCATCTGGATGGAGCTACTTGACAATATATATATTGCCACGTGGAAAATTAGGGAAGACAAAAACTTCAGGAGGAAACAAAATTTATTTCAGGCAAGGACAAACTATAGTAGAATAATTCTTCCTGGAGTAAACTTATACGATAATAACAAGGCGAAGGAAGACGAGTATCTTTATTGGTGCATAAGAGCGAGCTTTCGGGAAAAATCCCTTCGACGGGCAAGATATAACGACACTGTGAGCGATATCGATGGCTGTAGCGAATATATACACATATTAATTTACATAAATATAGAAAAAAAAAAAAAAAAAAAGCATGCAAATGAACAATTTAACTATTTGTAAAAAAGTGAGAAGTAAAAATAAAAATAAAGATGAAATAAAAATCCTATAGGGTAATAGAAGAGATGCCAAAACATCAGCTGGTGGGAAGAAATATCAGTGAGGCACAGTATATGGCTGCAATGGAATATCCAGTATACAAAAAAGAAATCCACACCTAAAGGCCAGGAGAGCTCACTATGCGTCAGGGAGGGCGACCTTTCACAGCTAAATACAAGGGGGAAGTTTAAATAAAGGACAGGAGAGGATGATAGGCTTCAGGAAGTTCTATTTTTCTATTGATGCTGTTTAGTTTGTGGGATACTATTGATTCTAAAATGAGTCTTTGGTGCAAGATATGTATGTGGCTGTAATGTATGGTGGGGTTGTTGATGTTGAAAGTGTGGCCTGTGGTCTGCATATGTTGATAAATAAGGGACTTGGTATCTTGACGGGAAATATTGCGAGAATGTTCAGTCATCCTGATGGATACAGATCTACCCGTCTCACCAACGTAAGTGGCAGGGCACTGTTCGCATGAGACGGAGTAGACTGCACCCACAGAACGAAGGGGGGCAGGGGGAGCTGAGGACTTAGTATGAGGGTGACGGAGGGATGAAAGAAGGTTCGGGGAGTTTTTATATATGGTACGGATGCCATAGGATTTGAGTTTTCTAGCTATAGCAACAGAGGAGGGGGAGTAAGGGAGAAAACACAATGATCTGTATGTCATGGAAGGATTGGAAGCTGCAGGTGTATAAGTATATTTGTTAATGAACCAGAGTGGAAAAGAAGCCGCGGAGAGCTGGGTTATAATGCGATTTCTTTCTATTATTTTAAAGATGTCTATGGAACAATGGGTGGAAATTCTTTTTGTAAGAGTTCTAACAATTTTGATTTTATGGGAGGTGGGGCAATGAGAATTGTAATGAGTGTAGCAGGGGGGGCATTGTTTTTTATGATAAACTGTCGTGTGAAATGAGGATGGGGTGCGAATAATTAAGATATCTAAGAATGGGAGAACATGGTTAGCTTCAGTTTCTAGAGTAAAGGAAATATCTTGGTTGTAATTATTAAGGGTTGATAGTATGAAGCTCTCCTGACCTTTTTGCATATACAAAAGACATCATCAATGTATCTGCGCCAGAATTGGATATCTGTAGGGAGGGTATGGGTGATCCAATTATCTATTCTAGTCATGACTATTTCGGCAATGATGGTAGATAGAGGGCTGCCCATTGGGGAGCCCCTGAACTGTCTGTAATGGTGCTGTAGGAATGTGAATGTGTTCATGCTTAAGCATGTTTTGGTAAGTTGGACTATGGTTGAGGAAGTATGGGTATCGACATTTTGCGATTGAAGGAAATCAGTCAAGCCATCTATGATGAGCTCATGAGGAAGACAGAGGTAGAGGGAGGTGACGTCGAAGGAACACATAGTGTAGGCGGGGTCTGGTTTAAGAGCTGTTAATTCATTAATGAAGTGTGGGGTGCTGTTAATAGAAAGGGTATTATTGTAATTGGTTAATAAAGGGGAGAGGAAGTTGGAAAGATATTTAGCCAGAGGGTAAGCGGGCGATGAGTGATAGGCTATGATGGGGCGGAGGGGTACTTCAGGCTTATGTATTTTGGGGAGGCCGTAAATATAGGCTGAACTGTGGAGGTTTGAGGTAAACGAGGTGTATTCTTCTGGTGAGATGTTTTTAGATTTCTTGAGTCGGAGAAGTGAGGTTCTGAAATCTTTAACTACGGAGAGGCTGATTCGGTCTGTGATGGGTAAGAAAGTGGAGTCATCGCTAAGTAAATTGTGCATTTTTGAAACGTAACTATCCTGATTCAATATGACTGTGTTAGCACCTTTATCTGACCTAGTAATAACTAATGATTTACGAAGTTTGAGTTTTTTAAGTGCAATGGTGTTTTCAAGATGGTTAGGGGGAGGGAGAAAGGGCCTAGATAAATTTTTAGCTACCATGGATCTAATGGAAAACTTCTCTTTCAGATTGAAGGACTTGATGGATGATTCAATGGCGCTGATGATCACTGGTGGATTGGGATTGGAGGGGATGCGGTATTTCAGTCCCTTCTCAAGGAGCGAGGTCTCAGATGGCGAAAGAGTGTGGTCCGATAGGTTAATGACTGTTGAAGATCTTGGGCGAAGGTCACTGGAGAAGGTGTAGCGTAAAGCATATTTCTTTTTCCGAAAGAGAAGTTTTTTATGGTGTCTGTCGAGAATAATTTTTTCTTGGGACTTTATATCGGTGGTGATTTTTATGATATGTTTCGAAAGATCTGCCAGTGTGATTCTTTGGGATACTAGGGTTATGAGACCTTTGATCGACTTGGTGAGGAATCTAATATTGGAGAAACAGTTTTTGATTCTTGCATTAAGCAACTGCTGTTGTGTTTTTATGAGGATGTGCCTTGAAAAAGAACTGCCAACTGGGTCATGTATCCTGAGGGAAGGCGGGATGAAATCAGCATTTTTACAAATACGGTTGAATCTAAGGTGGCATCTCCATCGCGCAAGTTGTAGGGACTTCTTATGAATTATCCATAGGTACCAATCGATGTCGCTCGTAGAGAGATTCATAGGTATAAGAAATAACGAATTTAGAAATATAGTAGAATAATTCTTCCTGGAGTAAACTTATACGATAATAACAAGGCGAAGGAAGACGAGTATCTTTATTGGTGCATAAGAGCGAGCTTTCGGGAAAAATCCCTTCGACGGGCAAGATATAACGACACTGTGAGCGATATCGATGGCTGTAGCGAATATATACACATATTAATTTACATAAATATAGAAAAAAAAAGCATGCAAATGAACAATTTAACTATTTGTAAAAAAGTGAGAAGTAAAAATAAAAATAAAGATGAAATAAAAATCCTATAGGGTAATAGAAGAGATGCCAAAACATCAGCTGGTGGGAAGAAATATCAGTGAGGCACAGTATATGGCTGCAATGGAATATCCAGTATACAAAAAAGAAATCCACACCTAAAGGCCAGGAGAGCTCACTATGCGTCAGGGAGGGCGACCTTTCACAGCTAAATACAAGGGGGAAGTTTAAATAAAGGACAGGAGAGGATGATAGGCTTCAGGAAGTTCTATTTTTCTATTGATGCTGTTTAGTTTGTGGGATACTATTGATTCTAAAATGAGTCTTTGGTGCAAGATATGTATGTGGCTGTAATGTATGGTGGGGTTGTTGATGTTGAAAGTGTGGCCTGTGGTCTGCATATGTTGATAAATAAGGGACTTGGTATCTTGACGGGAAATATTGCGAGAATGTTCAGTCATCCTGATGGATACAGATCTACCCGTCTCACCAACGTAAGTGGCAGGGCACTGTTCGCATGAGACGGAGTAGACTGCACCCACAGAACGAAGGGGGGCAGGGGGAGCTGAGGACTTAGTATGAGGGTGACGGAGGGATGAAAGAAGGTTCGGGGAGTTTTTATATATGGTACGGATGCCATAGGATTTGAGTTTTCTAGCTATAGCAACAGAGGAGGGGGAGTAAGGGAGAAAACACAATGATCTGTATGTCATGGAAGGATTGGAAGCTGCAGGTGTATAAGTATATTTGTTAATGAACCAGAGTGGAAAAGAAGCCGCGGAGAGCTGGGTTATAATGCGATTTCTTTCTATTATTTTAAAGATGTCTATGGAACAATGGGTGGAAATTCTTTTTGTAAGAGTTCTAACAATATTGATTTTATGGGAGGTGGGGCAATGAGAATTGTAATGAGTGTAGCAGGGGGGGCATTGTTTTTTATGATAAACTGTCGTGTGAAATGAGGATGGGGTGCGAATAATTAAGATATCTAAGAATGGGAGAACATGGTTAGCTTCAGTTTCTAGAGTAAAGGAAATATCTTGGTTGTAATTATTAAGGGTTGATAGTATGAAGCTCTCCTGACCTTTTTTGCATATACAAAAGACATCATCAATGTATCTGCGCCAGAATTGGATATCTGTAGGGAGGGTATGGGTGATCCAATTATCTATTCTAGTCATGACTATTTCGGCAATGATGGTAGATAGAGGGCTGCCCATTGGGGAGCCCCTGAACTGTCTGTAATGGTGCTGTAGGAATGTGAATGTGTTCATGCTTAAGCATGTTTTGGTAAGTTGGACTATGGTTGAGGAAGTATGGGTATCGACATTTTGCGATTGAAGGAAATCAGTCAAGCCATCTATGATGAGCTCATGAGGAAGACAGAGGTAGAGGGAGGTGACGTCGAAGGAACACATAGTGTAGGCGGGGTCTGGTTTAAGAGCTGTTAATTCATTAATGAAGTGTGGGGTGCTGTTAATAGAAAGGGTATTATTGTAATTGGTTAATAAAGGGGAGAGGAAGTTGGAAAGATATTTAGCCAGAGGGTAAGCGGGCGATGAGTGATAGGCTATGATGGGGCGGAGGGGTACTTCAGGCTTATGTATTTTGGGGAGGCCGTAAATATAGGCTGAACTGTGGAGGTTTGAGGTAAACGAGGTGTATTCTTCTGGTGAGATGTTTTTAGATTTCTTGAGTCGGAGAAGTGAGGTTCTGAAATCTTTAACTACGGAGAGGCTGATTCGGTCTGTGATGGGTAAGAAAGTGGAGTCATCGCTAAGTAAATTGTGCATTTTTGAAACGTAACTATCCTGATTCAATATGACTGTGTTAGCACCTTTATCTGACCTAGTAATAACTAATGATTTACGAAGTTTGAGTTTTTTAAGTGCAATGGTGTTTTCAAGATGGTTAGGGGGAGGGAGAAAGGGCCTAGATAAATTTTTAGCTACCATGGATCTAATGGAAAACTTCTCTTTCAGATTGAAGGACTTGATGGATGATTCAATGGCGCTGATGATCACTGGTGGATTGGGATTGGAGGGGATGCGGTATTTCAGTCCCTTCTCAAGGAGCGAGGTCTCAGATGGCGAAAGAGTGTGGTCCGATAGGTTAATGACTGTTGAAGATCTTGGGCGAAGGTCACTGGAGAAGGTGTAGCGTAAAGCATATTTCTTTTTCCGAAAGAGAAGTTTTTTATGGTGTCTGTCGAGAATAATTTTTTCTTGGGACTTTATATCGGTGGTGATTTTTATGATATGTTTCGAAAGATCTGCCAGTGTGATTCTTTGGGATACTAGGGTTATGAGACCTTTGATCGACTTGGTGAGGAATCTAATATTGGAGAAACAGTTTTTGATTCTTGCATTAAGCAACTGCTGTTGTGTTTTTATGAGGATGTGCCTTGAAAAAGAACTGCCAACTGGGTCATGTATCCTGAGGGAAGGCGGGATGAAATCAGCATTTTTACAAATACGGTTGAATCTAAGGTGGCATCTCCATCGCGCAAGTTGTAGGGACTTCTTATGAATTATCCATAGGTACCAATCGATGTCGCTCGTAGAGAGATTCATAGGTATAAGAAATAACGAATTTAGAAATATAGTAGAATAATTCTTCCTGGAGTAAACTTATACGATAATAACAAGGCGAAGGAAGACGAGTATCTTTATTGGTGCATAAGAGCGAGCTTTCGGGAAAAATCCCTTCGACGGGCAAGATATAACGACACTGTGAGCGATATCGATGGCTGTAGCGAATATATACACATATTAATTTACATAAATATAGAAAAAAAAAAAGCATGCAAATGAACAATTTAACTATTTGTAAAAAAGTGAGAAGTAAAAATAAAAATAAAGATGAAATAAAAATCCTATAGGGTAATAGAAGAGATGCCAAAACATCAGCTGGTGGGAAGAAATATCAGTGAGGCACATAAAATCCTTTTTGTTGTTGTTGTTGTTTGTATATATATATACTTGGGAAAGACACCACACCATCACCACCATAAATATATACTAGCCTTTTTAGGCTTCAAACAACAAAGGAAACTAATGAACAAAACAAAAGGAAGTGGAAAGTCTTTGATTCTCCGGTCGTCTGTTTTTTAAGGAGCCAGAGACAATTTTGTTCACACTTGGTTATCTTCAATTTAAAAGGCATATAATTTATAAATAAAATAAATATAATGCCTTTTAAATTGACGATATATTTATGGATTGCTATTTTCAAAACTCGGTTATCTCGTGTGTCTTCAATAAAGGTCACTGTGTATCAAATATCTTTCAGAGTAATTGTTCCGATATACATGCTAAAAGGTACAACTTCCTTGAGTTTTGTCCATGAGTGTAATTTCAGACATTTCAGACATCTTTGGTAATGTTTTGACGAGAACCTTTCCCATAATAGAAGATCATCAGTTATCAAAGAGTATATTGCATGGTAGTATGATATATTACCTAATGATATGCGTAGATCACGCAATATATACATTTTCTAAATTAATTCCCAAATATAAATTAATATTCTCGAATGGTTTAATTTATAGGCATTATATGCGAACTCACACGAACTCACTGGCTTAAAGGTCACCGAGATGGTACATTGAGCTCAAGACAGAGATGGCTGGTGTCGTGTTTGGGATGTAATATGTACAGTGGGCCACAACGTTCGATCGTGGATAAAATGATATTACTATGCGAATAGAGTTCGATATGCAATATTTATCGTTTGAGATGAACCGATCAACGGGCTGATATGTGTTCACCACTCAAGTATGGAATGTGGGAACCTCTTAAATAACATTGTTTAACTTTAATATTCAATTGTAAACAAGTATTCTATATTATTAGAAATGTTTCATTTCAAAATAAATCATATTTACATATTGAATGATTAGCTCTGATATAATTCATCAGACAGATTACTTGGCTTCATCTCCATCTAAAAAGTATATAAACCTCATAAACAGTTTTCAAACAACCTCTTTAAGAACAGCACTTAATGCCTAACAGGCTTTGATCTTTTTGATTGCGGAAGAGCATTGCTCGATGCAAATATTTATATGTATTTCTACTGTCCTAAAATATTATGTCCATAGTTTTCTAGAATACCATTTCTAAGATTTCATCCTTTAGTGTAGCATATACAGATATAAGCATACGGATATGTAGCATATATATTAGCAGAATCGTCCAATAAAGTATTAGAGCTTTAAGAAACGGTCTGGTATATTAAATAGGCGAAACCGCTGGGAGGGTTCATCACTGATGTGAGCCAAGCCCTCCCAATATACATTTCATCGCAGTAAGGACAGTAGAAGTTTGTTTTCAGGTATAAAATAAACATTAGTGTCCTAATGTTTCCTATATATAGATTGCGCGTTATTACTTTATATTCTTAGAATTATCATATAACACCATCTTAGTTGGAAACGTTCCTAATACATGATGTCTACAGACTACAGTTGGAGTAGCTGGAACATCTTCTAAGACACCTTCTTGCATCTTGCTCATGGACAAAACTTAAGGAAGTGGAAAGTCCTTTAGTCACCGGTTGTTTATTTTCTTTTTGAAGGAGACAGATTCAATTTTGTTTACACTTGGTTATATCGTGTGTCTTTAATAAAGGTCACTGTATATCAAATATCTTTCAGAGTTATTGTCTGAATTCCAATATACATGCTAAAAGGTACAACTTTATAAAGTTTTGCGTTTGAGTGTATATCTGAGAGAGAGAAGACTAAGTTAAATAATGTCTATCGTGATACGTGTGTAATTTGGAAGGTAAGTAAGAGTCCTGAGATGTATTTACAAAGGTGCTGATTGAAAGTAGATTTATTCAACGATTAAGACACTTAAAGGTAAAGACTCTTCTAGTAAGGTATATCAATTAAGAAGGATCAGAAGATGAGTTTCTTTTATTGTATGAATGCTACGATTTAAACTACATTTAAACCTCCCACATGTTTATTTCAATAGCCCAAACCACGCGCCGTCTCGTGGTTTCAGACTGCAGATTTAATATTTACTTTTCTCAAAAAACGGTCTTCTGTTAAGATTAACATATATAAATCGTTATCTTTCTTAGTATAGTTATATTTTTGCCTGTCGAAGGGCTTTTGCCCGAAAGCTCGTTGCATTCATACAATAAAATAAACTCATCTTCTGATCCTTCTTAATTGATTAAGACACTAATGTTTCTTTTATGTATGAAAACAAACTTTTACTGTCCTTACTGCGATGAAAAGTATATTGGGAGGGTTTGGCTCATCAGTAGTGAACCCTCTCAGCGGTTTCGCCAATTTAATCTACTAGACCGTTTCTTAGAACTCTAATACTGTATTGGACATTTCTGCTTATATGGATATACTATATATCCGTATGCTTATATCTGTATATCCAACATTAAAGGATGAATATATTTTCGGGATACCGTGGGTGAAAAGTCACCTGACATACTAAATAAAATAAACATATTAATAGCATTTATATTCGCAAAATCTTGAGAAGGTGTATTATCAAAATAAAAAAAAAATATATTTTAGAAACCATTCCAAAGAATAAAATACGATTTTGAAAAACTTAAAATGACAGGAGTGTGACAGCTGGAAGATCTTCCTGCGGATTTCCTCTAATAACATTGTTTTCGTTAAATTAGAACCATTGTTTTTACATCTTCACAAAATGAACTGCTCACTACATGGGTGTAGGCATGTTTATGTGCTTACAGTGTGAGTAACCGGCACAAGTCGGGTGTACAGTGGTAGGGCACATTACCGTGAAACCATCCTTGGGTTTTCCCTTAGCCTTATGGACTGGCGAAGTTAGTCGAAGCTCATAGTTTTTATACCACTCACAGTATAAAATAGGTCATTTCTTGACAAAGAAAAAGCTTTATTTATTCAGACGTTACACACATTGTATAATTATTTACATAAAACGATAATAAACAAGCTAGAGAGAATGTGTACAGGATAAACATTATATTTGAGTCGATAAAACTAAGTCGAGCTCTTTTTCTGCATCATATTCGTCTTTAAAATCCACATTTTCCCATAGGTTGTATATAACGTATTTAGTAATATGAAAAATCCTTATCATGTCAATTGATTCTTTATTAAAGACGAATCTGCCTCGATAAAAAAACAAAGTTTGAATTGATTTTTAAAATATATAAATACCATTTTTTTTTGTAAATTGGCGTCAGAAAGAGGGACAGTCAAGATTTCTCCAAACTTTGACAGGAAGCAGCGTATATATATGAATGCTAAGAGAGATAATGAAGCCTATCTCAAACTGCGAAATGTAAACGAATGAAGAGGTAATAAAGGTGGTGTGACTCAGTTGAACAAAGAATTCTGTAAGGAACATTCAATGACAGACGTTTTCTTTGACCGGGTACACACACACTCGGGCGGCCAACAAAGAAGGTCGAGAGTTCTTTGTCTGACACCGGTTGCCAGCGCGGTATCGACCCATCGACCGTCCACATCGCCGATATACAGACGGCCAACACTGACTGGGTCCACAGCACTGACCGTTGCCAGGGCCCACTGCACTGACCGTTGCCAGGGTCCATAGCACTGAACTTTGTCAGAGTCCACAGCACTGACTGTTGCCAGGGTCCATAGCACTGAACTTTGTCAGAGTTCACAGCACTGACCGTTGCCAGGGTCCATAGCACTGAACTTTGTCAGAGTTTACAGCACTGACCGTTGCCAGGGTCCATAGCACTGAACTTTGTCAGAGTTCACAGCACTGACCGTTGCCAGGGTCCATAGCACTGAACTTTGTCAGAGTCCACAGCCCTGAACTTTGTCAGAGTCCACAGCACTGACCGTTGCCAGGGTCCACAGGCACTGAACGTTGCCAGGGTCCACAGCCCTGAACTTTGTCAGAGTCTACAGCACTGACCGTTGCCAGGGTCCATAGCACTGACCGTTGCCAGGGTCCACAGCCCTGAACTTTGTCAGAGTCCATAGCACTGACCGTTGCCAGGGTCCACAACACTGACCGTTGCCAGGGTCGGGCACGTTGGCCATCCTCCCACAACTGGATTCAATCCATTTTCCCCAACTTTACTTCTCTCAGTTGCCCTAGTGAGACGTTGGTTTAGAATAAAATAGGGAAATTTGTTAATAACTCCAAAGATATTCGAGATAGAAGCTTAAAAATTTGCCTATAAGGCTTTTCAGATTCAACTCTATATACTGTTAATATTTCAGCCATATTAGTTACGTATTGTGGACGTGTATAGCCGACAAACATACATACATACACTGAATTTTATATATATATATATATATATAGGGATGATTCTTCTTTTCTTTATATCGATACTTGTGATACTTCTAGATGTACTTTCCTTGAATTAAATGGATGCGAAATTGTAAACGACGTACAGCAAAAATATTCCTGCGACTTATATATCATATGATATATAGATGGCGTTCAGTTTTGACGGGAGAATGACCTTTATCTTTCTAGATAAATATCCTCCCGGCAAAAAATTTCCATCTATATATGGAAAGAATAAGATTAAAATATTTTAAAAATATGATAAAAATAAATCTTCAATTAAATACATCTCGTATTAAAATAAAGGTCGTCTCTATATTTTGCCAGGAGACCTTTTACCTTTTAACTTCAGCCTTTATCTCTATAGGTTAATTTCTTCTCGGCAAAATTTCCATCTAAATTTCTATCAGAAAACATAGAGCCACATCAACCAATGATTTATTCAACTACCGACATTTCAGTGACTGGCTGTTACTCTTCTCAGGGGGATGATTATTTTGTATCCTAGTTCTGAACTAAATACATCATTGGTTAATGTGGCTGTATTTTTCTCTGAATGAACTTCTAATCAACAAATGTTCTTCGGAACTTTCTATCTTTAATTGAATACAGTTGACGATATATGGGGGGGGGGGGGGGGAGTTCGACCACACCTCCTTGCGGTCCCCCCTGGACCCTTGGAATATTCGACCAAATTCTGGTTTGTTTCCAAGGTGACTAACGTGGCAACGGCACCCATTTTCCAATGAAGAGCAACCAAGATAGTGGATATTGCTGCTGTTGTGATGGAGATGCATGGAGACATCTGAGACTCTTCTTTGGACACGACAACAACAACAGTCGACGATATAACTGTCTGGATAGAATATCTAACCCCTACCTTCAATCTACCATTCTATGTCACAGCAGGGTATGAATGATGATGAAGGAGATCCAAATTTGTCCTAGGACGTGCTAATACCAGCCTACCGTGTCCCTCGATCGTGCAACGGTGGTTGAATTTAGATTATTGCTACCTGTCGGATTGCTAATTATTTCCTGTTGGCTAACCTAACGTAACGGTTTCTAATTAATTACTCTTTTTTACTGTTTTCGTCTAATTTCCTGATAAATGATTATCTGGGTACGTGCATATTGATTTGAATAACATATTGTACATTTAATTAAACAATTAAAAAAGGTTTCCAAAGTTGAGTTTCTTTTTATTTCAAATACCATCTCAAGCTTTAGGGCATCTCTGCCCTTCCACAGGAGAACATATATAATAAATAAAACGCCGTCTGATGCTAAAGTTATCATACAAGAGATGTTCAGGAGATTTTAATCAATTCATATTGTACATTTATATAAGAAAAATTTTAGAAGAAAGATTTTAGAGGGTTTCTTACAGAGTAAAAATAGGCAACTTTTTTTTAGACGGATTTTTTGTCGAAGGAAAATATATTAAAAGAAAATGCACATCTTTCGGGTCAAAATAGATTTTGAAAATCTTTACTCTCTTTAACTTAATATTGTCTATACAATTAAGAGAATTCGGATGAATGAAAATACTGCCATATTACACTCATGGACAAAACTTAAGGAAGTTGTACCTTTTAGCATGTCTATCAGGATTTAGACAATAACTCTGAAAGATATTACAGTGACCTTCATTGAAGACACACGAGATAACCAAGTGTGAACAAAATTGCCGTTGACTTCTTCTAAATATCAGATCACCGGCGATTTAAAAATATGAAACTTCCTTAAGTATTTTCCATGAGTGTATTATTTGAAAAATTCTCAAAGAGTCCACGCTAAATGATATATAGATAGGACTCTCTTCAGTCCAAGTAGGTTTATAATCCACTCAGGAAATCTTATAATTCGTGAAAGAGATGTTTTGGTGGCGAAGTACCTGGAACAAATTAAGGAGAGATGAACATGTTATTATTCTATTGATGGAAGTAAAGTAATTATGAAAAGGGCAATGGAATCATGTATTATGACATGACCCGAGTATTATGTAACTACATCTTTATGTAATGATGCGTTAGCGCGCCATCTGTTATCAAAATTAGAAACTATTATAGACGCGTATGATTATTTTTTTTTTAAATAAACAATTTCTACTGTCCTTACTGCAATGGAAAAATTAATGGGAGCCAGGCCCTCCCTTTAATTTTTCCATTGCAGTGAGGGCAGTAGAAATTGTTTATTAAAAAAAATAATCATACGCGTCTATAATAGTTTCGAACATCTTCATGTACATTTCTGTAAGAAATAGTCGTATTTCGAAATAGAAAGATCTATAAGATGGCAAAAGAGGAGAAACAGGATGACTCAAGATCTATACACAAGTAATTCTTTAAAAATAAAGAAGGCATCTCCTGACCACGAGCACATGTGCTTTTTAGATGGCAGAGCGCCAGTAATTCTTTATGCAGGATAATTATAAAGTGAGGATAATTATATAAATATATTCAGTTATGATATGGAGAAAAGGGAACAAATTCATTAATAACTTTAGAATGATTTAATAATGAGTATTTACAAGTATGATCTCAACTTACAATTTCAGCCAAGATATATTTCGAGTATAACATAAAAAGATAATATTGTGGCGAACAAATAATTTATTTTAATTATTTATTTGCCATAATACTGTATAATCAATATTTTCCAGAATAATTTAAATCAGCGTTAAATGCGCATTGTTGTTGTATTTATTGATGAAATTAATGCAATTTTAATTCATATTTAAATACAGTTCTCTAATGCGTGTTTAGTTTTGAATATATTATCAATACGAGCGATTGTTCCAAACAACAGCTATTGTTTATCAGAAGAAAAGGTCAGAGTTGTGGTGGGCAGACGATAGATCAATATTCCAATTATTTCCTTCTGACCAATTGACCGGTCCAGTAATATTGCCCCGCTACCATAACAAATAATTTCCATTCCGGTTGCCCGATTGATTTTATACATATTTCATTTTTTATTGCTCAAATTTTATCGCATTTCGGAATATACCCGTATTTGCATATAATGTCCACTTGAAAGTTTTTTTTTGTAATGGTGATTAAGAAAACTAAGTAAATGATGTTTTTATGTAATTGTAGTAATATCGTGAATATTTTAGAATGTTTGGAGGAAAATTCTTTTGCTTAAATAATTGCGAAAACCAATATGAAAGCCTATTTATACTTATATAGGCATCATAAAAAAACCAATACGTATATACTCATGTGAACAAAACTTAAAGAAGTTGTACCTTTTAGCATGTATATCAGAATTCAGACAATAATTCTGAAAGATATTTGATACACAATAACCTTTATTGGAGAAACGTGAGATAACCAAGTGGTAACAAAATTGCCTCTGTCTCCTTAAAAAAAGAAAGAAAGAAAAAACACAACAACAACAAACACAGACGTCTGGAGACAGAAAAAACTTTCTACTTCCTTAAGTTTTGTCCATAAATGTAAATATTATTTGATTTGTGTCCTGGACATCCGTCTAAACATCAATCAAGAGAATGTGAATAAACCCAAATGACACCGCCTCAATTTACAAGCGTTAAAGTTTAATTTGAGAATTTTTAGCGTTTTACTAGAACCTTTCTAAATTGTTTTACCATTATCATTAATAGAGTAAAAAGCTAACACAAAAAGGTAAATATGGTAGCTTCAATGAAAACTAAAACTTTTAACGATCATTAAAAAAAAAGATCCTCAACTTCAACTGCGATGAGAAAATATATTGGGTTGGCTTGTCTCATCAGTAGGAACTGTGAAAAAGGTTTAATTAATATATAAAAAAAGGCTTGAAACCCTTTCTTTACATATCACTTGATACCACAATGATATATTTTATATTTATAATATACACAATTTATATATAATGAACAAACGGACATATAAAAACAGTCGTAATACCCGATAATATTTGGCGTATAACCATACGAAATATTGGAAAGATAAACGATATTTGGATCCAAAAATATTGTGCAATTAAATATTCTTGTACTTACTTCATATTCATGACATCGTAGAGGCAGCAATTTGACACACACTTTATTTTTAGGAGATAGAATTCAAGGCTTAAACAGAGCAAGACATGATATGTTTATATATTGTCTATGTGAGGAATAGTTACCCAGAAATTATTTGAAAAAGTAAAAATAAATATAAGGGAAAAAGTTTCTTTTAATTTGATCGAAAGCTTGAAAATTCAAAATTAAAAGAAACTTTTTACCTGATATTTATTTTTACTTTTTCAAATATATTGTCTATCAAAAATGATAAAGCACAAATTGGATTATAGATTATAATAAAAGAAAATAAGACCTAATCCAAATAATTTATTAGTGTGTGACGTTTCGGCAACAACATTGTCACCATCATCAGACAAAAGAATAAATGAGAAAAAAATATTACAGCAAGTTCTTAAATAGTTCTTGATAAAAGTAATATTTAAGAACTTGCTGTAATATTTTTTCTCATTTATTCTTTTGTCTGATGATGGTGACAATGTTGTTGCCGAAACGTCACACACTAATAAATTATTTGGATTAGGTCTTAATTTCTTTTAATATAGTCTATCATTACAGTAGAATATATAGTAACTATATACTTGTATTTTTAAAAACAAATATAGAGCAGCGCTAATATAATTTCAGTAAGAATAATAAAAAAAAAGCACAAACAAAGGTTATTTTCCACTATGAAAAAGTTAAAACAGTTCTAGCGTTGTTTTTAGAACTTTATTTATTATTCTTACTCCAGAGTATTTGCTGCAACAGCTTTCTATAGTAGTATGGAAGCGGTTATTCCAGCAAACTTAGTGATGGCATCTATGATATTGGTATTTTATTATGGTATATTTGTTCCTTTGTTTTTCCATTTATCGATAGTAAAATCTGGATATTGAATATCCTTTATTTCCGAGGTTTTCAGTTTTTTTATTTCCAGGTTTTTAAAGCTATCGTTAGTAAAACCTGGATATTGAATATCCTTTATTTCCGAGGTTTTCAGTTTTTATTTTCAGGTTTTTAAAGTTATCGCTAGTAAAATCTGGTTGGATATGTGGAACGTAGAGATAATAAAAATATTGTGATATTTTAGATAAAGAGAATGATCCCCGAAAACTTGTAAGGTAGAAATAATAAAATTTAGCATAGAATATTAATTATTGTTCTAATAATTTAAGTAATGCTATTCTGTAATAAAACACGTCAAGTTTTGTATAGAGAACTTACAATTATAAATCATTAAGCTAGCACATTAAATGAACAATAAAGCTATCATTTAAAAGTTACTTTTTATTTATATTAGATCTATATACACTTTAAAAATATTGAATAGATCGGTATTGGCTTATATGTTTTCAGTCTCAATAATAGCTGTATATTAAATTATATATATTTTTAAAATGTCTCCATAACAATAACAACGTATCATTATATTGTTCTGAATAAATCAATTATAAGGCAATACTGCGCTATATAATAAATAAAACCATTAAGCACGAAATGTTTTCTCTTTCAAAATGAAATTTTAAATATCTATCACATCTTAGCTTAAAGTTTGGTTGACGTCAGCTAGTTGGCATGGAGATATCAGGTGGAACAACAATGCAACATGGATTATACATTTTCCCTATCTATTCTAGAAACCTTTGTGTATCAAAGAGCATTCATGTAAAATGAATGTCTCTCTTTAAAGATGAAATCAAGAAAATGCGTAAAATAGTTATTTTTGATTGACTCTAAAAGTTTTTCAGTTTTTTCAAAATGAATACCCCATTCTACCGCAAAACTAAGTGAAAATCTATTTACAACAACAACAAAAAGCCTTTATTCAGGGTCACTGACCCTATACAGGATTCACCAGAGGTATGCATAAGAACAAAGCAGTGAGACAAAGGAAATAACGATATATACAGAAGAAAAAGAAAAAAAAAACAAGAAAGAGAAAGAGGGAAGCAAGAAAAACAACACAAAAAGAGTAGCAGTAAGAAAGTGAGGAGTGAGTGTCACTTGGCCTTCTTCTGAGATATGGACTTGTGGAAACCATAAAACGCCGTAGCAATATACTTATTCTGGGTCATATTGTCAATTATTGATGGAAGTGAAGCACAGAGTTGCCCAGTTTTGAGCATAAGGGTTCTTCTTTCTTCTTTCAGAGCATAGCAATAAAAATATAGTGAGTGATTTCATTTTTTAGTTTTGAATTACAGAAGGTACAAATCGAGTCCTCACCGCAGAGCATCTTGGTGTGGTTTTCTCTAAAAAAACTTGAAAGTATTCTAACTTGTGCGAGTAATCTTACAACCGGGAAAGGAAAATCCCCTAAAAGGTATCCCTCCGTCATGAAAGATATGTGAATGTCTTTGTAGTGAGAGTATAGCTTAGATTTATCCATTCTTGTAAGGTTGTTTTGTATAGATTGGTCTGCCGCTGTTTTTGTGAAAATCTATTTATCGAAAATGTGTAAATGTACGATTAAATTTGCAAGACATGTCAATTAAGAACCAAAATTCAGTTTGTATTAATAATATAGTCGAACTTGGATAATTCGAAGCTCAAGGGATAAAAAAATCCGAATTATCCAAAAATTCGAATTAAAAATGGAAATTCTATTTATAGGAAATTCTAGGGACCAAGATAAATATTCGAATTAAAGACGTTGGAATTATACAAGTTCTACTGTATTTGTCTTTTATTTGCATTAGAAAAGACATCAAGTCAAATGATCTTCAAGTTTGGAAAATCTGGGTTATAACGATATTTCGCGTATGCATGCGCAGCACGAGCCGGACGCTTGCATACCCGAGAAGATATCTTTATAACCCATATTTGCATAGCATGTTGATCTAATTATAGAGAAATGGGACTGTTGAAGAGTTTTTAGCTCTGAAGCTAGTTTTTATAAATGTAAATAAAAGATATTATTGTAAGCTATTTTATTACTTTTAATGTATTAATGTGCTCGTTCTTTTTTGAATAATGTTTGTCCTCTCTCTCTATTTTTTCCATCAATATCTCTACGTATGATCAAGTTGTGATGATCTGAGAAGTATTAAGTTGAGCAGCCATGAAGTGGATTGATGGATGGACACACAAAGAAACAGAAGTTTCAAAGGAAGAATCTCACAATTGTGGAGCGAGCGAGTGAGATTGAGATCGAAACTGTTTTTTTTTTTACATAGTTCCTATATGGTAATATATATAGTTGAATAAAATGCATAAAAATATATGATATATATGTGACAATATAGTGGTAAATGTGGTGAGGAGAGAAATAATCACACGACGAGTTGGAAGAGGAATCTGGAAGCCATCCGAGAGAGAAAGAGGTAGCCAGAGCGCTGTCCGCTGAACGACTGCCTGTGTGGTCACCCCCCGACTACTGTCCAGGTGTTCACGGGCGGGTCCCTTCCCCCCCCCCCCCCCCCCTTTGGAATGTGGTCAAAATGGTCGTAAGTTAGTTGTCTTCTATCGACTACGTCTCTCTCTCTCTCTCTGGTCGACTGCAGATTTACTTTATTATTCCTGTAAGAGCATATATTATGACATATGGCCCCCGTTGAAGTAGGCTGAACATGCTTTAAGTATATTTAAAGCTGGAGAAGCCAGGAATAGAGAAAATAATTTTACAGTTAAAATTAGTTAAGGTAATGGTGACATAGTTTTATGTAAATAAAATATTGTATAGTACACAAGTAAATATTATTTACAAGCAGTTTTACAACACCGGGGAGTTTGACATTTAAGGAAATCTTTGAAAATATCAAGGTTATAAAAGGCTATATACAACAAAATCTAATGTACTATAAGGGAGATGTTATTGAGGAGTGTGAACAAGGGGAAGAAGAGTCACATACATATGATGGAATTCTGAAGATCATTAAGACTGGGGAACTCTACACTTTAAGATATTTTTCAGGCGGACATGGCAAGGGGAAACTTGTCATGGGCTTTCTATGCTATTAGTGTAGAGTACGAGAAATGAGATTGAGGTTGGCAATTGTGTGAGCTCAGGACTGAGGTAAATATAAAACTACATACAATGTTAGAACCTCGGCGAACAGAGCGAGGGGAAACTTGCTTTGGGCCAACCTAACTTATCTATGCAGTTACTTGTGTAGCGAGTCCGAGGGGAAAAGTCCCGTGTGTAGGTGAGGAAGTCGAACGGACTTATATTTAATTTGCGGAAAGTATGCGCGCACAGTGCCAAAAATTGGGACGAGGACTGCGTTGTCCGTTACAAGTGACAAGCTGCTCGGACACGAGGTGTTTGAACCTTCGTGGGAGCTTGTGCAAGGCGATGATTTCGCGGTGGGTTGAAAGTAAGACCCATGTCTGCGCGAAATGATGACGGACCGGACAGAATCAGCGACGATGTTTAACGTACCTCCGTGGGAAATATCGGAGGTAGGCTATATTCTGCTGGTTTGGACAATGGACAAACATAGATTTGAAGACAGGGTCCGTGTGGCGAACGTGTGGCGCGAGAAGAAGAAGCGAACTGTGTCGCTCGATGCAGATTGTTCAAGTGCGAACAAAAAGGGGTTGATAAATATCTAGCAGTTAGTCAATCTGCACCCTGTGACGAACACACCATTGGCTAGATGGTGTGGGTCGGTGGATAGGCTAGAGATGAACTACGAAATAAATTATCATAAATGAAGGGCGAAGGTTAGGATTTTGAAATGACAATATAGAAGTTCGATAATTGATTAATCAATAATTCTCTATAAAGGTCCTGAGCTGGTATAAAGTTAACAAAGTTGTAAGAATGAGAGGGGCATTAAGGGGAAGATAGATAAGAGTCACCAAGGGTTGGTTGTAAGCAAGGCTCACGTGGTGGTTGGAATTCTTCGACGCCTGAATTACAGGGTGAATTTTGAATCGATTAGGGAAAGAAATTATTTTTCGTGAGCCGTGCTTACAAGTAGGAGAGGTCTATACAAAAGTTTAGGTGCTGGAGGCATATTTTTATAAATAATTTGATTATGAAAAATCTATTGTTAATAGTAAAAATCGTAAAGCGTTAATAGGTAGAATTCCTTTTTTTATGATTTTTTTAAAGAGTTACGTTAAAATGGAAATTATTTAATTAAAATGACGATTGTTACATCTACTGGTAAGGTAACTAATTAAATGGGTTTCACATAGCTAGATATAATATGGGGTGGAGAGATAAATGGAAATATTAAATATTTTTACATATTCACACATATTGAGCTAATTATGGAAATATTGGGACAATCTACAAGGAATGACTTATTTAAAGAATGAATGGTAGGAGTTAAGACAATTACACTCACGAGTTATGTTGGTTTAGGGCGCAGGTAAGTTCATTGAGCTTCGGGAGAGTTCTGTCTGTGACACTGTGCGTACCAGTGTTGTACATCACAGTGGCGGTAGGGAGATGGCGGAGTCTTGTCCATGATGGCGGGAGGTGTCCTGCTCTGGCACGGCGATCGTTCTTGAGTAGATCTAGTGCTGGAAGAAGTGCGTGGCAGCTCCATCTCCGTCGTAGGTGAATACTTCTTCGGGATCACGGTTCAAAGGTTGGCGAGGAAGGGGTTGAGGGCTCGAAGAGGAGTGGTTACAGTTGAGTTGGGTTTGGTCGATCATCGTGGCTTGGCTTCTTGTTTATTCATACTCCGGTATATGAGGGATTCGCTTCCCGGCCAGGTCTTATCCTGTCGACTTTCGATGTGACAATATAGTGGTAAATGTGGTGAGGAGAGAAATAATCACACGACGAGTTCGAAGAAGAATCTGGAAGCCATCCGAGAGAGAAAGAGGTAGCCAGAGCGCTGTCCGCTGAACGACTGCCTGTGTGGTCACCCCCCGACTACTGTCCAGGTGTTCACGGGCGGGTCCCTTTCCCCCCCCTTTGGAATGTGGTCAAAATGGTCGTAAGTTAGTTGTCTTCTATCGACTACGTCTCTCTCTCTCTCTCTGGTCGACTGCAGATTTACTTTATTATTCCTGTAAGAGCATATATTATGACATATATGAGAATAGGAAATATATAAAATAGATGGTAAATACATTAATATATACATATATATCTGAAAATAGAGCAATCCATATTTAAATATTTAGATAATAAAAAGGCATATATACAGTCTTCATTGGTGGTGTCCACCGCGGGAAAGATTCCGCCACCGATGAACCGCGAAAGTTATTTTCTTCGAAATGGATAGGTTGATGAGTTGGCTGGCATTTCCCAAATCAAAACCAAGATGGTACTTTATATGGTAGCCTTCTTTCTCCACACTTGTGATCTTCATTGCCTCGGGTTGGGAGCAAATGACAGGCCTGCAGATCTAGGGGTGCTCACAGAAGGCGAACACCTCCCGGAGCAGGCGTCACAGCACGGCAACTTCAATATTTGTGGGTCTTCGACCCGTCGCAGGTGGCATGCCTCGAGGCAGGATGGTCAGGATGGGGTAGGGCGCGAAGAGCTAGCCGTATGGAGATGTCTGCGCCGTGCAATGAGAAGCAATTATGACGCAGGTCGGCACAGAGAATGGAGCGGGCCACATCTACGGTGGGGGTCCACCGTGCAGCCAGCTCTCCAACAGGGTGCAACTGCAGCAGTACCGAGTCCAGTGCTTGACACGTACTATGGCCGGTGAGACGGGTAATAGGCGCTGCCGATCCTCGCAGGAAAATGGTCTCCGCCTCGAGCTCCGCATAATAGCTGGGGCTGGCGTTTTTCTGCAGTAGACGCTGGCATATGGCCCCTAGTTTCCGCGCATCCGAGAGCACAGCACGCGTTGAGGGGAGGGTCACTATCAGAGAAGTCTCCGACATTCGCCTGTAGCCAGCAAGTATGGCGGCCGAAGGAACCTGTTGTCGCCTCGGAGACGCAGGGTCCTCAGACTGGCGATGTCAGAAGCTGGCGGGTCAACCACCCCCTTATGCTAACCAGCCAAAAGTAGCCTTTGGCGGCGCCGCGCAGTGAGGCCTGGACCCCTTCAGACAGGCGAGCCGAAGCAGGCCCACGATGTCCATCAGGCCGACGCCTTCTTCGGAGACTGGGCGAGCCATGGTGTCTCCGGAGAAGCCACGAGACTCGAATTGTTCGTATAACGAAGCGCGCCAGCAGCCGGCCGATGATGGTCGAGTAGGCTGTTGGCCGCAAGGGCATGACCCACCTGGCCGCGGGTGAAGGGAGATCCCCTCACGATGGTTCGCTCTAGCAGCCCCAACAGGTGGGAGGCCTGGGAGGCGACGGAATTCCGGGGAGAGTTCGTGCAGCCCAGGACAGTCATTGACTTGAACGCCCAGGAGATTCTCAGAGAAGAATCTGTCTCGTGCTTCTAGGAGCTGTACCAGAGCTCGCAGCTCTTGTCAAAGTTGTCCATGCAAAACTCTTCAAAGATCAGGGGCACGAGCTCAAACTGAGCGTCGTCCGCGATGAAGAAAACGATGTCATCCGCATAGGCGACCACGCAACCACGGCCCAAGATCCTCTCTTAGCAGAGTACTTACTGCCCAGGCGACCTTTTTGGACACTCACGCAATGATAGATTAGGATGGCCGTTCCGCAACGTCGTAGTTCTGGCACTCCGGCATAAGGTCTAACAGATGACGGCGCAGATAACCTACGATAAAGACGCTTAGGATTCTGCAGTTGGTTCTTGATAGGCCGATGTTCTTGCAGACCCGGACCACCGTGCGGCTTCGGCAGAAGGATAACTTTGCTGCGCTTTGAAGATGGGGGCAAGACCCCACTGAGCCCAGAAGCCTCGAACTTATCAAAGAACTTTGGTGAAAAAATATTCAAAAGCTTCCGCAAACTATCAGGGTAATCCATCCTATCTCGATGCACGGCCTTTTGGGAGGCAGTGGACGGCTGTCGCAACATTATCGTGAAATATGTCGACAAGAAAAACTGGTCCCACTCATCGAATTCCAAGGGAATCACTTCCAAGGAAGTCGGCGATGGCTTCTGCCGAGCTTGGAGTTGGCCCCTGGAGATGGCGTTGCTATCGTAGTCGGTGAAGGTGGAAGGAGAGCGACGTCTGGCTGGGAAGTAGCGCCCGAGGTCCGATAGGGAAGGATAATCGGAGTGGGCAGTGTCGTCCTCCAGTCTCAGCCTCAGGAAGAGGCTTGCTCTCACGATTCATCCACCGACAAACTCAACGATGGCAGGCGCGAGTAACCGTATCTCCGTGATCAGATATATCTTGATCCCAGTCCAGTGCTTTCATAACATCGAGGGTGAGAAATTTGCTAGGTCTTCCGATATATCATTGTTGAACTTTTCCATTCGATCGACAAAAAGGTCTCACCGTAACAACTTGCCGATGCAGGGAAGTCATGTGGGAGCTGGGTCTTATGCTTGGATCAGAACGGCACGGTAGTCCAAGTAAACGTAGTGAATAGTTTAGTATTGGGTGACGCGGTCGCAAAAACCTGATTAAATAGGATTCTGTCCTGACGACTAGCGTCGACCCGAATTCCGATGATTACGACCCTTGTGAGCTCCAGTGCAGCATTGAAAAAGATTGCGATGTTGAGGAGGTCGGCTTGGTCCTGGAGCTCCGCGAGGGCTTCTGATAAACCGGATGTCAGGTCCTTAGTCGACTTCTCGTAGATGTTCAAATCATCGAGGATCCACGTAGTCTTTTATACGTCAGAGTAGCGATGGACTGGAGATGGCAGCGCCGCTCTTCAAGAGTACTAGAGACGTGAGCGTTAACGCATGTAATGGAGAATTACTGGACAGTAAGGTCGACGACAGCAATCTTGTCAGGCCATAGGATCTGCTGCCGGTTAACAACGACCCCGGCCGCGAAGATGCAGGCGAGGCCCGATCACACGGTGGTCGTTGCGGGCACAACGACAGTACTGTATCCGTGACAGTGGTCCCCTATGTCGCTCAGGGCCATGACGCTGGTCTCCTGAAAGAAGCAGATATCAATCTTATGCTCTTTGGGAAAACAGCATAGATGTATTCTCTGGCGAAGACCAGCGATGCCGCCGGTGTTCAGGGTCGCAATTCGGAATTTTATTTGGGATAACGAACAGAGTTCTTGGCGCGCGAGAGCTTCTTGTACAGAACCATTAGTACCGTGCCTAAGGTGTCGATGGCTTGTATCTGCTGGAAGTTAGGTTTGGCCAAGAGATTGTCCGTCAAACCATTGTTGGTAAAAGCCAGTAGAAGATCTCTCTCCATCCCCAATTTCTGAACGGTGGTGATGGCCGCAGATGCCTTTTCTCTCTTCATTAGAGCATCTATCTGACTCTGACCCAGTGTGTG
The DNA here is from genome assembly GCA_030710605.1 of Cordylochernes scorpioides. NCBI lineage: Eukaryota > Metazoa > Arthropoda > Arachnida > Pseudoscorpiones > Chernetidae > Cordylochernes > Cordylochernes scorpioides. Next base: position 14,702,972 of record CP092863.1, read on the forward strand.
ACGATCCTTCGTTGGTGAAAGTTCTTGAGAACCACTTTGCGGCTCGGTTTGGGAAAAAGTCGAGTTAACCACCTTATCTGTCATAGCTGTATCTCTGAGAAGAAATTTGGAAATGACAACAGCAGCTGATGGTGGTGATGCAGCAGGAGATTCGACGATGAGGGTGGCTTGTTCAAAGCTTCGATGCGCGCAACAGGAGCATCCACAGGGAGCAACAGCTTGTTCTCCTGAAGTTAAGTCTTGCAAAGACCATTGGCTCTTTTCTATCCCTGATTATAGTACAGAGAACACGTGATGCCATAGGTCGCATAGACATGGGTAACTACTTCCTCGGCCTTGACATACAGCTGGTCAGGGATCTCGCAGAGTGATGAAAGATTCCCGACGAGCTAAGTTCAGAAAGAAGTTTCGAGCTGCATAATATTCTAGATCAGTGTCGGGCAACCTTTTTCGAGTTGCGGCGCACTAAGCTTAATTTCTTTTTTTCGCGGCGCACCTGTGGTTCTCACTATAAATTTCCTCGTAGGTAATTAAAATACAACAATAAATACTAGTAAAAATTTAAACATATATATCACATTTTATTAATTTTCAATATTAAATTAACATAATCAATGCGAGCATTGCGATTGTTTTTGTGAGCATATCAAATCAATACGGGGATCTACTTGTGAAAGACAAACGCGCATCTCCTCATCTATCATTTGAAGTCTTTCGCGCTTCTTAGACTTCATTTCTGTGAGTGTTGAAAAACCTTGCTCACACAGGTAGGAACTTCCAAATGGCAACAATGATTCGATGGCCGCATTACTAAGTTTAGGAAATTTGGAGTTTAAGCACAACCAAAACTCAGATAGCTCCTTTTCAGTGAATAGTCTTTTGAAAACTAAATCGTTTTTTAAATCAATTAAGTTTTCTTGCATTTCTTCTTCCAGATGTTGAATTTCACAGTGCATAAATGGGTTAACTACCCATTCCATCTTTTCAACGTCCAAGTAAGGAAAATATTTATCAAAAGAAGCGGATAGTAATGTCAAAGTTTCTTCGACTTCTTTTTTGATAATAGATTTTGCAATGCAAACTGTTGTAATTATAATACCAAAATAAGTTTTATATAAAATGAAATTTGCTTTTTTTATTTCATTTTTTATATGAAAATTTTTGAAAAAAATTATTAAAATTGAATAAAAATTATAAAAAATATTTTTTGAAACATTATTTTTAAATTTAACCAAAAGTTCGAAATACCTACAAAAATGTTCGCGGCACACCTAGAATTCTTCGCGGCACACCAGTGTGCCACGGCACACCAGTGTGCCACGGCACACCGGTTGCCCGACACTGTTCTAGATTATGGGCGTGACCTGCCCGAATGGCCGTAGCGCAGCGGCGAGGACGGCGTTCTCCGCGAAGAAGAGTACGTTTCTCATCACGATGCGCTCGGTCCTCCTTTTGCGGGGGAAGGTTCGCAGGGTGGTGTCATAGATGAGCCTGTTGACAAGATGCATGCTGGAGATGCTGACCAAAATATGCCCTCTATTTTTGCCAACTTGTAGACGCTGCTCTTGCCAAACTTCGCCTACAGCGCCAGAAAGTACTGGAACTGACTGAAGTCTGGACAGAATTCTAGGTAGAAACATTGGTCTACCTGTCCAGCCGCCGACCATGCCCTGAACTCTGCCTGCTTTACCATGGAATTGGACATGGGGCGATGGTTGAGGGTTATCTTCGCACAGCTGCCTGTCCCACGCAGCCCCTCTTGGCTTCCCGGCTTGCCACATCGGAATCAACAGACCTCTTCCTCCTGTGCTTTATCTTGATGTAGATGACGTTGTTCTCCTTAGGGAGTTGATTATTCCGATCGACAAGATCAACATAGCTCGTCGATGGGATCCCTGCACCAGGCTGCTATTGGTCGTCTCCTCCATTACCGGAGTAGTGCTGATTGCATCAACAGTTGCTGATGGCGATTGGCTTTCTTAGGGAGAGAGAGAGGATCAACGGACCTTGTCCATCTGTGTGCTGCTAACTTCATCACATGGACCCGAGTCATACAGCGCCTGATTATGATCGAACTGTTTCTTCAGGGTTCACTGGCTTATACGTCGAATGGCCAGAAGAGACTGACGTCTCCTCCCAACGGAAGCTTCTGTCAAAGAGGCGCTATTTTCTATTTATGCTATTGTATCGTGCCGATACCAGGGATCCCAGATACAGCCTTTTAGCTGGATGGAACGTCACTTTATGTTGTTGAAATCCATGGTATAACTGGTTTGAACTGAGTATTAGGATATGAGTGATTTTGGACATCTATTTATATTATTCATTTGCGTTCAATGTTTAATTCTTCCCAGTTGGTCAATGGAAGAGTCATTCCCGGCTTGATGGAAGAGAATCTGTCTCAGATAATCAGGCAATCCGGATAATTTGCATGTGAATTCCTTATTTGGTGGACGGAAAGAACCATTTTTAAAATCTTGAGATGAAATCGATTACAAGTGCATTTGATGATTAGCTGGTCATTTTTCTGGTTTGCATCTTTCAATATGTTGCATTAATGGATAGTTTAGTTTTTTTTAATTGGAATAACGTAACTTTAGAGGATCTAAAGTGTTATCTTACGAATGCAAGAATACAAAAATAAGTATTGTCTATCTCTAATTTTTCCATTGCAGTAAGGGCAGTAGAAATTGCTTATTTAAAACAAAAATCATACGTGTCTATAATAGTTTCGATTTTTCATAACAGATGACGCGCTAATGCATCATAATATAATTGTCTATCTCTAATATAATTTGCTGTAGATTTTTAATCTTTATATTTTGTTCTGTTGCGTCATACACATATGAATCTCTTGTTTTGGGTGTACTAGTATCGTTGTATTTTTCCCTTAATACCTTTTTGTGTATTACCTCGCATTTTAGTTTGTTAATAAATAGTTGCTCGTTTGAAAGACGTAAAATACAACACATTATTTCAACTACATTCTCTCTCGCTCTCTCTTCATATATATATACTAATAAAGAAATATTTTATAAGATATATTTCGTGTAAAAAAATGTTCAAGTGAATAATTAAAGAAAAATATATTTTTTTTGTGAACATTAACAAAATTTTCCTCGATAAATCAAAACAACTACAAAGTGTATAGTCCCAATATTCTCAAATCTTAATCTAAAATGGAAATGGCGTGTCAGAACTGAGTGTTTCCAGATAGTATAAAGCTGTAATACCTCAAGGACATTGGAATTAATCCTTCTCACCAAGTCCTTCACCAACTCTATAATTAACACCTAAATAGCCCTTCTCTAAAAGAGATGAAAAAAATTAACGAGAAATCGATCTTTCGTGTTTCTTTATAGACCCCCCTCTCTCCTCAAAAAGAATGAAATTTAATTATAAAAGCTCTTAGAGAAAAAAATCCAGCATTTTGTTTAAGTTCGTCGTTGATCTTTGTCATCGATGGCTTGCCAGTTTATAATCAAGTAACCTATAGCTGTTATAATCTGTTAGGATCTTTTTAATACATATTTGCATATAAGTACTAGAAGTCTATCTATTTGTTATTTTCTATATCCCTGCATGTAGTAGAATGCTTTGTTACAAATGCGTGGTATAATTGTGGAAGATAGTTTATTACTTTAATTATACCTCAAATCAACAACAACAAAAAGCTTTATTAAGACCTTTTAGTCTTATACAGATTCTCAAAAGCAGAAATGTAGCGGGTACATGACAATTAAGAATAATTTATTGACATCTAGTCAACAGCAAAAAGAGAGTTTACAATTAGAGTTTTTAAAATAAAGACAAATATTTATAACAGACAAGCCTTCTCCGAAGGGACGTGTGGATCCTATCAGGAGCTTAAAGCCGTCTTGAATTTAGACAGGCCCCTGTCAATGACGGAGTTCTTGTCCCTAACATGCTCGACGACAGTGTTAAGGAATTTGACGTAGGAGGTACATGCAGGAATAACATTAATAGTACTAGTAATAATCAATGTGGGGGGTCGGTGGAAGGATGGTCTAAACCGTTGGTTTTCGACCACTACAACCCGGGTGCCCGCATTGGGCACTTTTTTCTCATTAAAAAAAAAATGCTCCAATGGCCCCTGATTTCTTGCAAAGGTCCTACCCCACCAGTGAGTGCAAGTAACCAAACGGAGCTCTGGCACATTGTAAGTGCAAAGTCGAACTGCTTTTCACATGTGTAGACATGTGGTGCACTTGCAGTAAAAGCAGTCGCTAACTACCCACCATGATTATCATGGCCTGCACCACGTGTACTAGGGATGAGCAAAAAAAAAAGCAATGTCATTATTATTTTTTTTTCAAAGTTAATCACATCTAATGATTATACCTTAAATCATGAATTAAAACTAAGCGTTTTAGAGGCCATATTTTCTAATACTGCTACTAGGGTAGTTTTTACTGAAGGTAATAGTAATAGCGCTAATCGCTTGAAAGCTAGCATTTTAAAATAAAAAGAAACTCATTGTGAGAATTATTTGTATTTTAAAACGTTTTTCACAATTTTATCACGGATAGACCTTTAGATACTGTTATTGAAATTATTGAATAGACACTCATATATACTCATTACACATAAGGCTTGCACCAATTTTCCTTAAAATTGAATAATTGTATTTTGGAAAGAATATATATCTGGGATAGTTGCGTGCGTGTTGGTGTGGCTTGTGGAAAGGCCGCTGATAAAATTATAATTATTTTATAAAATAAATTAATTTATTTAAAACCAGAAATATATAAAGAGAAAAGAAGTAACGGCCGTTGGAAGCAAGCCTTGTTGTTGACGACACGCGTGGCTAGAGTCACGGATGCCGCCCGCGCGCATGCGTAGTGTGTTCTCCCAGCTCGCGCTTGCCGAGGCGTAGTGAGGTCGCAACACTACTGCCCGTAGGTGCAGTGAAGCTTTGTCCGCGCTCGCTGAAGCAAAGTGTGGTCGCCACATATATATGCAATTTTTTTGAAAATTATATAAATCCCCAATCTCTCTGCAACAATTTTGTACCCTATCTCAGGCAATGTTATGTCTTCATATAAACTATAAATCCAATGTTACACTGTTCTGTCCCCTATGTCGGAATATTATATTAATCCCCAACCTGCAACAATGTTGTATCTATGTTATGCAATGTTATTTCAGCGTACCCACAATAAATCCAACGTTACACTGGACTCTCCCCTATGTGTGTTGTATAATTATATAAATCAACAACTTGCAAAAATGATGTACTTTATGTCATGCAATGTTATTTCATCATACCAACAATAAACCCAACGTTACACCTGACCAAGTGGTGTAACGTGCAGGAGCCGATGAGGATGCAGGGCCTGATCACCGATACCCTGGGGGTGATCCACTCCTACCTGACGGGCCTGTTGCTGCGGCCGGACGACGGCGGGGGATTTTACCTCAGCTCGCTGCCGCCCATCGGCTCGGCCAGGTCCACCGCGCCCTCGCTGCGGGCGGGGTCCGTGGTGCACTACCCTCAGCGGACTGTGTCGCTGCAGGCACTCAGGTTGGTGCTGTACCACGACACATGTTGGAGAGGGTGGAATTTTCTTTCATCAAAGTAGGGATCAAGGGCGTTGGACGCGTACAGGAGAGTGGGCGGCATTGTGTGTAGGTCCTGAAAGGTGACAAGAAAACCTGTCTAGGTCCAGGACTAAGTTAAAGGGGGGTGGGGTTTACCTGTCCAAGTTACCCCCTGGTATGGTTGCAAGGTAACAATTAAAATTCGCCCTCATGGCTACCAGGGAGTATAGGTTTTGCTAATCTAGAAAAAGGCTACTGACTTATGGGCCTTCTAGACCTGGGTGGTCAATTGATCCTAGGATGTACTATGACACACTAATCTCTAACTCTGTTTAACTCATGTTCTACTGGAAAGATATCGTCTCATAAATGGATAAAACATTTACCCTTTCATATATACAAGTGTATGTATATTGACTTCATCAAAGAATTTAAGAGTATGGAGACAGAAGCTTTTAGTAAAATTAAAAATTTAATAGCTTAATAGAGGTATAAATATAGCCTAACGCGATAAATATAGCCAGCGGTTTATCGTACCGCAGTATTCAGGCTCACGTTGGTCGAGATCCCATGACTGTTAGCAGAATATGGAATCTATGGGTTTAGGATGGTCATACGGAACGATGTACTGGATCTCAGCAGCCTGCTATCGCTAACAGCCGAGAAGACCGACATGTTACTCTAATACATACAATACAAGAATATGTACAATGCTAAATCTCTCAACGCTAAATTCGGGATTGGATACTGAGTCCTGGTTGCTTAAAACCAGTAGTGCATAGTTAGCAATGCTACCATCTCCTATATAGTATAAGATACGATGTTAAAATAGTCCTGGTGCCTCCATAATGCTGAAATCCAGCCAGTGTCCGTGAGCACTAAGTAGGGTTAATGGGCTTCACAAGTGTATTCACTCCTTGCGTGCCCCAGTGAATTAAAGGCCACATGTTCCGCGCATGCGCTAATTGGAAAATAAAAATAAATGAAACAAGAATTCAGGTGATCAATGCAGTGACCAATAAACACTTTCGGCCTTCATGCAATAACCGAAGCAATAACAGAATCGATAACAATTGAATTGTAATGATTTTTCAAACGCGTATTTACCGTGACATTTAATATTTGAAATGATGAATTTCAGAGAGAGTTCATAAAATAGAAAAGTCACATCTCCCGTCAAAATAGAAGTAAAATTTTGACTTTCTCCGTGATCTATCCAGCTGGAGATCCTGTCTTCGGGCTCTGGTCCTCATCAGATCTAGACGTCTTTCATTTCATGTGATCCTTAAAGGATTTATTAAATCTTTCAAAGTTTTTTAATTATCCCTATTACACGTGGTACAGGCCATGATAATCATGGTGGGTAGAAGTTGGCAACTGCTTTTTACTGTGAGCACACCAAATGTCTACACATGTGAAAAGCAGTGAGATTTTTGCACTTACAAATGTACCAGAGCCCAGTTTAGTCACTTGCACTCGCTGGGGGTTTGGAATTTTACAAGAATCGGGAGCCATTGGGGCATTTTTCAATCAGAAAAAAAGTGCCCAATGCGGGATTCGATCCCGGGTAGTAGCGGTCGAAAACCAACGGTTTAGACCATCCTTCCACCGACTCCCTCTTTCAAAGTGGCTTAAATATATCATTTTATCTGGCAAAGCAGATATGAAACTTCTATGAACCAAATAAATAAGGAACACATTTTCTGAAATAAATTGATCAAAGAAATGTACCACTCCCGTCAAAAGCTATGCGTCATCTTTGGCGGCTCATGTCTTCTCGGTTACAACACTGGTTTTACAATTTGAACATGTCTTTGGCAAAAACAAAAGAATTCAAGGATTCCTTGTGAACAACATAAAAGGGTCATAGCTAGAAAACACGTCTTCTAGATGGGTTTTCTAAATTTTTAGAAGCTGATGTTGTGACTTTGTTACTGACCCGAATGTTGAAGGGACGGCCAATAGATAGCGCCTAGGTTTTGCATTATATTGATGGAATAATTTTATTTACGATTGATTCTGCAGATTAAAATTTTCATAGATCAGGGGTCGGAAAACTTTTGAGTTGGAAGAGTCAAAAATTGAAATTTACAAAATTTTAAAGTTTTCAAAGAGCCACAATTTTTTTTCTTGACAACAATAAATAATAAAACGACATTTGAAAATTATCCCGCATGCGTTTATTTTGAACGAAAAATCGAAATTTATTTTTGAGGAGAAATAACGATTATTTCTAACCTTAGGGATGAAGTATGAAAGGATGAATTGTGAAGAGTAATGATAAACGGAAAAATAAAGTGTTCAGGGATGGGAATGTCCAGGGATTCGTTAAAAAAAAAACGCATGTGGGATAATTTTCAAATGTCGTTTTACAATCATAAGCCGAATTATATTGTATTAACAATAAATAGTACGCACATAAATACTATTTGCGTATGGAGTTTCATAAAGAATTGCAGCTTCACATCCAAAGAGCCATCCATGTGGCTGGCGAGCCGCAAGTTGCCGAACCTTGGAATAGATGCTTATAGAGATATTTATTATAAAGATAGTCCATCAAATTATATGAGAGAGAGAGAGAACTCTAGAAATATATTTTAGAAGTATAGAAATCTTATTTAATTCGAAAAAATAATTTTCTTGAGCGGCATTTATAATTATTTAAAATAACAGACACTTCACTCGGGGAAGTTTATATTTTTTTCGACGTTTCGGCAAAAATATTTTGTTTGAAAATTATAATTTATTGCATCTTATCGTGAAGAAGCAACCAGGAATAAGTTTCTTTTTATGAATATTTTATTAACTTACAAAAGCTTTCAGGATTTAGAGCCTATAACATCAATAATTTCTGTAGAAGGGTTCTTTTTTATTATCCCATTGTATAATTATACAAAGTCATGGAGACTAAATTCATAGATTAAATTCACAATCTTGGTAGGGTTGGAATATAGGTCCTGTCTTGATGCTCCCATACATTCCAAGAGGTGGTCTGATGAGGCCTCTTTTGTCCTGCAGATGGTGTATTGTGGGAAGGTCTTTACACCATCCTGGAAAAAGAGCGGTCTTGTATGGCCAGTTTTGAGCTTGGAAATATAGGCTAACTCGGCATACATTTCTTTTATGAATATTTTATTAACTTAGAAAAGCTTTCGGGATTTGAAGCCTATAATAATCAATAATCCTTCCTGTAGAGAAGGGTTCTAAGGTCCGAAACCTCTAGAGAAGAGAGAGAGAGAGATTGAGATTGAAACTGATTTATTACAATGTTCATATAAGATTATATAAGGTTAAATACAGAATAAATATAAATATGAATAAATAAGATTATATAAAGAAGGATAGAGGTTGCCTGGCCGGCATTCATATTTATATAAAAAATAGACACTTCGGCCAGTTGGGATTTTTAAAAAATGACGACAGAATAGTTATAACTAAGGCTGATAAAGGAGGCAAGACAGTCGTGATGAAGAGAGAAGATTATAACGATAAAATCACGAGTCTCCTCAACGATAACGACACATGTGAAGAAATTCGAGGAGACCCTACTAAAAAGATAAAGCTTAAAATATCTAAATTTATCAGAAGCATGAAATCTAAGGCCTTGGACAAAAGAAAATTGAAGCTAGAAGATGTAGCTGCACCTCTCTTCAAAGGACTTCCAAAGAACTACAAGGAAGGAGTTCCCCTACGGCCCATTGTGTCAGGATTCAAGGCCCCCACCAGAGGTTTGGCGGACTGGCTTAAAAACCAAATTCCGACTACAAGAAAGATTTCTGGGTTAGAAATTAGAAATAGGAAAGAGTTATTAGATATAACAAAAAATTTAAAGCTGAATGAACATGAAATAATGGTATCCTTTGACGTCAAATCGCTTTTTACCAATATTAATAGAAGTCTAGCTCTTAAAGAGCTAAAAGAATATTTCGAGGTAAAAAGACAAGATTGCGCAATCAAGGGATTAGAAATCGATGAAATGATAGAAGGGTTTAGGTTATGTTTAGAAAATATTTATTTTAGATATGGGGCTACATTTTACAGACAAAAAGACGGTACTGCTATGGGTTGCCCTACCAGTATGATCATAGCTGACATTGTAATGGCATCAATAGATAGAAAGGCAATTTTAATAGAGGGAATAAAGATATGGGGACGGTATATAGATGATGTTTTCGCAGTGATCCAAAAAGAAAAACTTAACGAGATCATATTCAAATTAAATAATTTAGAAATAGGAATAGAATTCACTGTTGAAACAGAAAAAGGATTTTTACCATTCTTAGATGTAGGATTAAGCCGTAAAGAAGATGGATCTATTCTAACCAGCGTTTACAGAAAGCCAACAGACTGTGGGATACATCTAAATTTTAATTCTAACAATCCTATATTACTGGCTTAAAAACCAAATTCCGACTACAAGAAAATTTTCTGGGTTAGAAATTAGAAATAGGAAAGAGAGTTATTAGATATAACAAAAAATTTAAAGCTGAATGAACATGAAATAATGGTATCCTTTGACGTCAAATCGCTTTTTACCAAATGTAACAGACCAGGTATGTACAGACCAAGATATTTATAAAAAAGAGATAAAGAAAATTAGAGCGGAGTTAAAACAATCCGAATATCCAGTTGGCTTCATAAATAAATGGATTAGAAGATATGAAATAGATAGGCCAAATTTGAATAGAACTACAGAAGGTTACAATAATATAATAATTCCTTATATTAGAGAAGTTGATAACGAAATATCTAGAATTTTGAAAAAATGTAAATATAATATTTGGTATAGTACTGGGACAAAAAGGGAATTTTTAACTAGAAATAACATAATGAAGGATTACATAGGCACATCAAAACCAAATAACGTAATTTATGGGATTAAATGCACAGAATGTGACAAAATTTATGTAGGAGAAACCGGCCGAAATTTAGAGACCAGAATTAAGGAACACCAACAGGGTTTATTGGGGAGAAGGGCGTTAAGCAAAATTGGGGAACATGCATTATTTTCAGGACATAGGCCAGATTGGAATGATATTGAGATATTTCATAGGAATATAAAATTTAAAAAGGAAAGATTATTTTTAGAGGGATGGGTATCACGAGAATTTGGGAAAAGAACTATAAATATTTTTGAAGATATTCCGCAACAATATGCTTCATTTTTAAATTTAAAAAGTAGTTAATAAGCTAGATAAAAAATTTGACATAATAGTTATAAATCTATATAATAATCTTTGTGATTATTATTATATTACTTTATTTATTTATTTTTACTTAATTTATTATAATTTTATTATTATATATTTTTATTTCCAAGATCATAGTCTTTGACGAGTTTAATATTTGTTTTTGACTGGCGCTTTAGATGTTGTACTAAATTCGAAGAATCACGTGAGAACGCCCTTGCAAACCTCAGAACAATTTTTAATGCCTTGCCAAATGTTTATTTTTATTTACTTCTCCTGACGAAGACAAAAGATTTTGTCGAAACGTTGAGAAAATAAAAAAACTCCAACTGGCCGAAATGTCTATTTTTTATATAAATAAAGAAGGATGTAGGAATAAATAGATAAGAGAGAGAGAGGTAATACAAGATTTATACAAGAAACCTATCCCTGGATGCTTTTTATTCGAATAAAAAGGTCCTCATCAGGAAAAATCAAAATGGGCACTATTGGGCGTAGTCGTGGAAGTATATATAAATTCATTTGTAACGTCTTGCCAAAATGTTTTTTTTTAAAACTATTTAATGTTACGGTTACAAAATAATGTTAATAATTTAACAAAATAAAGAACATTTTACTATAAACACTACTTGTTGATTTAAAAATTCAATAAATTTAAATACAAACAAATATTAATAGGATGCATTAGAGCGCCATCTGTTATAAAAAATTGGAACTATTTTTGACTCGTATGATTCTTTTTAGTATAAAACAATTTGCTAATGTCCTTACTGCAATGATAAAATAAAGGGAGGACCTGGGTCATCAGTGGTGAACCCTCCCAGCGGTTTCGCCAGTTTAATCTACCATACCGCTGTAATATTGCATTTTTCGGTTTTCCTTTTGTACGGATACTGAAGCTAGACTCTTGGAACGGGTATTTATGGACATAAACTTTGAGGACAATAGAAATACATATGATGATAAATATATTGAGACGTTATACAAAAAACAATTTTCAGTTGTACATAAATTCCTTTAAGGTGTTACTTTAATTTTTCATATGTTTATTTTCAATTTCTTTTTCTCATTCATTAAAAGTCAATGATGTACATGCAAAATTAGTAAAAACTCAATAAAAACGATATGTAAAAATAGAGATAAACAAATGGCTTGTAAACAAAGGCGGCAATAAAATGAGTTAAGGTAAAATGTCTATTCCATTAACAAACATTTCACTTTTAAAATAATGAACTTTAAAATTAAAGTTTTACAAAACAGGAAATTAGCGTTTTAAAATAAAAACGTGGCAATATATAATATGTATTTCTACTGTCCTCAAAGCTAATGTCCATAGTTTATTTAAAATACCCTTTCTTATAGTCTAGCTTCAGTATCAGTATGAAAGGAGAACGGAAAAATACAATATTACAGCAGTATGGTAGATTTAACTGGCGAAACTTCTGGGAGGGTTCACCACTGATGAGCCAAGCCCTCCCTTTATTTTATCATTGCAGTAAGAGCAGTAGAAAATTGATTTATTTTAAAAAGAATCATACGCGTCGTAAATAGTTCAAATTTCTTATAAACAAAAATTTATAGAGGGGCCACTTCTCCTGCTTGTCAAAATATACGTTAAAACTAGCGCCATCTATTGACCGTCTCCTAAAACTAGCGGCCTCGGGTCGATGACAAAGCCACAACACCAGCTTTGACAAACTGAGAAGCGCTCACTTGGAGAACATGGTTTCGGGGTGATGGCCCTCGTTAGTCTAGGCCGAGCTTTGAGTATCATAAGATCAACAAGGGGTCAAATAAAATCTTCACAATTCTCCAAGAAGGTGTTTAGTTGGTAAAGTGGCTAGACCAGAAGTCAGCAAACTTTTGAGTTGTAAGAGTCAAAAATTACAATTTAAAAAATTTCAAAGTTTTTAAAGAGCCACACATTTTTTTTTTGCGAAAAATAAATAGTACTCCCATAAATAATATTTACGTATGGAACTATATAAAGAGCCGCAGCTTCACATTCAAAGAGCCGCATGTGACTCACTAGCCGCAGTTTGCCGAATCCCTGGTCTAGATCATATCTGTGACCTAAATATAGATGGAGAAATACCAGTAAATTAGTTGGGGATATTTTAATTATTCTATGACTATTCTATGAATAAAACTGCGCCAGGTATTTTGTCTGTGAACAGTCGACCTTTGTTTTCATAATTATTTGACGCCCTAAATGAGGACTAAAAATATTTTGTAGCAAGGCCATTTCAATTAAAGACCATATTTTAATCCTTGGTCCAAAAGTCAGATGTGACAAAGTTAAAAATTCATGAGAACAATTTATGGAGTAATTAAGCTCACGCTAGGTGAGACAAGTGTTGACTTGGGCGTGCAGAATGAAATGTAGAACAAAGAGATGAAATGGTTGTAAGGAGTAATCAAAGATTGAATCTTTTTTAATACCTGAATGGTGTGTCTATATAGTGGTGAAGAGAGCTACTGGGGATAGATGGCTGAATAGGTTGTTGTTGTTTTCGTGTCCAATGCAGAGCCTCAGATGTCTCCATGCATCTCTATCACAGCAGTTACAATAGATTTAGAAGTGTTAATGGAGATGATTGGAAAAGTACGCTTAATTTTAACTCTTTTGTTAATTTATTTTTTACATATTGAAAAGATTCGGTTATTTACAATAATATATGAGATATAAAGGTTTTTTTTATAAAGTAAAGACAAACTTAAATTATTTACAAAAAATAAAAGTGGTTGCGATGGAATGTTTTGAAGGTTAAAGCTAGGTGCTACATAAGCTAACGTTTATAAATTGTGACAAATATATTATCATCAAATTGTAAATAATATCATTTATATATTTGTTTAATTTCTTATTAATCTTTGTATCAATTGACTAAGTGTCAAAAGTGCATAGAGAGATTTGAACTTTTTTTGTCGCGTATGTTTGTTTTCGAAATAAAACAATTTTTTATTAGACGAAAAACATGGTGAAGGAAGACGAGTTTCTTTTATTGATGCATAGGTGCAAGCTTTCGGGTAAAAACCCTTCAAGCAATTCATTGCTCGCCTGTTGAAGGGTTTTTACCCGAAAGCTTGCACCTATGCATCAATAAAAGAAACTCGTCTTCCTTCACCATGTTTTTTTGTCGAATTTCAATTCAGGAAGAATTCTTTATCTATAAAACAATTTTCTATTGCCCTTATTGGAATGATAAAATAATGGGAGGGCCTAGTTTATCACTGGTGAACCCATCCAGAGATTTTGCCAGCGTTTAATCTACCATACCGCTGAATGTAAATTGCAAGTAAGGTCAGTAGACAATTGTTTTATTTCGAAAAGAAAAATATGCGTCAGAAATCGTTCAAATTTCTTATAACAAATGGTGCGTTGATGCATCATATTTATCACTTTTATTACTTATTACATTACTCTTCACAATTCATCCTTTCATACCTCATTCCTAAGGTTAGAAATAATCGTTATTTCTCCTTAAAAAATACCATTTTGATTTTTCGTTGAAAAGAAACACTTGCGATATAATTTTCAAATGTCGTTTTACAATCACAAGTCGCATTATATTATATTGTATTATAAAGTGTATAAGAGTCTAGTAGTGAAGTTAACAGTGATAAGTGTAATTGGATCGTAAAGTGAAGAGGGATTGTAATTGTGTCGATTGAAGTTATTTAGCTGGGGAGCAGTGATGATTGAAATAACGTTACGAGATTAGAGAAAGAGAGAGATTGAGATTGAATATACTTTTATTAATCGTAGATATAAGATCATATAGGGTTAATAAGAGAGAAAGAAAGTAAAATTAAATATTATTTTCATCAGAAGAATCTCACTGATGGTCGTCTGGTATGATGTCACATTCCGTCCTGAAGTCGGACAGCGTTACGCGTAGATCGGACTTCTCCCCGACATGTGCTATTGCCATTTCGAGGAAAGAGAGAGAGAGAGAGAGAGAGAGAGAGAGAGAGAGTGGGATAGTGCGAATTAAAGTAGAATAGAAAAAATATATATATTGGTAAGTTGGATTATATATAAGACTAGCGGATATGTATCCGGCTTCGCCCGGGTTTTATCCGAGTGAAAGTTTGCCTAACGAATATTATTGATAATAATATTCCAGAACACACAGAATATTATGATAATAATAATAATAATATTCGTTACATTATCTATATATATAAAAATGAATGTATGTGTGTCTGTTTGTTTGTTTGTTTGTCCTTTATGCCTGACCAAACCACTCATTGGATCGCCATGAAACTTTGGGAAGTTATTTAGTATAGTACTGGGAAGGTTTCTAGCAAATAAAATTTTTGAAATAACTTTTCGCCTAGAAATAATCAAGATAAATATTCTAATATATCTGTTATAATTCAACAATCTGCTCTAAATATTATCATGATGATACGATGATTTTGTAATGTAGAAAATTAGGAAAGACAAAATTCAGGATGACACGGCAATTTATTTGAGACAAGAATAATGATACAATTCAAAGGCAAGATACTATTCCTTTAACTTCCAATTACCGAGGGAACCAATTAATATTGATTTTATTCAACTTATCGAGTATTTTTCAAGGGACCGGGAAAAAATGTTCACTTTATCGAGAGATTCGTTAAACAAACCTTTACTCGGGTAAAACCCGGGCGAAGCCGGGTACATCCATACAAGAATAATGATACAATTCCAAGGCAAGATACTATTCCTTTAACTTCCAATTACCGAGGGAACCAATTAATATTGATTTTATTCAACTTATCGAGTATTTTTCAAGGGACCGGGAAAAAAATGTTCACTTTATCGAGAGATTCGTTAGACAAACTTTTACTCGGGTAAAACCCGGGCGAAGCCGGGTACGTCCGCTAGTATATTTATATAATATATAAAATATATTTTTTGAGCAAACATATCCACTCTCTCTTCTGAATAGATTTAAAAAAAAATATATATAAATAAAAAATTCTAGAGATATACTACATGATCTTAGCCAAAAGGCCGAGAAACGATATTTTATATATAGAGATGACCTGGCTTCGTGTCTTCAGCTCTAGTGAATGTTTCGCTGGTAGAATATTGTTCCTGCCTACTAAAAATTATTATCTGGCTTCGCCCGTGGTCTGCTTTAGTGAATATTCCCCTAAAGAAATTTGTTTGTGTCAATCAAGCAGGATACAGCAATATTGTCATCATCATTTCTGACTAAAAAATATTGTTGCTCAGTACTTGGTTGATTATAAATTTTCTTGGTTAAAAGTGCGACAAAAAGCTCTTCCAGATTTAACTCTCTGTCCTGTTCAAATTTCAGCAATATTAGTTACATATTGAGGGCGTGCATAGCCGACAAACATATATATATATATGTTTTATTAAGATATTATTTAAAATGTTATATTAAAATATTTTATTTAAAAAATTATAATTTCATAGATATAAATACTCATTGTTGTTGTTCCCCGTTGGTCGGCCCAAAACTTTTGTACATTATGTAAATAAGCTTTTCTTTTTTATTATTATTCTTACGCCTTAAGCCAGGCAGTACTTTAATCAAATTATGTTTTTCATATATATCACTTAGCTCAATTAAAGAACCTCTGATCAAGACTATTATTATTCTTTCAAGATTTTAGCCATGACTGCATCACCATAGCATAATCATCAATATTATCCAAAACATCAGAAATCTTATCTTTTTTTTTAAATATAATATTAGCCGACAGGATATTTACCTGTTTGTTCAATATGCCAAAAGCAAATTTTTTCAAATTCAAATATGCAAATCTTCCAATCAAAAATAGCTTTCACATTCAAAAATAATTCATTTCAATCAAAAATAGCCCATTTCAACCAAAAATAACCTACTTTAAAAAGACATAGCCCAATTCAAACAAACATAGCTCTCCACAACCAAAACATAGCTCATTTTTAATTATGCAAATCAAACATAACTTACCCAAATCAAAAATAGCCTTCTCCAACGAAAAATAGTCACCTACAAACAACCATAGTCATCCTCAATCAAACATAGCCATCTCCAAGCAAACATAGCCATCTCCAAGAAAACATAGTCATCCCCAATTAAACACAGCCATCTCCAATCAAACATAGCCATCTACAAGCAAACATAGCCGTCACCATCTCAAGAAATTTCAAGCAGCCTTCTCCCTTCCAACTCCAGCCATCACATCTTCCGCCCAACACCAGCCATCTCCCGAGAATTCAACTCCAGCCCATCTTCCATTTCAAGGTACTTTGTATCTGCCTTTTACATAATTTGCCCCGTTTTAACTTTTTCTCTCTTATTTACAATAGTTTTCAATCGCTTGTTTATAGTTACATCCCTTTTATGTCATATCTTAAATATATTTGCCATTTAAAATTTAAAATGCTTTATTTTCTCTGCATAATTATTTCTATATCTCTCCTAAATATATCTCTTTTCATACTTTACCATTAAATATTTACAATTAAGTTAAACCATTTACAGATATCATTTTTTATAATTCTATATGTAAAGCAGTCGGCCGGGAGGACAACAACAACAAATTAACATATTTCTCAACATTCAATTTTTTTATTAAAAATTACCTAAATTTTAAATGTTTTTTAATATTTTTCAATTTTTCTTTTTCAATATGTTCAAAATTCCTTAACTTGTGATACTTGATATTTTCTTATTCTCATTTCATATGTTATTTGCAAAATTTGCATTTTTACCCCCTTTTAAATTTATTTTTAAATGCCATAATCTTTTAATGTTTCTCATTTCGCCTAACTAATATGTAAATTTAGCGATACCAACATATGTAAATTTTAACTTTTGTTTTTGTTCACCTTGATTCTTTTTTTCAATACCCATTCTTTATTCCTACCATTACCCTTTTTTAAATCTTAACATGTTCATTCCTTATTTGCACATTTTCCTTTTTGTACATAATATTACCATTTGCCTACTGTTTATTGCCTTTTCACAAATGCCATTCTTGTTATAATCATCAAATGTTTCCACCTATATTTTACTAATGTAATTTTCATAGTGTTTTTCAACGTTATTAATCATTTTTCATTTATATACTTTTGTGATTATCATACATTTTTCTTATTTTTAATAATGTCATTTTCTCATGTTTTTCCCAATCTATTGGCTCACAACAAGCCAATATGATCAAGGAATATCACCCTTTTATTTCTCACTTTTTAAATAATCATTAATTTTATTTTCCTTCCTCATTTTTGATATTATATGTGTGCATTTCTTTTGTCTATCCAATCTTTTGGTTCACAGTAAGCCAATACGATTATGAAACACTTTTATTTTCACTTCTATACCACAATTTTCACTCTTTACCACAATTTTCACTCTTTACCACAATTTTCACTCTTTACCACAATTTTCAATCAACCACATTTTCACTCTATGCCACATTTTCACTCTATGCCACAAGTTTCACTCTTCACCACATTTTTGGTATCATTATTCACATTATCATTTTTGTAATTTCCTGTCTCTATTGGTTAACAACAAACCAATATGATTATGGAATATCACATTTTTATTTTTCACTTTCTCCCAAACATTTTATCATCATTCATACTTTATATGATGTTATTTTCTTTCTAATCATTTTACCATTTTTTTAAACTATATTTTTATCACTTTTCTCTGTACCCATATTATTCTTTTCACAGGGGGGAAATGTTATTTTAAGATATTATTTAAAATGTTATATTAAAATATTTTATTTAAAAAATTATAATTTCATAGATATAAATACTCATTGTTGTTGTTCCCCGTTGGTCGGCCCAAAACTTTTGTACATTATGTAAATAAGCTTTTCTTTTTTTTATTATTCTTACGCCTTAAGCCAGGCAGTACTTTAATCAAATTATGTTTTTCATATATATCACTTAGCTCAATTAAAGAACCTCTGATCAAGACTATTATTATTCTTTCAAGATTTTAGCCACGACTGCACCACCATAGCATAATCATTAAGATGATCAAAAACAACAGAAATAATATCTTTTTATTTAAATATATAATATATATATATGTTCCCGCTTCGCCCGGTTTTTACCCGAGTAAAAGTTTGCCTAGCGAACATTTGTTAAAACGATTCTAGCAAACATCCAATCCCTACTGAATCTATACTTGTCTATACTCTCGATAATTTGAAAATTTTTCCCGTCCCTTGAAAAATACTCGATAAGTTGAATAAAATAAATATTAATTGGTCCCCTCGGTAATTTGAAGTTGAAGGAATAGTATCTTGCCACAAACGAACATTTGTAAATAACTGTATTTAGCGAATGTACCCGGCTTCGCCCGGTTTTTACCCGAGTAAAAGTTTGCCTAAAGAACATTTGTTAAAACGATTCTAGAAAACATCCAATCCACCTATATATAGATTTATAAACGTATATAAATATACAAATATTGTTATATGCGTTTAAATATATTTTTGAAACATAATTTTTTGAAAACTTTTATTAAATTTTAAATATGATACATTCTTTAAATATATATTAATATTGAAATGCCAAGTTTTTTTACAACGTCATTGGAATATTATATTATTAAAGCCTTAAATTAAATGTTAAATTTATTATACTTGGAACCTATTTTAGCATTTTTACAATTTATTAATGTAATTTCACCAGCTCCCGCTAGAGGCGCTGCTTGCGAGTGAAAGTAGAAAATTTGCAAATAAAATTGCAACGAATATTTATATCAAATTAAATTCAAACCAGAAACCTTCCCAGTAGTATAGTAAATAACTTCCTAAAGTTTCACGGCGATTGGATAATCTTACCTTTTGAAAACATTTATCGGTGTAAACAATCTAACAAACTACGTGTAAAATTTTAACCAATCAAATCCATTTATCGTCGCGACCAGTGCGGCGCCAAGCGGTAAAAGGCTGGAAGTAACGCTTTTTTGTTTTACATAAAAGAAAAAAAAGCACATTAACCTTTTTAGTTTTTTGAATAGCCTATATGTTAAACGAAATCTTCAGCTACCTACATGCGAAATTTCATAATGATTTATTCTGTAGATTTTGCGCAAAGCGATAACAAACATCGATTTTGGATTTCATTTTTATAGATATAAGGATAAGGATTAAATCGTTACTTTAACCTTTTATTTTAATTATATTCCCAACGTTTTGGTGACCATATAGAAAAAATATTATGACAGGTTGGATTTATATATAAGATTAAATAGTCACGTCAAACTTTTATTTTATTTAAATTGGCGATCACGCTCTTGTCTACGCCTCAGTATACATTCCATCCTCGGAAGAACAACCAGAAATCTTTCTCCAAGGAGGAAATTCTCCGAATAAAAGTGGAACACCTGATGGTGGAAAGAGACCTTAATGCAATAGCCGTCTCCATTAGATATATCAGGAAACACCAGGACTGGATATAGCGTCACGGATCTAATCACCAGCTCGAATATCTAAGTTTAGAAGACAGCTAAAGAGCTAAACTTCAAGCCCATCAATGTATCGAGCTTCATTGATCACAGACGTTGGTGAAGAAGGTGTATTTGAGAAAGATCATCTTGAGCTCTTCATTGCCGACCACATCAGAGCCTAAATTCATCCGAATTGAGTGTTCTATATGAAAATAAAAATCACCTCAGTGGCTTGAGTTCCAAGCTATATTGTAAGAACTCAGAATTTTGCCAAACTAGCGTTGAGCCTTCGAATGGAAGCCAAAGACCCAGAAGACTCCAAGAAGATTGAAATACCACGGTATATGGATAAGGGAGTAGAAATTGTGCCTGGCTTCTTCCGTATCCAATGTGTTAATTTGTAAAAACAACAAACTTGAGAAGAACTGTGCCGAATTGCACCACTTATCTCTTCTGGCTTAATTTCCAATTAGATCTAATGTCCATTTACTTCAGTCGAATCAATGGAGACGGAATTCTAAACTCCACTGTTGATGAGACCTTATGTGTTTTGATGGACACCTTCTTCAACCCCTTAAAATGAAGAACTAGACCATAATGAGGATCAGTACCAAATCGGCATCAGCGCTTGAACCACTCTTTAAATAGAGAGGTGAGAAGAGGACCATTTAACTGGAAGTCTTTTTAACCTGTTGGAATCGACGACTCGGCCGTCAAATGTTATTTCAAGAACAAAGAGGACGAGAAAATGATTCTATCTAACAAATACTATAAACTAGAACAATTTCCAACTTCGCGGAAGATATCTAGAGTCGAACTGCTAAAAAGAATTAAGACATTTAGGCTCTACAAACAAATTTATATTTCCAATAATGGGAAAGACCAAGGATAGGTTTCTAGCCTAATGATTTATTGGTTGGGGAGAGAAGAAATTTTGAAGGATAATTTTCATACCATCAGAAGATGGAAATTCACCAAGACACCATATTCTTAAACATAGAAAAAGGGACGTCTCTCAAGAAGATATCCGAACATCGACATCGAGGCAACTTCTGATAAAAGAGGATGAGGAACCACTTCGAAGTCTTTTAAAATCGAGATAACTCGATTAAACTGAAGAGAGAAAAATGTCCAAAACTTCCTCAACCCAAGACAGGCCTAGATCACGGTTCGCGAAGGCATTGAAACAAACATATATTTGAACAACAGATCCCCAAAGAATCATGATGTTCACATTTATGAAACATTTTCTTTTGTATCCTCCTAGATGAAATCCCAGTCTATGTAGATAATTTCACACCGTGGCCGTTAAGAAGGCAAAAAATCGACGGGTACAATCATGAATGCAGAAACACTATTTTGAATGTGATCTCTAGACGAGCTATCAGGATGAAACTAAAGTTCAAACCGAATCAATACCAAGGCTTAATATGAAAATCATATAACGCTAAAAGAATCGTCCATAACTGGAAACAGATCAATTAACAAGGTGAATGGATCACAAATCAAATTTGTTACCGAGATCAAGAAATATAGGATGGTACTCACGTGAGGCTCCACTTCACCGAGATGGTGAAAAAGAGAAAAAGTCTGGAATTGACCGGGATTGGCAGAGAAGGAATTGCAAGAAGGATTTATGAACAAATTTAACTACCTAGTGTTGAACCTATTCCCTTGTATGGAACTGGGGAACTACTCAACTCTCTCAACCGTCAGAGATACGGCCCTACAGTTGTTGATTCTTACTGCATCACCTGTAACGAACATCTGCTGGACCCTTACAAAATAGTGTCTAAAAAACTACAAATATTTCCTCACAATGAGTTTCTAATAAACTAATTGTGAGAAAATATTTGTAGTTTTTAAACACTTTTCACAATTTTATCTTGAAGATTGAATATAGTGTATGCCTGAACTCAATGCTATCTCGTGAGAAAGAGGTTTCAGGGGGGCATGTGAATTTATAAAATATGAAAAAGAAGCCAAATTTTATGAAGGACCAAGAGCTCAAACCTATCTCTTTACAAGCATCCCATTTGGAAATCCAAAATCCTCTGGTGTTTGGTGCGAACCACTGCGAAATAGCATCGAAGCCTTAATAGATGACAGCAAGAACAGTAAGGGCACAATTTGAGCTTTTGATTATTTAAAGGAAGTTCTACTCGTATATCATCGCCTATTCAAGCTCGGCTGGTAAGTACCTTGTGTTCCAAGCAGAAATACCATCTTAAAGACGCTTGAAAAGTTTCCTTTCAAAACACTAAGGTTCTACATCTCTACTATGATTTAAAGACGGCTCTACATGGATTCGCCCAAGGGATGTTTTCCATGTGACGTGGCTTCGCCACGATCCTTTAAAACTGCGATGTTTGTCCTGCGCTGAACTGGATTAGAGAACACGTCCTAAGACAAGCTTTCCCAATTCTGTCTTCAAAAAGAGCCCAACAAAATTTTTTTTGAAGAGGCCAGGGAGAAAATTCGGAACTTTGGAGAAGAAATAGGAAAGAGTCCAAGAATAGGTGAGAAACCTACGAATGGTTCTACACCCGAAAGACTTCTAGGTAATTTCCCAAGGCCCTGAACAGAATGACATCTAGACATAGCCCCTGACCATTTTACCATTGTTTCCATTTAGAGGATCTCGAAATGCGCTTTCAGATTTTTCGAGCCAACTTAAACTTACTCTTTTCATGACTACCACGCCTGAAGGAAATGGCGCAAGAAAGAAGATTAGAACTTGGTGCGATGAGAACGATAATCCATAAATCATTTGAATTCAATGATATCAATATATAAAGTTACCCACGATCCTAAACCATCATCTCCTGAAGTCAAGAATTCATCAAGGGCTGAGTCAGCGGCGACTTTCCGTGGTTGCGTGCAGCGCTACAAATCTTCTTAACACGGAGCACGTAGGTATGAACTTTTCAAGTTAAGGTTTCGCAGGCTGTGGCAGACTTACATGATTAAAACAAGTCATACATGTCATGGTAGTTTATATAGCTTTCCATCCTTTGGTTTCTTCCACTATTCCTTCGTGAAACTCGCGCAGAATTTCTATTGTCGCCAAGTGATTGAAGAATGCTTCAAATAAACGGAGTCATTGTCGTAGAGAATGGGGATTCTAGGTCCGCCAGATCTCGGACGTGAAATCCTAGTTATCACTTGAAATCTCTAAGTGATGGGGTCTTTAGAAACCTGTGAGCACTAAAATGGATCAGGTTCGGTAGGATTGTAGAGAACCTTACCAGGCGGTTCGGTTTCAAAATGAAGGAAACTTTCTCTCACAGCATCAGCAGGCGTTGAGGACGAGGTATCTCGAAGTCAATAGAGAAATGGTGTAGAGTGATAGAGTGAGATGGAAGTATATGTGGTATATAGCAGTGTAAATTATAGAATAGATTGGTGCAGTGGTACAATACGGGGGGATAGAGTGAGGTCATTAAAGTTTTACCAGGCGCCATCTATCCATGGAAATGGTCGGCGTCTTTAATTAGCACAATGGACCTCGTCCATCTATTATGTAGAC
Organism: Cordylochernes scorpioides; assembly: GCA_030710605.1. NCBI lineage: Eukaryota > Metazoa > Arthropoda > Arachnida > Pseudoscorpiones > Chernetidae > Cordylochernes > Cordylochernes scorpioides. The sequence continues at coordinate 14,726,683 of CP092863.1, forward strand.
GGTTCTGGCTGACTGGATGTTGCTACGTCTACACTCCACCCCGGTCCCTCAACCTCTTCTACACCTGCACTCCACCCCGGTACTTCAACCTCTACACCTGCACTCTACCCCGGTCCCTCTACCTCGTTTACACCTGCCTTCTATCTTGGTCCCTTACCTCTTCTTCCGCTGCACTCCACCCCGATCCCTCAACCTCTTCTTCCACTGCACTCCACCCCGTCTCTCAATCTCATCTACACCTGCACTCCACCACGGCCCTTTAACTTCTACACCTACACTCCACCACGGCCCTTTAACTTCTACACCTGCACTCCACCACGGCCCTTTAACTTCTACACCTGCACTCCACCCCGGTCCCTCAACCTCATCTACACCTACACTCCACCACGGCCCTTTAACTTCTACACCTGAACACCACCCTGGTTCCTCAACCTCATCTACACCTACACTCCACCACGGCCCTTTAACTTCTACACCTGAACACCACCCTGGTTCCTCAACCTCATCTACACCTACACTCCACCACGGCCCTTTAACTTCTACACCTGAACACCACCCTGGTTCCTCAACGTCTACACTTGCACCTCACACCAGTTCCTCAAATTTTATAATTGCACTTGACCCGGCTCTTCCAACTTATTATACCCCTATACTCACTAGCTCTTAACATTTTTCTACGCCTATACTATAAATGACATATAAAATTCTTCTAAATTTGCACTCCATCCGAGTCCCTCAACTTTTACACCTATACTCTCCACCTGGTTTCCTTAATTAATTCCACTCATAAAAACCCTAAGTTCCTAAATTATTCCCCTATCTCCACATACCTTAGTTTCCACTATAATAGCATCGCTTGGTTCTCCTATTTATTCTTCGCCTATACAACGCCTAGGTCTCTCGACTTCTTGCATACTTGGTGCTTATTTGGTTCCCTCAAATTTTATAAATCTCCATTCTGACGGGATCATCAATTTCTTTTACAAGCTCACTACGTATGAATATGGCCTGGGCTTTCGTCAATTTATTCTACACACCTACATTCAGACCAAATCTCCTAATCTTTTATAAATGCACACTTACGCGAACCATTATCTTTTTTTTTTTTTTTTTACAACTGCACACCGCTCAAATCTATCAAGTTTTCTGCACCTATACTCCAACCAAGTCGTATGATTTTATATATTTGTATTCTATCTCTTGTTTTTTCATTTGTATATAAAATGAGTGGATGATTGAATAAAGTTAGAGTGTGTTAGCAAATTCGTGTGAGGCGTACTTCCTCTAGTCATACAGCGTGCTACATCGCAGTCTTGTGAAGGAACAACTTTCTCGGCAGGCAATCCGCCGGTCTGGTCTCGTAACTTACAGTCCAAAATTAAGCTCTGCCACATATCGTTCAACACCTGAGACCAGAAAGAAGGCAGTAGGAGCTACAGGAAGTCCGGGCTACTAGTGTCAGGAAACAAGCTCCCAACATATGGTCCAGATCGAACCGGATATCAAAAGAAAGAGCGTGATTCTGCTGAGGAAAAACCTTCAAAACTGAAAATATGCCTAAGGCAATCAAAGGCCTAAAAGTCAAGATCCGTTTCCAGATAAGACGAATGGATAAATACCTGGCATCCATAGATGCAGAAATAGAGGCAGGAGATCTCCAGAATTTAAAGCTGATACATGAAGATATATCCGAAATAAAAACGGAAACAAAGAACTTATTTGACGAGTTATTAGAACAGGAGGAAGTAGATGAGGAGAAGGAATTCGAAGGTTATGAAACAATTCAAGATAAAATGAAGAAACTGGAAATAAAGCTCAGGCGTGCATTAGAAGGAAACCAAAGTACAGCTGATACAAAACAAGCAAAGGGCCTCGAAACAGTAATATTGCCCAAGTTCGAGTTGCCTCACTTCTATGGAGATGCGAACTCTTGGTTCAATTTCAAGGAGGTCTTCGTAATGACCATAGATCAAAATCCAGGGCTAAATGATCTACAAAGGCTACAATATTTGGGCTCCGCAGTAAAGGGAGAAGCGGCCAAACTGATACGTGGGTTCCCGATATCATCAGAGAGCTACAGGCAAGCGTGGGATACTCTGGTATCCAGATATGACAACAAGAGAGAGTTGGCTTATGCGCAACTGAATGGAATATTCAAGATCAAGAAAATGAAGTATCCTTCAGCAAAGGCCCTAAGGGAACTTCTGGATACATGTAACGAGTCTGTACGCAATCTAGGATCCCTCGGATTGCAAAGAAATGAGTTGGTGGACATAATATTGGTGCAGTTCTTGAGGAACAGAATCGATGAGGATATGAAACGGCAGTGGGAGTTGACCCAGGATGAGAGATCATTTCCTTGCTATGAAGACTTCATTCTGTTTCTTGAGAGACAAGCTAGAAGTCTGCCACAGGGATCAAAGGAATATCAAAGAAAGGAAAATGAAATCCAAAAGGACTATGCAAATGTACACATTGCGATTGATACCAATGCTCAAATATGCATAGCATGAAAAGCAGGTCACAGAATCTACAACTGTACTACGTTTAGTACAATGCCTATCGAGCAAAAATGGGAATTTGTTAAACAACACAAAATGTGCTACAATTGTCTAAAGAGAGGTCATACGGGAAAAAATTGTTACCAAGGACCTTGCAAGAAGTGCAACAAAAGGCACCATACCTTGCTCCATAGGCTTGACACAGAGGTGACTAATAATCAGAAGGGTGCGAAGCCACAGATCTTTAAACCTGTAAGTGAAGTCAACAACACGAGTATTGAACAAGGAAGTGAGACCATCAATCAAATGCTCCTTGCGACTGCTCAGATAATTGTGGAAGGTGCAAACGGTACACAGCAGATCTGCCGAGCACTTTTAGATAGTGGATCACAAGTTAGTTTGATCACAAAATAAATTTGTGAGAAACTTGGACTCAAAGGAGAAACATCGCGACGTTCACTTAAGGGTATTGAAAATAATCCAGTCCAGGGGTCATCTACATCTGTTGACTTGACATTCAAATCTATTTATGGATCCGAAAGATATGAAACAGATGCTCTAGTGATGGAGGTCTTAACCACCGAAATTCCAAACTTTAAATTGGCAGAACCGACCTGGATTATGCAGAGAGACTTTGAGTTGGCAGACCCTCTGTTTCATATTTCGGCACCAATCGACATCATTCTAGGTGCAGAGATGCATGCATGTCTGATGCAAGGAGAGAAAAGAATGCTGGGAAAGAACCGGCCTATAGCGGTGAAATCAAGGCTCGGTTGGATTCTGATGGGCAAGGTGGAAGGCTCTCTCTCGTCGAGCTATAAAGGTGGACCTTGCAGCCTTGCGGTTCAAACAACATCAGAATTGGATGGTCTGGTGGGAGATTTCAGGCAAACGGAGTCAGTGCCGTCATTGCAAGACCAGAATCCAAGGGAAGAAAAGTACGAGACTTATTGCCAGAGAACCTATTCAAGGGGCTGCCAAGGAAGATACAGTGTGAGACTGTTATTCAGGGGGGCTCATCGGAACAGCTCCATTCCTACCTCTAAATCTCCAATAGTTCCACTGGGAGGAAAGTCTGGTGAAGGTGTCTTGCGCAGATCTGACTTGGACAGCCGGAGGAGCTTTCAGGAGACCAATCACCAAGTTGGCCCCTCATCCCTTTGCGCCTCAAGATCTGAACTGAGGTTCAGCGGTGGGGGGGGGGAGTATGTTTGCGCCTAGCTATGTAAATCACTAGCTAGGCTGCATTGATTCATAGTCATGCAAATTCTTTCTTTCTTTCTTTTAACTATGTAAATATGTGTGTATATAAAATGAGTGGATGATTGAATAAAGTTAGAGTGTGTTAGCAAATTCGTGTGAGGCGTACTTCCTCTAGTCATACAGCGTGCTACATCGCAGTCTTGTGAAGGAACAACTTTCTCGGCAGGAAATCCGCCGGTCTGGTCTCGTAACTTACAGTCCAAAATTAAGCTCTGCCACATATCGTTCAACACCTGAGACAAGAAAGAAGGCAGTAGGAGCTACAGGAAGTCCGGGCTACTAGTGTCAGGAAACAAGCTCCCAACAATCTGCAATTGCACTGCATCTGGGTTTATCAACTCATCTTACAGCTGCACCAAGATCGTGTCTAAACCTTTTCTTCACATATATAATATCGCTTTAGTTTCTCAACTGTTTCCACAACTGTACTCACTGACGTTCAAAAACAAGCCGTATTTATCTTTAAAAAAGAAGCACGTTGCAATTATATTTTTAAACCGAAAATAGCACAAAAGAGTTAAAATTTGTACTGGGATCATGTTGTCAAATAAAAAGAAAGGCATTTCCTGATCAGACAACTAGAAGTTGCTTATGGCTTGCAAGAAATCAGCAAATTTTAGTTGTATAATCAAGAGATGCCCTTTTCTCTTAATCTTTTTAAGATATTAAAACTAACTAACGACTTCTGAAATCGGAGACCTTGTCCTTGTCTTGTGGGTGCGGCTGTCTCAATAAAAACGGTATTATCTAATTTGTTATTACATGGTAGCCAAACTGTCGCGTTGAATTGTATCTATATTTTGGGGCTGTTACACTATTTATAATTATGATACATATGGAAATATAGTGTATATATTGTCATATATTACTACATATATATATATTATACATTTCTTGAGTGTATATTGCACATAAATAAACAACGATGATTTTCAAATGGTGTATAACGTAACACCAAAATTAATCCGACATATAACACGATCAATTTCCCTTATTAAACATATTTTAGAAGGGAAAATAATTAATATTTTAGACAATTTGTATTGGAAGCAGAAAAAAAAGGTTTAAGTGTAAAAATAAATAGACCTAATTGAAATGTGGCAACTTATAGCAAAATATCTCGCGACTAAAAAACTCCGGTGTTTCAAGGAAAGGTCGAATAAAGGAAGTGAGGTCACGTGCACATAGTTCCGGTGTTGTCGTGAGGTCGTTTCTTCTGCTCTGTCCTTGTGCGCAGTTCCTCTCTGTGGCAGTTGGTGGAGCTACGGTTCGTCTGCTGGATAACGAGACTCTAGCACTGTTACATATTTGTTAATAGAATAATCTCTTCGGTAAAATTATAAATACATATAAAATTCGCTGAGGGAAAAGTTTCTTTTATAATCACGATAATACAAGCTTTCGTGCGTAACATCCCTTCTCTCTCGACAGATATAATTACACTACTAAAACTTGGAAAAATCAAACAAATCCATATATTTGCCTGACATATATGATAGTATAATTCCATAATCTCCTACCTACAGTCTTCTTCTTCCCAACATCATTCATATACTTACCCAGCCATCAATATTTATTTTGTTTCTTTGGTCTCAATTTGGTTTGCATCCTTCCTTTGATCACAAATAGCTTTAATAGAACACTATATTTAACGAATAATACATATCTTATGATTTAACTGCATTATGTTAATTAGTATTTGTATATCCATCTCTCATCTTTCCTACTTCTCTGTATGCATATATCGTATATTTTAAACTGTATAATAATGACACTTTTAGTATATGTCACATATCTTCCAATTAGTTAGAGCCTATACCTTATAAGATCCTACCCTTCTATTACAATGTACACTGTACACAGAGTGGTCGGTCAGCTGGTGGCAGCTGGGGACAGAGAAGGAAAATGCCAACGCCCAGACAGATGGGCCCCCGTTATAGACGACCCCGGTAAACAGGACAGGTTTCAGCAGGGGGTCGGCAGTATGTTCTAGAGTGTGTCGATCGACAGACCGCTTCTGGCTCTCTCTCCATGTCTCGGTGATAGGCATCCAAGTTTGTGTCAGCCTCTACCTCTGTCCCGTGGGCTGTCCCCGATCACTCTCGGTGCTAACATCCAGCCCTGCCTCTGCTTCTTGTTGCCCGCGTGTGGGAAGAACGTCAACACTCGCCTCACGTACACGACTGCCAGTTTATCTATACGTCGGCAGGATCATTTGCAACAAATTTACATAAATATATGGATTTGTATAAATTTCTAAGTTTTAGTAGCGTAGTTATACCTGTCGATAAGGGCTGATACGCCCGAAAGCTTGTATTATCGTGATGAAAAAAGAAACTCTTGTCTCAGCGAATTTTCCTTTATTTATGCTATTTTATATAACACACTCATTTATTTGATTCAAAGGTAAGTAGAAGAAATAAGAGATTTGTGATCCACCGAAGTACTACATAAATCTCATCTCTCTCTATATATAAATGTATATATACAATTTAAAGTCAATGTTAACATTAAGCACAAATAGTATAAAAAAATAATATATAACTTTTAAACAATGTTATTGCTATTTAAACTATATGTACATTAAATATATAAAAAATTAATATAAAAATAGTATAATTGTATATAACTGATAACCTTCTGTAACTTGTAAATGAAACTATTCAATATTAGACCGGTCTGGGAGATTAATCTAGAGAAACAGGAAGGTTCACCCCTGATGAGCCACCATCCTAATGTGTTTATTTTCTATCGCGGTGAGGACAGTAGGAAGTTGTTTTATTTATGAAAAAGAGAAAACCACGCCACAGTTTCAATTGTAATACTACTAAATATGCGAACGGGATTATATACCATGAGTAGGTTTAATCAGAGAGTTAGACCGTCCTAAGGTTATATGCACCCTGGGAGAGATTTATTGTGTTTCCTCTTTCCCTTTTTCTTCTAAATCTTTATACTAAACTCGTGGACAAAACTTGAGGAAGTAGAACGTTTTAAATGTCATTGGTTGTCTGTTTCTTTTTAAGGGGACAGAGGAAATTTTGTTCATACTTGGTTATCTCGTGAATCTTCAATAAAAGTCACTGTGTATCAAATATATTTCAGAGTTATTGCCTGAATCCCGATATTCATGCTAAAAAAAGTCACAATCTCATTAATTTGTCTATGAGTGTATTTTAAAGATATTATTAATTAACATTTAAAATATCAAAATAAAGACCTGTTAATAATCCAGTCAGGTAATAGCCTTCTTTTTCAGTCACTCAAGAAATTATTGACCTACAAAAAAAAAGGGGGAAGTCAGGAAAATTAGGGATCTATAAATTATCTAGTGAAAATTTCAGCATAATATAGATGCTCTTATAATGATAGAGGGGGGAGGTAGTGCCTAATGGAGATGATTGAGAGGAAGAGAACCAACATGGTGGACATCTTGTTCGACACTCGGAGTAGATAAAGATATTGCTGAAAGAATATATCGAATAAGACTAGGGACTAGAAGGTCAAGTCATGGAAAAATTTGTGCGAGATCTCTATGATATCATAAAAAGAGTAGTCATCGAAAGGATGCTATTAGATGACAGGAATACTGCCAACCTATGGATGGTTGAAGAGAACTAACTTGGGTCTCCAATTTGATAGTTTTTTGATTGTTTGAGTGACCTGTCTATAAAAGTTAATAAAAGGACCATCAAGTGATATTATACAGGGGATTATTATTTTCGGAATATTCTAGACTGCATAGGATCAAACATAAAGGAGCTCTTCCTGAAACTTAAGAGGTCTTGAGAAAGCTAGATGTGTCAACCTACAAGAACTTGTGTGAAGACTGGAATAGACACCACCACCCCCAGGCTAGAGGATAACTTGACTGTCAGGTCAGGAGGGTTAGTTACTGTCAGAAGATTTACTGGATTGCCAGATAAAAAAGAACATCACTGACCTTTTAGTCAGGAGTAAGTCAGTTGTCAACTAGTGAGTAGCATTCATAACTAATCTGGAAGTATTCAGGGAGAACCATTAACCTTTCCGTCAATCAACTGACTTTCACCCATTCAGGATAGTCACTGATCTGTCAAATAAATCAGTAAGACTTGTCAACGTGGGAAAATTTTAATCTATGAGTTTGTATGGAAATTCAAAGATCATGCAGTCAAGAGAGCAGTGATTATTTCAAGCATAATTATCATGTTCGAATTCACTTTCAACTTTTAAACTTTCTTAGTTACGATGACTTTAGAAAAGTCAAGAATTCTTACCTAAAAAAAATATTTTATTAATCAACTAGGCGGCGATATTCAAATATTTGCGCCTATTACAGAAGAAACAAATTAGAACTTTTAATTAAATATTTACAAATTCACATGCATTAATCGACAGAATACATAAAATTTATATAGACAAAGTGGCTGATGTAGGAGAGTTAAATCATTTAAATCAGGGAACAATCGATGTTTCACTTCTGTAAAGTTCGGACAGTCGTAGATTAGGTGAAGAGCAGTTTGTTCAGTGTCTCCGCAGGAACAATTTGGTGTTTCTGATAGACCTCTTTTATGTAAGTATTTCTGGAATTTTTTCCGCGTGATGTATCAAATTTGACTTACATCTAGTAGAGTTTTGTATACTGAGATTGGATATAAATCTTGTACTATATTCGGCATTCATAGATTATCCTATCCAAATAAGACGCAAGTTTAGCAAAACGAATACATCTTGGTGCGTGTATACTTTTATAATAACAGACAATTTATTGGCGCCTGTTGCAATCTTTGTCTTTGGTAGATACCTTATTCCCACACGACATTGTGCACGTGGTTCTTACGTTTTGTCACGCTGTCCTTGAATTCGATCGCGGAAGTCCTTGCTGGTGGTGCGGTGTGAGAAAGGGGGTCAGGGCGTCGCAGTAATCGATTGCGTCATCTCTCGACATGCAACTTGAAACTTTCAAGGTTTCCGGAATCGGACTTATGGAATCCACCGGCACGACACGTGGTGGGCAGAATTATTTATTTCCGCGGGGAAATATTGAAACCTTGGAGAGAAGCGAGACACTGTGTCTGGAATATATAAACCCTTACAACTACCCAACTAGCCGATCCTACAATACTTATCAAATATCAATAAAGCAACAAATAATTATTTAAAATCACACTCATGGACCAAACTTAAGGAAGTTTTACCTTTTAGAATGTATAACGGGATTCAGACAATAACTCGGAAAGATATTTGCTATACAATGACGTTTATTGAAAACACACGAGATAACCAAATGAGAACAAAATTGTATCATATTCTTACATAATACAATTCGTTCAATATTGACTCAAATTGTACGTAGGGAGGATTGCATATGGACTCAGTCAAATTTTTAAAAATTTGAAAGATTAAGTGGAATATAATCTCGAAGGAGAGTTGATTAAGTCATTCAGACTCCTATTTGAAAAGTTATTGGAATATTTTACCAATTATAATATTGAGATGAATAGCATCTTGCGTAAGGTCGAGCTTAGCCATACAGACAAGTTACCCATACACACTATTCGAAAGATTTTGACTTCAACTAAACTCAATTGATTTTTTAAAAATCTCCTGAACACACACACACACATAAATTAAATGATTAAAAAGGTTTCTGGAAATGAGATTCTTCTCATTTTATTAAAGTAGCCTCAAGCTTTCGGGCATCTCTGCCCTTCAACAGGAGAACATAAATAAACGAATAAATTGATATAAAATGAGAAGAAACTCATTTCCAGAAACCTTTTTTAATTATTTACTTCAACTAAAATGTGCTGAAAATAGTAGATGCATTCTCTGAGATCAATATGACAGACATAAACATAGACATAGACATGAAAGCCATCCAGACACGGAGGATTGTAAAGTTTGTGACTTGTTTTTTCATTGAAGGATTTGATCAGTGAAGACATACTTTGTAAAGTCAGGTTCAATAAAGAACTTCCTAGGAATGGAAAGTCACCAGAGACACTGAATAAGAAATCTCATGACGTGTTCCTTTTATTGAAGTATTGGTGAGTGACATGTTGTGTGTGAGGTCCCCCTTTGCCGGTCCGAAGACCGGATGATAAAGCCCGGGTGCAGTAACAAGATCGCTAAAAAAACCTGTTCTTAGCTGGCCTGGCTGATAGTACCCTGTAAGAACTCCTGACCCAGGAATACAGGATAAGCAGCGTCTGAACTCTATGTTAGGAGCGGTTGTACATGACGTCTGTTCCTCATGTCAGGGGCGGCCATTCTATATTGGAGCTAAGTCGGCCTGCTACTGAGTAGTGCTCCCAGTCTTAATGACAAAGGCAGACACTTTCTACTTCGCCCAATCAATATAGAATATCGAGCTCGACAGACTTGATTCCCTATTATGATTAAGTGTTGATGAGAAATAAGAAGAAGACGCATGCAGATTAATAAAACATTCTGTGTGTCCTCTATTCAGTGACTCCCATAAACAAGAAAGTTACCTGACCCTAAAACAGGGATATTTGTACCGTACTTTATTCCAATTAAAGCATCGATATGGTACATGTTCTGCGAAGTCGATTACAATGCAAACTCCTTCATAATCAAGAAAGTCACCAAAACCTGAAATAAGGATATTTCTAGCGTAGTTTATTGAATTAAAGTACCGATATGTTACATAGTATGCCAGGTCGAGTTCAATGCGAACTCCCCCACAAACAAGTAAGTCTCCAAGACCTGCAATAGAAAGGTATTTGACATTATTTGTTCAATTAAAGTACCAATAAGTGACATATTCTCTGAGATCAGTAAGGAACTCCCCCAGACAATAAAAAACCTCTAGACTGAGAATAGCAAAGTTTGTGACGTCCAGCTGCCCTTGACACCTTCCTCCTGTCATTGACTGATTGACTATCGGCGTATTGATTGGGACTTCCATTGTCCCGAACTTCCTGTGTGCTACCTCTACCGCGTTTTCTTCCGATATCGATATTGGACCTTTTCTATCAGAATATTGATCATAACCTTTTTCTCTATACTGATTAATAAAGAAAGGTCAGTTACGTACATGTTTCTAACTAGACCAACCATTTCTCTCAAACTAGATAGCTATGTAAGATTGACAATTTCGGTGAAGAGTTATAGATCGAAAAGGGAACGGAGACTGAGCTCAGGGAGTTGACGATCTGACATGGAAGTAGTGTAGAAATCATGTAAAATAAAGAGATTCCATAGATCCCTTACTAATAGGATTGAACGACAAATTTCAGACGAAGAGTTCCTTTAATTTGACAGTTCAAACGATTTATTTTCAAGGATTTCTGCCCTTCAACAGGTGTTATATTTCCTATTTCTCTATCTATATATAGCATTCATAGTTCTTACACTTATTGAAATGGAAAGTTGGTTGAAAGCTTGTGTGCTTCTAACATTCTCATAATAAAAACTCTTATGCTGAAACTTCCTCTTTAATTCTAAATATAAAAAATGGGTTGTAGAGAGTCTTCTCAGATCTAAATATTGCTCAAAGATACAAAAGAGTTTCACAAGCTAATTTAGAGTTTGTATATGGAAAAAAAAGGACCTCGAGCTGAGAGTCGCTGACCATCGCTTGAAGCTAAAGAAGAGTTTAAAAATATTAATAACAGAATTGCTTAAAAATACTCGACAATATCATATAGACTATCGATTCATATTTTTATTAAAAACTGAAAACGTGTGAGGTTTCGAGCAAAAAGGCTCTTCGAATGGTTTTTGAACGCTAAAAAGAGACAACTAAAACGTAAGGAAGAATTACGAGCTGATATTTTGTGTGCCAGGGAGGAGTTCGAGATTTCCAAGAGCACTGGGGACTATTCAAAACTTCAGGAATTCTATGAACTGACCTTCAACTCTTTGGCTGAAATCTGCGCTACGTTCAAAGTAAGTCCCAGCTTAAGGTTTGTATAAGTAAAAGTATATTTATTTGAAATAATTTAGTATATATAATATTATGGGTTTTATCGATAAATAAAAATCTTCATTCGACCGTTAAAAATGCTGGGAGGGTTCACCTTGTTTCCCTATTTCAAATTTTATTCATTGCAGTATAAGGTGAATAGAAATAGATTTTGATTATATATATTCGAAAAGAAAATTAGTATTTATACATGGGGGGGGGGGGGGGGGGGGGGGTTGATTATAAAGATTAAACACAAAGATAAATCCAATTTTTAAGTTTGTTTCAATAATAGCTAGTAAACAATCTTTAATATAAAACTGAAAATTTGACAAACTTCTCTTAAACAGCGCAAAAATAGCGCAAACTTTGTATTTTAACAGACACATTGTGACTGCAATTTCTAGCTCAACTGTCCTATTTTCTACTTCCAATTTTGAAGCCGTAATTGAATATTAATTTCAGCCGGGTAGAATGCCTTCGCAATGTAACATTTTAATTTTGTGTCTTTTGAAGATAAAATTAATAATGATGATGTAATAAGATGCGGAATTGATGATAATTCGTTAAAAACAATAGTTGTTTGTCAAACATTCGGAAAAATCCACGGTAAAGCCAGTTTTTTTCGGTAAGTTTCATAAAAATGATGAAGGTAACATGTCTTTCCAAGAACTTGGAGAATTGATTTCATCCACCAGTGAAATAGAGACGAATGGATCAATTTGAATCGCGTGTCTAAAATTGGTCGGATTTGTATAATTCATTTCTAGAATATCAAACTTTCTCATATCTTACCAGAGCGAACCTTTTTTTTTCTTATGATTATTATGATTGATAACTATATGCAGAATTTTCTGAAGCTTATAAATTTGATAACTAGAATTTTAAGAGTACAATTGAAAAGCGAATTAAAGAGTTTCAAAACTTAAGGAAAAGGTGAATTTTGATGAAAACTAATTAAAAAACTGAAGATACTAAACAAATATCTTAGCTTTGGCCGGATTCTTCCCAAGTGAATGTTTGCCCATCCAATATTGTTTTAACTACGGTTTATTATTTTTTAATATATATTATAGTAATATAGTAGTAATAAATGTAGTAATAGTATTGAAAGTAATATTTATACTTATCTTCATATCTTCTAGTGTGCTTCTACTTGGCAAAAACAAGAAGCAAGAGCTGTAAACTCTTGAGAAAAAGTTATTTCCAATTTCTCTTCTTGTGTGTACACTTTTTCTTGCAAAACCAATCCTGTTGGATATAATTATTCACTGTTTTATCCTTCTTTTTTTGTTCTTTCGTGTAACCTATCTACTAAGAAAAATCATTCTAAAAGTATTTATTTTTTTAAATTTTGTCTTAGGTATAGATTTATATTTTCTATAACCTTTTTGATCAATAGTATGGTTTTAGATATAGATAAAGATGAAACCTACATATGTTTAATTAATAATGTTATAATCATGTCTACAGGTGGATTTACAAAATCAAATCCAGAAGAACGATATGGAATTTGATTTTTATTAAAACCTTAGATCTTTCCAAAGTTCAAAATGATATTTCATGCCAAAAGTTTGGTTTGGATTGAATAAGAAGTTTAGGTGTTTCGTGCGAAACAGAAAGGCTATCGTCAAAACTTTTTATTAGAAACATGATGCAGTAGCGCGTCATATCTATTATATATGTTTATTTTTAATATAAAACGATTTTATATTGCCATAATTTTTCTTTATTATATTATTTATTATTTTGATTTACAATATTGTGGAAGGGCCTGTCTCATCAGTGGTGAACTCTCTTAGTGGTTTCGCCATACTTCTCTAAATATTGCACAATTGCCGCTTCAATGTACTGAATCAGTATTTTCTGAGTTTTATATAAATTCTCGTATGGGTAATACTTAATTAAGCGGGATTAAGCACCCTATGCCAAATCGAAATATAAAAGGAATTAACTATTTATCGAGATTAATTTTAATTTCTGATGAGTTTGTTACTAATATGGAGAAAAAAAAGCTTTGATGCCGTCTCTGACATTAGATACAAACGCAGTTGTGGGTTGATAATGATAATAGCGGCAGATAGTTTATCTATTGATAAATATTCTTCATTGAGTTATTGTGACTCTTATGGAGCCATTCCAGACTCTACACTCTGTAGATGGTGGTGCGGCTTGTGGACCGAAAGGTCTGGGTGGCCATCTGCTTCAAGGGTGTAGATGGTGGTGTCTTGTTTATGGAGCAGATCAGATCGGTCCATGCACCCTGATCACAATACCGGCCCACTGAGTTTTTTTTTGTCCGTTTGGGTGTCCACTTCTGGATTGATGTCTGCCATATAGAATGTTGCAAGGATGGCCAAGCAAACTCCTCCTCTACGTGGCGGGCAGGAGAATAAGCACAAGTAAGGGACTGCTTTTTAGGACGAAGTACGAGGTGTGTTCAAAAAGTATCGCGACTTTTGAATTTTCGCGGGTTACGTATATTCGAATTTCGATCTTTTTGTGGCTTTATGTTGGTACTCATCTCTCTCACTTATGCCGACAAACTCGTCCATTTTGAATGTTCACTTAATTGTTGACAGCTGCTTTGCTTGCAGGTGTTTTGGATCGTCTTCGATTTTTTACCTATTAAAAAAAATGGATCAAAGAACCTGCATCAAATTTTGTGTGAAAAATGAAATTAAGGGCGCGGGTGCATTCCGAATGTTGACTGTGGCATACGGAGAAGCTACCTTGGACCGAAGCAACGTTTATCGGTGGTACAAAATGTTCTCAGAAGGCCGAGAAGATGTGAACGACGAAGAGCGTGCCGGACGCCCGAGCACTTCAACAACAGACGAAAAAATTAATGAAGTGGAGAAAATGATATTGGCCAATCGTCGAATCACCGTTAGAGAAGTTGCTGAGGACCTAAACATATCGATTGGCTCGTGCCATTCGGTTTTTATCAATGATTTGGGCATGAGACGGGTCGTCGCGAAATTCGTACCAAAATTGCTCAATTGCGACCAAAAACAGCATCGCATGAACATTGCTAATGAGATGTTGGACTCTGTCCACGACGACCCAAATTTGCTCCAGACGGTCATAACTGGTGACGAAGCGTGGGTTTATGGTTATGACGTGGAAACCAAAGCTCAATCATCTCAATGGAAGCTGCCGCACGAACCAAGACCGAAAAAAGCGCGCCAAGTTCGGTTGAATGTGAAAGTTTTGCTGACAGTTTTCTTCGATTTCAGGGGCGTGGTGCATCATGAGTTCTTGCCACAGGGTAGAACGGTCAATAAGGAATATTACCTGCAAGTTATGCGCAATTTGCGCGAAGCAATCCGCCAGAAACGCCCGGATGTGTGGAAGAACAAAAATTGGCTTTTGCACCACGATAACGCCCCTGCTCACACATCGTTGATTGTGCGCAACTTTTTGGCCAAAAACAACACACTAATGATGCCGCAGCCACCGTATTCTCCAGATCTGGCCCCCTGTGACTTTTTCTTGTTCCCTAAACTGAAGAGGCCCATGAAAAGACGAAGTTACGCTACGCTTGACGAGATAAAGACGGCATCGAAGGAGGAGCTGAAAAAGATTTTGAAAAATGATTTTTTGAAGTGCTTCAAAGATTGGAAAAACCGTTGGCACAAGTGTATAATATCTCATGGGGATTACTTTGAAGGGGACAAAATAGGTATTCATGAATAAATAAATAAATTTTTAAAAAACACAAAAGTCGCGATACCTTTTGAACACACCTCGGTATAGTTAGCTAGAAGTTATACTCCTAGTTACTTCTGTTGAAGGGCATGTTAGCCCGAGAGAGAGATTGAAACTGCTTTATTAATCGTTCATATGATATTATATAAGGGTAAATACATAATATATATAAATAAATAAGATTATATAAGAATAAATATATGAATAAATAGTTATAAATATATAAAGAGAGAGAGAGAAAGCTCTAGAAATATAATTATATTGAAAAACTAAGCCCTAGATGCTTTATTTATTCTACCAAATTATAAGTTACAGGGGTGAAGGTATATTGAGAATGTGTGGGTGTTCAGCTCAAGCCGGAGACCGAGGGGGCGCAGCTGGACGACCCCGAGTTGAACGAGCCGCTGCTGAACGAATGCTACGACATCCTGATAGAACTGGTACATAGTATCTATGATATTGACGTTTCCTTTTTTATAATTAAATTCAGAATCGCCTAGAACTATCTATACAGATACCTTATTGAATAAAATAATCCCTTGTTTCAATATTGAGTAAAAATATCAGGCCTCAAGGGAAAAATTATCTTTTCAAACAACCTTTTTATTCTCTAACTTTCGGGCACGAACGCCCTTCTACAGGAGAAGAAAACATGGTATAATTGTTTTCTTCTGTAGAAAGGCGTCCGTGCCCGAAAAATAGAGAATAAAAAAGGTTTTTGAAAAGATACTTTACCCTGGAGGCCGGCTATTTTTACTTAATACAGATACCTTAGTTTTTTTTCTTTCGCGAAGAATAGTCTGCAGAAAAAAAATCGAATCTTCCACTTGGCGCTTATGTATACAGGATTTGAAATATTTTTCAAAAATAATCACTTATAAAATCGTGAATATTTGAAGAAATTAGTCATATTCTTAAATAATAGAAACATTTTATAAATATATAAAATTTAGAAAATTCTTTTCAAAATTGATAAAATAATTTGATTAATTTATTAAGAAAAAAAAAAATCCATCTCCCCAAGGTAATTGTTTGCTTGAAACAATTGGCATCATCATCTCATCCTTGGCTACATGGGAAGTCGGCAACTGTCTTCCCCGCCATGACAAGTTCAATGCAACAACTTCCATTTGTAAGATTCCCGAATTTCAATACTTTGTATTTAATCTTCAATAAGAAACTCTCTCAATATACATTCTTCATCGAAATCATCAACTGATCAAACTTGAACTACAAGAAAGATTTTGTAAGAAATTAAACTTAATATATCTAAACAAATGATCCTCTATATATTCTAACTAGAACTTTTTATTAATTAATTTTTTTTCACAAATATCTAAGAAATTCTCTATGGGGATTCTTATGCACAAGGAATTCTATCTCGAAGGACAAGTCCTTCCTGCCCTGTCTATATCAGCAAAAGATCCAAGAAATATCACGATACATTCAATATCATAGAAGTCGGAATCTGTCATATATGGAACTTCGCATCGATTATCACCTATTTGGAAATTCTTGAACGTCAAATTATTATGAAATTCAGAGGATTAATCATTGTTTCAAAGATTTTATTTCAAGTAACTCACTGTCATCAATAAATGCTACAATTTCCTTAAAGAAGATCTGCTAGAATGATGAATAATAATTTTAAAAAATAGAACTTGGTTCATGCTGAATTTATTCTCTCTAAACAACATTATAATCTTTAATCATTCATAGTAAGAATGCCTACATCTACTTTTTAAACAGCTTAAATTTGCACGTCTCTTTTTAATATAATATTAATTATGCTAAATGCTCAAAATTTCTTGCGATTGCAGCCAAATATTCTTAATTATTCAATTCTGGTCGGTCTCTCTCAACATAAAAAGAATGTTCATTCATCGTAGGTTTTACTTTGAATGTTCAGAAACACGTTTATAAAACAAATTGAATACCGTGTGGAAGTCTATAAAAGGTATTTCAGACAAGTAGATATTTGAGATGTGAATCTGTTGTGTCGCAGCCTACTTACATCAGCAAGTCGGTACTGAAGGCCCTCATCAACGCTCTTCTATCTCAGGATGTCAGGTAATTAACGGTTCTCCTTACTTGTGATTAAAGTTCAAATAAAAACATATATTTCTGAAAAAATAAAACTCTTAAAGATAATTAGCAATCTATTGAATATTTCTGGAATATAAATGTATTAGAATAGGGTCAGTAATAAAGATTTAGAACCAGTTTTAGCAAATTCGGAACTTCAACCTGGATACCATTGTTTGGTGCTATAGCTTCCGTTATTATAAGGCGGTTTCAATTTCATGAGATCTACAAGGTTTTAATTACACTTTACAAATGGACCAAGATGTGTTTATTTGATAAAGTGGCTTGGCCAATTCTAAAACCGAAATAATGATGGAAATTTCGGCTGGAGGGGAAAACGATGATATAAATATGAAACTACCGATTGAGGTGGACGCAAAATATTTCATTTTTAAGAAGATATTATTAGGGATATCTGTCTATACGAGGTGTGTTCATAGCGTTTCTGGCGGATTGCTTCGCGCAAATTGCGCATAGCTTGCAGGTAATATTCCTTATTGACCGTTCTACCCTGTGGCAAGAACTCATGATGCACCACGCCCCTGTATTCGAAGAAAACTTTCAGCAAAACTTTCACATTCGACCGAACTTGGCGCGCTTTTTTCGGTCTTGGTTCGTGCGGCAGCTTCCATTGAGATGATTGAGCTTTGGTTTCTACGTCATAACCATAAACCCACGCTTCGTCACCAGCTATGACCCTCTGGAGCAAATTTGGGTCGTCGCGGACAGAGTCCAACATCTCATTAGCAATGTTCATGCGATGCTGTTTTTGGTCGCAATTGAGCAATTTTGGTACGAATTTCGCGGCGACCCGCCTCATGCCCAAATCATTGATAAAAATCGAATGGCACGAGCCAATCGATATGTTTAGGTCCTCAGCAACTTCTCTAACGGTGATTCGACGATTGGCCAATATCATTTTCTCCACTTCATTAATTATTTCGTCTGTTGTTGAAGTCCTCGGGCGTCCGGCACGCTCTTCGTCGTTCACATCTTCTCGGCCTTCTGAGAACATTTTATACCACCGATAAACGTTGCTTCGGTCCAAGGTAGCTTCTCCGTATGCCACAGTCAACATTCGGAATGCATCCGCGCACTTTATTTTGTTTTTCACACAAAATTTGATAAAGGTTCTTTGATCCATTTTTTTTAATAGGTAAAAACGAAGACGATCCAAAACACCTGCAAGCAAAGCAGCTGTCAACAATTAAGTGAATATTCAAAATGGCCGAACTTGTCGGCATAAGTGAGAGACATGAGTACCAACATAAGGCCACAAAAAGATCGAGATTCGAATATACATAACCCGCGAAAATTCAAAAGTCGCGATACTTCTTGAACACTCATCGTATATATATATATACAAGGTATGTCCCATAAGTTCCCGGACTGGGTCCATAAAAAAAAAGGTAAGATTTTTTCTAAATTTTTTTATTAAAACTTTTCAAAGTAATCCCCCTTTGCTTCAACGCACCAGCGCCATCGTTTCTCCCAATTGTCGAAACAGTTTTTATAAGCCTCTTTTGGAATGCTCTTCAATGCTAACGGCGATTTTTCTATTATGTCATCCCTGGTGTCAAAATGTCTTCCTTTTAGAACTGCTTTAAGTTTGGGGAACAGGAAAAAGTCATTTGGTGCGATGTCTGGGAAATAGGGTGGTTGAAGTAGGATTTGTGTCCCGTTTTTCGCCAAAAAGCTAGTCATCAAGTGCGCTGTGTGAGGGCGAGCATTGTCATGGTGTAGGATCCAGCCACCATTAGTCCATTTTTCTGGCCGCTTTTTTCGAATCGCTTCCCTTAGACGGCGAAGAATGCCCAAATACATTTCCTTAATAACTGTTTGACCTGCAGGAAGATACTCGTGATGAACAATGCCCTTGTTATCCGAAAAAGCGACCAGCAACACCTTGTTTCTGGATTTTTTGGGTCTAGGCTCACCCTAACCTCTCCACTCGGCAGATTGAGGTTTGGTTTCAGGGTCATAGCCATAGACCCATGTCTCGTCGCCTGTGATTATCTTGTCTTTCCATTCTGGATCCGTTCTTGTTATTTCCATCATGTCCTCACAGGTTGCAAGCCGACACAGTTTTTGCTCATTGGTGAGGAATCTTGGGATGAATTTTGCAGGAGTCTTTTTGAGCTTCAAATCTTCGGTTACGATCCTTCCAATCGTTGTTTTAGAGATGCCTGTGTCTTGCTCTAGCTCCAGCAAAGTGGTTCGAGGATTTTCTTTTATCAAATCGGTGATTTTTTGCACATTTTCATCAGTCCTTTGAAATTTTGGGCGTCCTTGACGAGGATCATCTTCAATGGGAATTCTGCCAGCTTTAAATTTAGAATGCCATTCAAAAACAGTTGTTCTCTTTGGGGGGTCATTGGGGAATGCTTTATTAAGCATTTCAAAAGTTTCGGTTGCTGATATTTGAAGTTTCACACAAAATTCTATGCAAATCCTCTGCTTCAATTTTTGTTCCATCGTAAAATCGCCGCAGCGCTAGGTGTGACCTTTAAATAAATTAGAATAACCTTGGCGCGCGCGCAAGTACCGCCGTGATATTGGTACCACCGTGTAGCCAGATATTTTTTCTATAATAAACAGTCAAATTCATTTACATTTTTCATTTATTTATTTTTTTATGGACCCAGTCCGGGAACTTATGGGACATACCTTGTATATATATGGCGCATTATTGATTTATGTTTAAATCTATCTCCAGCAATACAAATACAAGATGGGAATAAGCCTACACATTTGATCGATGATTTAGACCACATTACAGATGAGGTATGAACTAGCTTTCTAAGATGGAGGTCGCTTCTAACGTGAAGAAAAGATCTTAAGAGCGAAAATCCTTCCTCATCACGTATTTATAGAGTTTATAAGGTCAAATTTGACCAAACTATCAATCGATAGATGATCTCACGTGGTATAGAACTCGACAACTTTGTATAAAGTGAGAAAAAGAGAATTTCTTGATCGTGCAACTAAAAGTTGCTGATGTCTTGCGTCATCTATCGGAATAAGTATTAACTAATCGTTGATTTTTTAATTATTCCAGAATTGGTCAAATACTGTTTCTTGATTAATCAATGATTAGTTGATATTTATATATATATTTCGATAGATGGCGCAAGCCATCAACAACTTTTAGTTGCAGGATCTAAAAATGCCCTTTTTTTTTATCAATTTATCCACCTGATCCAAGTACAAATTCACTTTTGTACTATTTTTCACTATGTATAAAGTGTTCTTTAGATTTTATTTCACGTGTTTAGACAAATATTACATAGCATTTGAAAATATGTATTTATTATCATTGTAACAATAGCATTAAGGTTATTATTTATTAGCAATTTTACCGCATGAGAAACATTCTTCAGAGCACCATGGAATCTGAGTTATATATCAATATATTATTTTATTAAATATAAGTCATGCCCTTTTAATCTTATGTTTATCAAAAACTACAGTAGATCAATGTAGCCAAAAAATTCCTTGGCCAATATATATATCATATAGATTCTTCTATATATAAATTGAACCTACATCGTCGTTTGAATGTTAAAAATGAATTTGTTATCATTTTACAAATATTCTAGAATGAATTCTGTGAGAGAGAGAGAGATAGAGAGAGACAAGTATCTAAATAAAACTTAAAACAAAGTTATAAATAAATTCCTTCATACACAAACATTTTTTATAAATATTTTATTTTCAACGTTTCGACGACTCTCTGTCGCCATTTTTCAAGTGAAAAAACTCTATTTATTAATTTGTGCTCTTTTTAAAAATACAAAGTCTGCAATCGCAAATAGTTTCCATGAAAAAGACAACAGTGTTGGGAATAATAAAATTATAAAAATTCAAAGAAATTCATTTTTAATACAATATAATGCGGCTTATGATTGTAAAACGACATTTGAAAATTATCCCGCATGTGTTTCTTTTAAACGAAAAATCGAAATTTATTTTTAAGGAGAAATAAAGATTTCCGTTTATCATTACTCTTCACAATTCATCCTATCATACTTCATCCTTATGGTTAGAAATAATCGTTATTTCTCCTTAAAAAATAAATTGCGATTTTTCGTTTAAAAGAAACACATGCGGGATAAATTCATTTTTAACTTAAATATACAACCAACCAGACCAATGGAATTCTACACAGAACTTTCAACGTCATCTGGTTATTGGCATTAATTTTCAAAACTTATAGGACAAATTCCGACAAGTACTAAATGAAATGTGAAAATGTCAAAAATGATGAACCAATCTCTTCCAATATTTTTTTATTCTCAGTTTAGCTATTTCATAAATGTATCTTAAATATTTTGTTTTAAAAAATGAACACAAAGCTAATTTAGTCATCAAAATAATATTCAGCTAGCCAACTGAGATAGAATACTAAAAAACAATGTCATAACAAGATCAATAATAAAATTACTACTTAATAACATTGTTGCGTGTTGTTCTATTTTTTTTTCTCTCTGGTGGAATTATATTTTATTGTTTTGAGATCAATATTATAGTAATTGTTTTGATGTATAAAATATAATTGATTGTCCATAGAAGCATAGGGCGCCTCTCCCGTCAAAAACTGACGCCATCTTGCAGCTAAACACCTCTTTGGTAGATTGTGAAGATTCCATTTGATCCCGTGTGGATCTCATGGAATAAAGTCCGCCCTAGACTGACGAGGGCCATTAGCCCGAAACCATGGTCTCTAGGTGGACGCTTCCCAGTTTGCCAAAGCTGGTGTTGTGGCATTGTCACCGACCCGAGGCCGCTAGTGGCGGCGACAGCCAATAGATGGCGTCAGTTTTTGACGTTTATTTTGACGGGAGAGGCGCACTGTGCTTCTATGGATTAATTTTCTCCGGAAAATTTTCCATCTATAATTAATTGTGTATTTCCCCCAATAAAATTGTAAATATAAAATGAAAAGTTTCAAGCATGAATGATTTCATTTTATATTGTAACAAAGTATTTATTATTTTATTAGCAGAGTATTATTTTTATGTTTATATTTTGCTATACTCTGTACACTTCCCTCTTTTGCTTATCTTTTGTTTATCACTCATAGTTTGTTCTTGCCTGAAATAAATTGTTGTCTCATCCCGAAGTTGGTCTTCCCTAATTTTCCACGTGGCAATATATATACTTGTAGATAGCGCGTTACTGCTTTGTATTAAAATTGTAAATCTTCAAAATTGTGAAGAAAAGTCTGGTAAACGTTTCACAAAACACTGATGCGAGATCGGTAAAAGAATTCGCAGTGTTGATTCTTTTGTGGGCTGTTGCAAGGATTTAAATCAGATCACTAAATATAAGAAAGGAGAGGGTAAAAGTCTCCTTCAAACTAACTTTATTTAAAACATGTTAAGAGAACA
This sequence comes from Cordylochernes scorpioides, assembly GCA_030710605.1. Classification (NCBI taxonomy): domain Eukaryota; kingdom Metazoa; phylum Arthropoda; class Arachnida; order Pseudoscorpiones; family Chernetidae; genus Cordylochernes; species Cordylochernes scorpioides. Next base: position 14,749,548 of record CP092863.1, read on the forward strand.
GAGGAAAACACCCACCTGCTAAGCAGACGACGCCGTGCTCCCCTGCCTTTATTGCCGGCTGGCGCAGCTGGGGCTTGTTTGTCCGACGTCCCGAAGTGGATCTCCATTATTCCACAAAAATGTTTATATATATTACTGACGTCTTGAGATGGATGTTGGATTGAGAAAATATCTGTAATTTCACACTCAAACGACAGTAACCAATTGGTAAATAAATATACCCAAGAATGTACTCAAAATTACATATTGGATTTGCACATAGGGTAGGGGCATGATGACTCCGGCCCTTTGGTTTCAATTCTTGAAAGACGCTTTCTGTCCCCAGAAAGAGTTGTCTTTCATTTTCAGTAAATGGCTTGGTTGTCCTGATGGCAGAACCTTCAATGAAGATGTTGCGCATTGAAATATACCCAAATATACGCATTTATTCAGTAAACAGAATTATAATAATTTAATTTGATAATATATGACAGGCCATGTGTTTACTTATTCTAATCTTGCAAACATGCGCGCGCGATGACTTGGCATTACAACCATATACAATATAATTTGACTTAAATCTCCTGGAAATTAATTAAATAACTAAACATGTTTCTGGAAATGAGTTTTTTATTTTATTTTATCAATGAAGTCTCAAGCTTTCGGGGGCATCTCTGCCCTTCCAAGGGAGAACATATATAAAACGAATAAAACGCCGCCTGAGGCCAAAAAAACAAAAAAACAAGTATTGTATATATGTTCTCCTATGGTTGAGCAGAGATGCCCAAAAGCTTGAGGCTACATATGGTTAATTAAATGTTATAATTTAAAGTTGTATGAAGAGCAGTGATCCAGAATTATGTATTTGTGTCCTAAGGCTTATTCCCCCGGGATGTGAGTGTATTCTCTTTTAAAGAATAAAATAAAAATTTTCAAAGATTAGAGAAACCAAATCAAATAAGAAATATTTACTTGAAGTATCGATGTCACCTTAATTAACACAATCAAATCTCAATATAGATTATCTTGTTGTATTTGGCTTTGCTATACTATGGTTTTATCTAGACTTCAAATTGTGCATTATAATGAAATGCTCAAGAACATGTCAGTTCCATTCAACGATATCCTAGCGTCTGCCCAAACTTGAGTGTTTTCTTTCGCTTATTCTCTTTTGATCTTATACTCAATTATATTGATGAAAAATTATATTTGTGTTCATTGTTGCGTCCCTGGATACCTTATAGGTTCTGTTGTTTGACTTCAGGCTAAAGGCGAAGGATGAAACAAGAGCTCTCTATGCCATTCTTCAGGTAGGTATTATATTGACCTTACATTGTGGCGCATTTAGCTTACACACATTTAATTTATAATGATGTAAAGAAGTTAAAATTAAATCATGCTAAAGAAATAGATATATATATATAACTTGATGAGTGTTTGTGCTGCGAGCCGTGGTGTGTGCAGAACCCCATCTTCAGCAACCAGTCGTCCTACACGGTCCTGGCTCACCTACTGCGGCGGATGGTATCGCTGGGCGGAGGGGATCACCAGTTGCTCATCCACTGGTTCGCCAGGTCAGCTTTCATATTGTAACACCGACCTAAGAGATATCGTACACCATAATAGGACTTCTCAGTTACCTGAGATTTAACCTTTCCCGGACAACCATGCTTTTAGAACCAAATGTATTTTAACACCCTGTGTTTACATTCATTGACAAAAGAAAATTGTATCTTTTAGCATGTATATCGGGATTCAGACTATAACTCTGAAAGATATTTGATACACAGTGACCTTTATTGAAAACACACGAAATAATCGAGTGTTAAAAAAATTTTCCCTGTTTCCTATTAAAAACAGACGACTGGCGATATCAAAGACTTCCACTTCTATAATTTTTCTACGAGTGTATTTTATTGACGAGGACCGAGACTTTTGTCGCGAAACGGCGATAATAACAAACAATTAATTTCTGTTATAAGTGCCAATTAATGAATGAATACTTGGTAATAGTTACCAGAGAGCTATGAAACATTTAAAATGATAGGGATAAATCTATAAATAAAAAGGTCAACTCCCACGTCAAAAAAAAAAAAAAAAACGCTAAAACTAAGAGCTATTGACCGTTCTTTAAACTAGTACTCGAGTACTACACGAGTACAGCTTTGGCCAATTGAGAACGCGCACCTGGAGACAATCGTTCCGGAATAGTGGCCCTTGACAGTCCAGAATGGGCTTGGAATTTTCATGATATTTACACGGGAGTCATGAAATCCTCAGAATATTCCGAAGTTTTTAATTGACAAATAAGTAGATTTCGCTTAGTTCACCTTCTGTTTTGGCGTGAGAAGTGACCTTTCTATTTATAAATCGATATTTCTACGGATAATTTTCCATTAGGTACAGATCTGTTCTGATGGCCGAGTGTTCAGGAGCGAGGCGTCTCGGCTGCGACAGACCGTCAAGCGGATCCTCCAGTTCATCACCATCCGGGAGTTCCCTCCAGCTAACGGCCACAAGCTGCCGTCCATTAACAAGAGCCGCTGGTGGATCCCGTGTGCCACACGGGTGTTGGCGTTGCTGAGTAAGTAGCACGCCGACTGCCTGCTGCACGGCGCCACCGTGTGGGGTCCAGACACGGCCAACAACAAGTCCACGCCGCCCCTCATCCCCTACACCGAGTTCTACAACAGCGCGCTCGACCACATCAACCTCATGGCCGAGTACTACCGATGGCAGAACCCTTCAAAGAATCACAAGTACGTATCATCCAGGATGTTCGATATCGCCCAAGAAAACTCACCAAATTTGAGAGACGATTTTTCAAATTAATTAAGCATTGATTAAGCAAAAGATTATGACGTTAGCATGACTAGGCAACTATAATTAAACTAATAAATTATTTACCGCTGAAGAATATTGAACAACATGGAACATATATGATGATTTCATAAATACTGACGTATATTCTGCGATGTATTTTCTCTCATTGATTAATTTTAAATAATAAAATAAGTTATAACATTATTTTTTTGCCATAATATTTTTACATAAGTTCAAACTTAGCAATGATTGTAGTGTGAATAACAAAATGGAATTCTATAGAATCTTGTGAGTGAAATTATAACTGATTCTCTACACGTACAGGCACGTATACTTGCAGTAGGAGGACTACTTACTATCAAACCTCCCTTTGAAAATTAAACGATTTATAGCCCGTCAAAGGATTCTTTGGCTACTTTTCCGCGAGGATATCACGGGATTTTGGAACAGCGACCCTTTAAATTGCTACTTCTGCAATGTTGACACCCAAGACAATTTGGTTCACTATCTATTCCATTGCCCATTCCTACATGAAAAGAGACTGGAAATTCGCGAAATTTCGGGGCCAACTCACTACAATGAACAACATGTATATAAAATCTTCACTACTCTCCTGCTGGATAAAACATTTGTTTATAAATATTTTAGATATTTCAAGGCGATTGATAAAATGAGAGAAGAAGTGCTCAACTCCACAGACAACGGCTGATTGCTCCCCCTCCCCTCTAAATTGCTTTTCCTCTCACTCATGTACATATATAACCTTTTAGGGGAATCCCCTTGTAAGACAATAGTGTCTTAATAAAGGTTTTTGTTGTTGTTGTTGTATACTTGCAGTAAGAGCAATCGCAGAGCCCCTACCTACCATGATTATCATGGACTGTGCCATGTGTAATTGCTATAACTAACAACAGTACTGTGACTGTCACAGTGAAAGAGTTAGGTTCACGTGGCTTTTTTTTGCATGTAGAGGGAATATTGAGGTACATTGTTTGACGTGGAGTTGGTAAAGGATCCACATAAGACACCAAGAATCTAGAGCAAGAATTGGTGAGGTGTATACGAAAGTAATCAATGTCTAGATTTGAGAAATAAGTGAAATGACCTCGCTGTTAGGTCAAACTGTCTCTAATGAGCGATTTATGGAGGATTTAAGGACGTTCGCCATCCAGAAAGGAACTCTTAGGTGACTGTGAGCGTTAATTCAGGTCCAAACTAATGACTAAATATGGCAAATAATTGATTCACATCTAACGTGAAAAACATTAACCAAAGGTATGGTTATAATATATAACCTAAGTTATCTTCCCATATTATACATTGTCGCACTGTATTTTATTGAAACATTAATAAAAATACACTTTGTAATGTAAGAGATTCTAGAATATATATATATATATATGCCATGTATATCAGTGCATTAACGCCCACTACTACCATGGTAAATTCTGAAGAAACCCGGGTAGACAGGGTAGAACAACTTACTGCTTCAACACGCCTCTTATTTTGATAGTCCTTGATCAACAGGTCAAAAAAATCGCAAATTAGAATATTATTTGTGAATCATAAGCAAGAAATCGTTGTGAACAGGGATAATATTGAAAATATCAAACATTCACAAGGGATTTACTTCATTACTAACAGAGCTATCTCTGTACGCAGGTTCTCCTACTGCCAGTACCCGTTCATCCTGAGCATTGTGGCCAAGAAGACAATCCTGCAGAGAGACTCGGAGCAGCAGATGATCCTGAACGCCCGGGTAGGTATTCTGGTTGGGCAGAAAAACATGAAAGTTATATTTTGTATTGCTCCTTGATGGCAAGTTATAGCTTTTCTCTTCATTTCGAGACTTACTGGAGAAAAAAAGCCGTGCTATATATAACAATGAGGTCACTAGGCGACGATCACCTTGATAGTTATGTCATGTTTGTACCAGAGATGGACTCAACAACACACAATGGATATTACTCGAGAAAAGAATGAGCTGTATATAACAATGAAGCCACTAGACGACGATTATCAATTAAAGGTTTCTATATAGCGTGCAATCAAAAGAGTAGACTTTTTTATATTATCTATGAAAAGGTATACCGAGTCGTTAATTAAAATTGAAATTTGGCCATTAAAACAAAAAAGTTTATAATATCCAAATTTCACAACCATGTTTGAGGATTGCTCAATTGTGGTCTGGGATTCAGATAATTTCCATGGGGTTAAGCTAAGCCTTTACAGTGCTGCGCTCTTTAAAAATAGGCCTTTGTGCAATCCAGATAATGTCCTGTGTAGTCCAGCGGAACTTGATATACATTGCACTACACTAACAGGTCTCTATATTGTCCCTATAACGTCCAGCGTGGTCCGGCGGAGCCTGATAAACAGCGTCTTACGCCGACTGATTCCTGTGTGATACAGGTAACGTTCTCTGTGGTCTAGCTAACGTTCTCTGTGGTCCAGATAACATTCTGTTTGGCCCAGCTGACGTACTGTTTAGCTAGTTAACGTCCTGTGTGTTGTCAAGATAAGGTCCTCTGTGATCCCGCTAACGTCCTGTGTGGTCCAGCTAACGTCCTATGAGGTCGTTCTAACGTCCTCTGAGGTCTAGCTAGCATTCTGCTTGGTCCAGCTGACGTCCTACGAGGTCGTTCTAACGTCCTCTGTGGTCTAGCTAGCATTCTGTTTGGTCCATCTGACGTCCTGTTTGGCTAGATAACATCCTGTGTGTGGTCAAACTAAGGTCCTCTGTGATTCCGCGAACGTCCTGTGTAGTCCAGATAACAACCTGTCAAGTCCATATAACATCCTGTGTGGTCAATCTAACATCCTTTAAAGTTCGTATAACGTCCAGTGTGGTCCAGCTAGCGTCCTGTGTGGTCCAGCTAACATCCTGTGAAGTTCATATAACGTCCTGTGTGATCCATCTAACGGTGTGTCCATCTAATATCATATCTGGCAAGCTAACCTTCTCTAGTTCTAGCTAAAATTCTCTGTGGTCCAGATAACGTCCTGTGTGGTCCAGCTAACATTCTGTGAAGTTCATATAACGTCCTGTGTGATCCATCTAACGGTGTGTCCATCTAATATCATATCTGGCAAGCTAACCTTCTCTAGTTCTAGATAAAATCATCTGTGGTCCAGATAACGTCCTGTGTGGTCCAGCTAACATCCCGTGAAGTTCATATAACGTCCTGTGTGATCTATCTAACTTTCTGTGTGGTCCATCTAAATCGTATCTGGCAAGCTAACCTCTAGTTCTAGATAAAATACTTGATGATGTGATCCAGAGGAGCCTACTGAACCGCGCTCTGCATCAACAGGCTCCTGACATTGACGTCTTCTTTCTCAACCTCAACGTCCGGAGGTCGCACCTCGTCACGGACTCTCTCAGTGAAGTACTCCATCTTTATATGGTCATTTCACACTCTAGCTCATATCAGGTCATTATACTCAGATCCTTTACATATACCACATCATTTAAATCTCTTCTGGGAATTCGGCATTCATTGCATACTCCCCGATATATACTTGTATATATTATTTTAATATCAGGAGTTAAAGGGGAATTCGAGTTCTGCGCTGATCTTGATTAGATCTTTTATTTTCGGAAGAATGTATTGAAAGGAGAGTAGATAGAGAAAACAAAAAATACTTTCAAAGACTTGCTTCCCTAAACTCAATGGAAATCTTTCAAACCTTGGCTATTCTCAAGTAGCATATATGAGTGATATAAAAAAATCGTAGTATTTATGCAACTACTACAACTTATACGAAATATACGAAAGTCCTCCGTAGATGAACTAACGCTCACAACCTAGTCGTCTTGTTTAATAAAGAAATTCTTTGAAAGGATCACTTTATTTATTATCATTTAGAGGTGATGGTGACGACGTGATTTTGGAGCTTCCAAAGATTGCACCTGGTGACAAAACACACGTGAACTTCTTCAGTTTGAGTAGAGTTTCTTAGGAAGAGAGGGAGGTGACATGTTGGGAAAACTATCAATTTTATTTATATAAAAATAGACACTTCGGCCAGTTGGAGTTTTTTATTTTCTCAACGTTTCAACAAAAATCTTTTGTCTTCGTCAGGAGAAGTAAATAAAAATAAACATTTGGCAAGGCGTTAAAAATTGTTCTGAGGTTTGCAAGGGCGTTCTCACGTGATTCTTCGAATTTAGTACAACATCTAAAGCGCGAGTCAAAAACAAATATTAAACTCGTCAAAGACTATGATCTTGGAAATGAAAATATATAATAATAAAATTATAACAAATTAAGTAAAAATAAATAAATAAAGTAATATAATAATAATCACAAAGAATATTATATAGATTTATAACTATTATGTTCAATTTTTTATCTAGCTTATTAACTACTTTTTAAATTTAAAAATGAAGCATATTGTTGCGGAATATCTTCAAAAGTATTTATAGTTCTTTTCCCAAATTCTCGTGATACCCATCCCTCTAAAAATAATCTTTCCTTTTTAAATTTTATATTCCTATGAAATATCTCAATATCATTCCAATCTGGCCTATGTCCTGAAAATAATGCATGTTCCCCAATTTTGCTTAACGCCCTTCTCCCCAATAAACCCTGTTGGTGTTCCTTAATTCTGGTCTCTAAATTTCGGCCGGTTTCTCCTACATAAATTTTTGTCACATTCTGTGCATTTAATCCCATAAATTACGTTATTTGGTTTTGATGTGCCTATGTTATCCTTCATTATGTTATTTCTAGTTAAAAATTCCCTTTTTGTCCCAGTACTATACCAAATATTATATTTACATTTTTTCAAAATTCTAGATATTTCGTTATCCACTTCTCTTTGAATAGAACTACAGAAGGTTACAATAATATAATAATTCCTTATATTAGAGAAGTGGATAACGAAATATCTAGAATTTTGAAAAAATGTAAATATAATATTTGGTATAGTACTGGGACAAAAAGGGAATTTTTAACTAGAAATAACATAATGAAGGATAACATAGGCACATCAAAACCAAATAACGTAATTTATGGGATTAAATGCACAGAATGTGACAAAAATTTATGTAGGAGAAACCGGCCGAAATTTAGAGACCAGAATTAAGGAACACCAACAGGGTTTATTGGGGAGAAGGGCGTTAAGCAAAATTGGGGAACATGCATTATTTTCAGGACATAGGCCAGATTGGAATGATATTGAGATATTTCATAGGAATATAAAATTTAAAAAGGAAAGATTATTTTTAGAGGGATGGGTATCACGAGAATTTGGGAAAAGAACTATAAATACTTTTGAAGATATTCCGCAACAATATGCTTCATTTTTAAATTTAAAAAGTAGTTAATAAGCTAGATAAAAAATTGAACATAATAGTTATAAATCTATATAATATTCTTTGTGATTATTATTATATTACTTTATTTATTTATTTTTACTTAATTTGTTATAATTTTATTATTATATATTTTCATTTCCAAGATCATAGTCTTTGACGAGTTTAATATTTGTTTTTGACTCGCGCTTTAGATGTTGTACTAAATTCGAAGAATCACGTGAGAACGCCCTTGCAAACCTCAGAACAATTTTTAACGCCTTGCCAAATGTTTATTTTTATTTACTTCTCCTGACGAAGACAAAAGATTTTTGTTGAAACGTTGAGAAAATAAAAAACTCCAACTGGCCGAAGTGTCTATTTTTATATAAATATGAATGCCGGCCAGGCAACCGCTATCTTTTCGATATCAATTTTATCTTAATCCCTTTTTATTTTTGTATGTTCTAACCGTTGATAAAGAGTTATGCTTTGATGTGAGATCGCAAGGAAACAGTCGGACTTGAAAAAGAAGCTGAAGGTGACGTTCCTGGGCGAGCCAGGACTGGACATGGGCGGACTGACCAAAGAATGGTTCCTTTTGATCATTAAGCAGATCTTCGACACGGACTACGGTGAGAGGTCCTTCGATCTATAGCCACGGCTAGACTCATGACCACGGACTGTTCCAGGAATGTTCGTGTACCACAACAAGTCCCGTAGCTACTGGTTCAGCACCTCCCAGAGCGGCAACCTGCGCGAGTATAACCTCATCGGAGTTGTATCCTTTAGCGGCATATTGCTTCTCTCACCTTACTGTAAACTACTGATATTATACCGCTTTCTTAATGTATAGACATATGGTGCATATACAATAAAAAGATTCACAATCCCAATCTACCATGATATCATAATGACTTGTACCTTAGCCAACTTGTGGCATAAAATAAAAATAAAAAAACATATATGGGAAATTTAAGGATATATATAAGCATAGGGAATTTCTCCCGTCAAAATGAACGTCAAAACCAGACCCAAGTCTCCAGATGGATGTTTCTCAGTTCGCTAAAGCTAGTGTTGTGGCTTTGTTACTGCCGGTCGACGGTCAATATATGGCGTCTAGTTTTAACTTTTATTTTGACGGGAAAGGCGCCCTATGCTTTTATAGATAAATTTCCTCCCGGAAAAATTTCCATCTATAAATAAAATATCGATAATCCATCCAGTAATAAGTTTCTTTATCAATTTTTAGGAACTCAAGATTTCGGGATCATTAGTCTTTCAACAGGAGTAACAAAATAACTACACTGGTGTTCAAAAAATAAGAAACTTAACCAATATTGAAATTTCTCAAAAGCTAATTTAATAACAAATATAGAATTTAGTATACAAATAGTTTAAACTATGGAGAATTTGACTAGCTATATGAAAATAAAAAAAAATATTTGAAATTATGAAATATGCAAATTATTACCAACATACCCAAAGCTAAGGTTCCAGATCTTAAAGAAATAAGATATCAATAGGGAGTATGATCACCTCTAACAGCTATCAAGGTCTCACAGCGAGCCCTCATACCGTTTACCAGGCTTTGGAGGAGGTCCAGGGGTAGTCAACCCCACTCCTCCAATAGATCAGTTCTTAGCTCAACGAGGGTTCTGGGAGAGGGGTGACGAGCTCCAATACGCCTCCCTAGAGCATCCCACACATGCTCTATTGGATTCAGGTCCGGAGATCTGGCTAGCCAATCCATCCTTCGAATATTCTCACTCTGGAGATATTCATTGACTAGCCTAGCCCTATGCGGACGAGCATTATCGTCCATAAAAAATAAATTGTGACCAATTTGATCTCTATAAGGTCTTAGATAGGGCTCAAGGATCTCGTCCCTGTACCTTTGGGCAGTTAAAGTGCCCCCAGAAAAAATGTGGAGGGGTGTGCGTCTGCTAGAACTGATGCCAGCCCAGACTAAGAGACTGCCTCCTCTAAAACTGTCTATTTCCCTGATGTTACTGGGATCATAGCGGGTTCCAGGCTCTCTCCAGATGAAAACTCGTCAAGAATCTGTGTTTAAACTAAATCTTGACTCGTCACTGAAGAGAGCATTGGCCCACTGATCATGAGTCCAGGCGTGATTTTCCAAGCACCAATTCAAGCGGGCTCCCTGTGAGCAGAGGTTAAAGGGATACAACCATTGGTCATCTTGCATAAAGAGCACCTTCGTGAAGCCTTCGGTAAACAGTTTGTCTTGAAATTCTCGTTCCAGTAGCACTTGAGAGTTTATTAGAGAGTTGAATAGCTGTCATCTCCCTATGGCGCTTGGCAGTTACGACCAGATAACGGTCTTCAGAGGTAGCTGTTTTTATTTTTCTACCAGAACCTTCTTTTCTTTTGATGGTTCCTGTCTCAATGAACTGTTTCCATATTTTGCTGACCACAGATTTATTCACATTTAGCCATTTTGCTACTTCAACTTGTGATTGCCCTGCCTCCATTCTTCCAACAGCTCTCCATTTTAAATCATCTGCAAAAATTTTTCGTAAACTCATAATTACTAAGGATTAAATAAAATTATAATTGGACAATTCTTAGATGGGGTAAACGACACGCCAAATAGCACACTTATAAAGACAAGCAAAAATTTGCATATTTTCAATTTTACCGAATCGAATGGTTGCGATAAATAAATTCTACGACTTAAAATACCTAATTAAATTACTTTTTAGCTTTTAGCGTTGTATATTTTAAAACATATCATTAAAAAACAAAAGTTTCTTATTTTTTGGACACCAGTGTAATTTGTTGTTATTATTTAGCTATTGCGTCACTCCCGTTGAAGGGCTGAAAAGCCCGAAATCTTGAGTTAATAAAAAAACCTATAAAGAAAACTTATTCTCTGATGGGTCTTCGTTTTATCTAATCGAGAATAGGGTGAGCGTGATCTGAAAAAGAAAATCTATTATTCTGTAAAAATATGCGCTGAAACTGAGCGCCATCTAGTGCCGATCAATGTTTGGTGCTTAGAGTTTGAGTCATATTTGAATGTGCAGAGATGTGCTTTCTTTTTTAAATGTAACAGATATTGAGATATTGAAATGGGCTTGCATGATCTTAAAATAAATATTAGTAAAACATAATTTTGATTTATTTTCAGATAAATACATGCTTATTTGATGCTTATCTTGTGTGGTGAGGATAAAATTATTTTTATTCTGAAGTTGATTTTTCACACACAAAGAGATGCACATATTTAGAGGGTTGGGGAAAAGAAACTCAGATTAAAAATCAGTATTTAAATTTTATTCTCAAGAAAAAGCAAAATCCCTAATAGAAATCTCAAGCTATTAAATGAAGCGTAGAAAATTTTGCGATAGTAAGTTGATAATTGATTGCGAGGTATTTGATGAAAAAAAGATCTGTTGATCTTTTTCATTGGTATGTCATACAAGTATATATACTTGTATATATATAATTAGTATAATTCAATCCTACATTTATTTTGATATCAATAAAAATAGATTAATTTTTTTTTAAATATTCACATCTATTTATAATTATTTGAGAAACGAGTTTCATGCTTCATTAGTTTTAAGAAAGCTTGCCTAATGGATATAATAGAAGAAAAAAACGTGTATAGTTATTTGTTCATACCAAGAGAGTCTGTAATACTTCTGGTTTAATTTTGATGAACATATTTTGCAAATGGATTACAAAGTCTCCTGAGTTACAGTAGTTAAATACAATCAGAATTATCCTAATCAATATTGAAGTCAAGCTTCCAATAGTTGTGTGATTACAATTACAATTATTTTATTTCCAAAGCGCTATATTCCGCAAGGGATACTTGCGCCAAACAAGGAGAAAAGTTTATTTACATAAGTTATTCACATTATTCAACGCATGAAAACATTAGAGATCCAGATTTTGTAGAAAGTTTAGAATGTATTTACAAAATGTGAATTGAACTTTAATTGTAAGAAGAATTATATACTCTTGGTATTATATACTCAGTTGACTTCTTCAAATATGATTAATAAGAATTTCCAATAATTTGATTTCTAATGATTGAAGTTACTCTTGAAGTAATCGGAATACTTTAAGGTAAATAGTGGGAAAGACACATTTCAGGATGTTCTCAAAGAGATCTGTTAAACTTCCTGAACGTTGGTCGACCCAGCTGATGGGCCTGGCCGTATACAACTCCATCATCCTGGACCTGCACTTCCCCACGGCCTGCTACCGCAAGCTGCTGAGCCCGCCGGTAGTGCCGCACTCCCTGGCAGAGACCCCGGTGGGTCGGGCGGACTTTGGCATCGACCACTTCGCTGAGGTCATGCCGGTCTGTATGCCGGTGTACAACTCCCTCTTGCTCCTATGGAATCTTCCTTGGTTATCAACACACTGTCAGATATTTCATAGGGAGCAAACGGGGAATGTCAATAACATGTCTGATTCTTCTTGAGTGAATGTTTCCTAAAGAATACTGCTATAACAAATGTTATTGGTAGTGATAATGATACTATCTCCTCAACATATCATCATTATAAAGATTTTATAACTCCAAATTGTGCTAATTAGATCGCTTTAATAGCTAAATTATTTATTATACATAAACCTTCTCAGAAAGATGTACTACGATATAATCCAAACCGCATCTGAATCGTTAAATAAATATCGAGTAAATTGAACATAATAGAGACGACGATTTACAGAGAGTTTATTTTTTAAGGTTGAAAAGGCAAGCTTTCATGCGTTATGTAGCACCTCATCGTTCATCCAGAAATAAAGAGCTAACGAACTAAAGCTTACTCTTTGTACATAATTAAGAAATGCTATGCATATCGTTTTATTTACCGAGAACATACTTGTTGGAATCATCCTTTACTTTTTAAAATCCAGAGAAGATGTACGACTGTGTTATTTGAACATAAATAGGAGATTCTTCAGTGAAATGTGGCTGTGCGCGGCAGGACGTGGCGGTGGGACTGAGGGAACTGCTGATGTACGAGGGAAACGTGGAAGAGGACTTCTGCATGACGTTCCAGGTGAGGAGATAACGTGACTAACGTTACACGTTAACGTGACGTGCACGCAGGTGTCCGTGGAGGAATTCGGACAGGTTCGGACTCACAGCCTCAAGGCAGGAGGAGAGACCATCCTGGTCACCAACGACAACAGAGAGGGTCAGATCTTACCTCTTTAATGACTAACACACTCTAAAAATTCAAACGTATAACTCTAAGAAATATTAATTAAATATGGGAATTTGTCGAACCACTTTAAAACAACTAAACGCCTTTTTGAAAAATTAAGATTTCACAAATTTCTTATGGATTTTTTGAAATAAAAGCCTGTCCTTAATAACGAGAGCCTAAGTTAGAAACAATGCTCTCAAGAGTTTTGTTTGAATTTGCCAAAGCTGTTATTTTAGTTTTGTCGCCGATCCAAATCTTCTTAGCGTCTATTTTGACTGAGTATGAAATATTCCTTTTCCTAGATCATTCCTGAAATATTTAAATAAAAAATTATATATATGAAGATAAAAATCCAAAAGAGGCTCGTTTTGAAAATCTTCAATCTGCAAAATTCTCTCGAATTAAAAAAAAAAGTTTTTATAGTTGAATAACTAAACTCACAATATTTTTTAACATGAACAATTCAATCTTAAAAGTCAGGAAAATAAGCTTACATAATTTTGAGTCTTTAATATCTCTCATACATCTTTTTTTTTTGTTCCCGCATTTTGTTATAAACTTATATAAAGTTCTTTTTTTAGCATTTATGAAATTTAGGAATAAATGTTAAATGTATGGGACACTGTTACAATAGAATAATTAATCACGTACTGTAGATTTACCAATGCACTCATAGAGGTATGTGCTCAGAATACGTCCAGCTCTACATGGATCTTATACTGAATCAGGCCATCTACCAGCCTTTCAAGGCTTTCTACATGGGCTTCCACAGCGTCTGCGCCTCCAACGCTCTCATTGTACGTATATTTGCATAGAGAGAGAATATCAATATGATACACTTAGCCCTCCCATTATTTTCTCATTGCAGTATGAACAGTGGAAATTGTTTTATTTCAAAAAGAATCATACGCGTCAAAAAATGTTTAAATTTCTTTATTGAAAGGATATTAATGATTTGACAGCATATTAAATACTTAAAATTTATTGTAAACCGATGTTTTTTACCGCAAATGTTTCTTTTGAACGAAAAATCGTAATTTATTTTAAGGAGAAATAACGACTATTTCTATCCTTTGGGATGAAGTATGAAAGGATGAATTGTTTTTTTTTTCCGTTCATCATTACTCTTTACAATTCATCTTTTCATACTTCATCCTAAGGATAGAAATAGTCGTTATTTCTCCTTAAAATAAATGACGATTTTTCGTTCAAAATAAACATTCGTGGTAAAACTTGTTAAACGTCGTTTTACAATCATAGGCCACATTATATTGTATTATAAGTTAACATTTATTAATGTGAACACACATCACTGCATTTTCCCTGAGGAGAGTAACAAGAAGCCAACGAAACGTCAGGAAGAGTAAAAAATCAACAGAAATTGATGTAGCTATATCTTTTAGAACTTATCACGTTAATTTACCATCATATTTATTCTATTTTAACTTCACATATATTTTTCCCTTATTAACCAGACACCATAGCCAGAGAAACCACGGTATACAGATTTGCTTATGTTGATATTTTCCAAATTGTGTTGTGATTTCATTAAGTAAAATTATTAAAAGTTTTCAGAAATTAATTCAAATTTACCAATACGTATCTTTTGAAAGAGCTTCGCTGCTCGAAATCTAGCTTTTCCAATAAAAATAAAAATACGTATTGTTACATTTTCAATTATCTTTTGTGTTGTGTGACTTATTCATTTATATGAATTGATGCGATCTGTGCATAGAAGATAAAATTGCATTGTTTTCAATACATTTTATAGAAATCTAATGGGAAGTCTTATCTATTCAAAGAAGGTGAAATGTGGAAATAGTCTTAATAACAACTCGGTGTATAAGAGAAGATAGTTCTAACGAGACAAGAGGTCTAGAAGAGGAGTATATATTTCGACGACAACTCTGGGCCGCCGTTCCCACCTCACAGTATCTCCGTCACTGGACGCCTGTGGTCGACGACGCCAATCTAAGCTCCAACATCTCGTGTTTAGATGCTACGGCCTGAGGAGGTGGAGATGTTGGTGTGTGGCTGTCCCACGTTGGACATGGCAGAACTCCGCAAAGTCACCGTGTACGACGGATTCCATGAAGATGAACCTATCATCAGGTACTCTCCATGTACTCCTGTTGTCTGTTAACCTCTATCTTAGCAATTTCACAATATGCGAATTATTCGTATCCTACAACAGCTACCGTTAGTTGGTTATCCAGGGAACACCTGGACTTATGTATAGGAGGTAGCAGTCAGTTTTAAACTTCAATCTTACCTATCTGTTTCATCTGTACGCCTCAAAACATATTTTCCCGTGCATAGGGGCCACTACACAAGATTTATACCATAATCCTTCTTAGAAATAAGCGTAGCTTTTGTTTTTAAAACTTGGTTTATTAAATACAATTTTCTCACTTTAGACAAAATTTTTATTTATGAAGTAGGAAAGATATATCATGGCTACTATCTATAGACAAACAACAATTCCATAGTCAATGGTCAAAAATAATAAAATCATATAATAATTCTAACAATTATCAACAAATCTTAGAAATGAACATGCTATATATCAACTATATCATCATATAGTGATTAATGGGAAAATAATTTTAAAAAAAGGCAAAGTTCTTTTTTTTCTCCCATAAAAATATGAGCGAAGAGCATAATTTTTCACTAAAATATTTATAACAAATGTTATCCAATAACGTTTCAAGGGAAATTGATATTTTTTGTTTCTAATCAAACTCTGATAGGCTGAAATAAAAAAAAACAACTAAATTTTGAAATTTTCTTAAAATTTCCTAAAATATTATTATCTTGAAAGTAATAATTTATATTGAGAGAGATATCAAATATACTTCAACAAAGTATATATATAATAATATAGTGTGAGAGATAATATTATATTTTGAATGACTAAATTTTTTTATGATTTTTTTTGGTCTTCAGTGCTTTATGACTGTATAATATAAGCATTTTTTCTTTTAATTATATAAATAACTATAATATTGGTAAAATAAATGATATTTTGATCCAATATATGCCTTTTTAATTAAATTAACTATATATTATGAATTAATTCACACACAATATATTAAATATAAATAATAATCGCTAGTAGTAATATGAGAACATGGTAATGAATTTAAACAATAACTCGACAAAGTACCCATAGAGAATATTTATTATCGAATTAGAAATTGGAACTAATTATTTCTATGTTTATGATTGATAGATTATACAATGTGTGAATTCCTAAGATTCTCTATTTCTAGAAAATTCTCTACTTTCTTTTGATTAATTTAATTTTAATCTTTTTATTGGTCTCTTATAGGCTAGTCTTCTCTTTGATTGACTATATACAGAGAACAAACCAGGTCCTCTGTAAATCAGCGTTTTATCCTGTATTCCAAATATATGATTGTGTGACAATACAATATATCTGGAACAAATATTTAATGTCTCCAGGGTGAAGGAGAAATTGCCTTGGTGTTTGTTGTTGTTGTCGTGTCCAATGAAGAGCCTCAGATGTCTCTATGCATCTCTATCAAAGAAGCAGCAATGTCCACTATCTTGGGTGTGTAAAGCTGCTGCTCTGGGTCTATGTAAATTTTCTGCAAGGCTACGGCCATTGCTGGGCATGAGAATATGTGAGTAGGTGTTAGTGTCACACCAGGACAGTTGTTGCATGTCCTATAGGTTCTTGCGCCATCTGGATGTATTGTCATTCCTTTATAGTGTTTTGTTCTAAGTCTTGTTATAGTTTTTGGCAGTTTTCTCTCAGAGTTTATTTCACATCCTTGTCTGCCCAGCGAGTTCTGGGAGATCGTGCAAGCCTTCAGTCCCGACCTGCAAAAACAGTTCCTTCGTTTTGCCACGGGCAGCGACCGTGTACCTGTGGGCGGCATGGCTGAGATGACGTTCAAGATCTCTGCTCTCAACCATAACACCGAGATGTAACGTTCTTCTCTTTTTTCTCTCATGTTTATCTAATCATTTTATAGTGGTCTACACATATTTCTAGATTTATAATTCTTGATGATTTCATTTGTCTAGGCCAAGGGTCGGCAACCTGCGGCTCTTTGGATGTGAAGCTGCGTATAGAGAGTACTCGCCTAAATAGAGTTTTTATTTATGCGAGTACTATTTATTGTTGGCAAGAAAAATATTATGGCTCTTTAAAAACTTTGTAAATTATAATGTTTGACTCTTTCGAGTCAAAAAGTTGCCGACCCTTGGTCTAGACAACTTTAGGATATCAGTTTATCGACAATCTTGTTTCACAATTTTTGAGTGATATAATGACAATCTTGAGCTACACTTTCTAGTCTAATATAAGTAGTAATTGATGATTTATCAGAAAAAAATAAACAAGAGGGCTAAAAATGTATAATTATTTTCTATAGATAGGCAACAACGCGTCACCTATAGATAAGAAATGAAAACATTGAAGCACGAATGTTTCTTCTACATTTAAAACAAATATATGATTACATGAATTTAATGATAAAATCTATTGACTATTATGTTCATCTAATCATTTTGGAATGGTCTAGTCAACTTTATATCGTCTTGCCTTCATATATCTAAAATATACCAAAATGCCTTTTCAGTCAAAATATTATGGAGCCATTTCGACAATAAAAAATATATGCTGCAAGACGTTGCATCTTCATTATAAAAAGATGTTGAGTTTATATTCGTATTAATTTCTATTTTAGATTCTGTAGGTATGTGTCTTTTGAATATTTGTATTTAATATAAATTTCCTCATTCAAAATTTCCAGAGATGTGTAACGCAGGCTTCCCGTGTCCCACACCTGCTTTAACCAGCTAGTCCTGCCGCGCTACCAGAGCCGGGAAGTGCTGCGGCAGAAGCTCACTATCGCTATTTCCAACGCCGAGGGCTTCGGACTGGAATGACAGTGTTGTTATAGACTTTGTCGCTCCGCTAGCTGCCGAGCGATGGTATTTGCAGAGAAATTCACATTTCGACATGAATACATCAATTTGGCAATCATTTAAATGTGGTTGTGTAAAATTTGTAAATAAAAGTTATTCATTTAAATAGTTTGTTTCTTAGTGTGTGATTTCTTTTTTTTTTTACTTATAATATCTACCTATGATGATTTGCTATGTAGTCGTGGGTTGAGAAAAGTGGTAAGGTCGAGCACAGGAGGCAGGATCCAGGAGAAAAAGCAGTGAGAAAAGTAGAACTGAGAGGAAAGAGAAGGTCCAATGACCACCCTGGGAACAACCGGCGTGGAGACGACCTCAGTGAAAACTGACCCCTGATCATCTAATCCAGAGAATTATTTAATATTCTGAATAAAATAAATAGTGACCGCTAATGGGGGAGATGGAACAGTCATCCTCAGTTCCCTGAAATGGCCATTTTTTATAAGACAGGACATGTGGCCAAATAGAGCTGATTTCTTACTAGCCAACTTTTTTTCATATCTTTATATACTCCTCCATACTGATTATCTTTGTTTAAATATTTTTGTTAGATACATTTTTCTACATATGATATTATGACATATCAATATTTGTGGATTGCTATAGGATAGTTGTTTAGAACTCTCTATACCTAGACCGTCTTTGATTGTGACTGAATATTTTTATTTCTTTCTGTAAATACAAGTAGCTTAAATATAAGTAGTTTAAAGACTAAGAGAACAATTTAAAAATAGAATTCTAAGATTTTTGAGAGTCTTGCTAGAAAAATTCTCTCAAAAGAGTTTTGTCAAATGTAATGTAAGATATGTAAAAATGTAAAATAAATAAAGAAGGAGAAAATTTTATTAGAATTCTGGGATCTACAGCTCGACCACTCTCTTCGACAGCCATTCTACAAATATCTTGTAGGCCAACAAAAAGAAATCCAGTATTTCTAAGATTGAGAGTCCAAGCCAGATACTGAGATAGCCTCCAATAGTGCTGTATAAGTTGAGAGTCTGAAACAAACAAATACGTTTTGCTTTATATTTCCCAAAGTTTTCAAAATAATAGGAATTTATAAGTTGGAGCTGAGTTTTCCCATTATGTACTAAGTGAAATTCTCAACCTGCAACCCCAAAACACATTATTGACTGTATTGACTCATCCATTGATGAACTCTATTCTTCTCCGGCAGACACCATCAAAAGTCTCAAGCTTTACAAGCTTGATACCTTAATATGATTGAGTGGAGCTAAGAAAAAATACCTTAATATGATTGAGTGGTGATAAGAAAGAAGAGGAATAATAAGTCAGAGCTGACAGAGAACAGGTCACACCAATGAAATTCTTCTACTCTAAATGCCGAAGTAATGTAATAGGATAAAGTGTTCATGATAATACAACACAGTTTAAATAAGCATAAAAAAATTGCATGAAAAAATAATTTAAAAAAATAAAAAGGCCAGGTGTTAGCATTAAAAACAAAGAAGGCATATCGTGTCCACGAGCACATGAACTTTTTAGATGGCGCTCTGCCATCTAAAAAGCTCATATGCTCATGGTCACATTATGCCTTATTTGATTTTAAGTATAAAAATAAATAAACACATTTTCTATTTTTTATTTCCAAGGTTAATAGGAAGATATATAATCACTAAGCTAATGACATGGCTTTGCTTGGGATTGTCCATTTTTTAAATCTATGTTTATATAAACCCCTTTAAATTAAATTGATATATAAAAATCAGAACTATTTTAGACGCGTAAGATTCTTTTTGAAATTAAAACAACTTCTACTGCCCTTACTGCAATGGAAAAATTATAAAGAGAGGGCCTGGCTTAATTTTTCCATTGCAGTAAGGGCAGTAGAAGTTGTTTAATTTCAAAAAGAGTCTAACGCGTCTGAAATAAGAAAAAAGCAGACGTACAGCTTGCACCACGCTGATGAGGGCCAATAGCCCGAAACGCGCCCGTGGTTAGCTTTTCTTGATTAATCAAGAATGGGTATTTGGCCAATTCTGGAATAATTAGAAATCAACGAGAATAGTTGATATTTATTCCGATAGATGGCGCAAGCCATCAGCAACTTTTAGTTGCACGATAAGGAGATGCCTTTTTCTTAATTTATGCACCTTATCCCAGTACAATATCACATTTATACTATTTTTTTCACATTGCGTCTAAAATAGTTTCTGATTTTCATAACAAATGGTGCGCTTGTGCATCGTAAATTTATATATATTTATAGAGATGTGGAATTTATTCGGGAGGATATAACCGGCTTATAACCAACAGCTACAGAGGAATAAGGTGAAACTCACGTTGTATTTGGGGGTATAGGTGTAGACAATAGAGTGGTAACCTTCGTAGGTATAGGCTACAGCATTTGCTTCCCTCCTGTAACATAATTTCAATAGTCTTATTAGAATATCGACAGTAGTATAACAATATTTAGTAGGCCATAGGTGAGAAAACCTTTACATTTCAAAAAGGACTGTTCTTATTCCTACTAGAGATGTTTCAAAATATAATTGAATTCGAACAAGTGATTTAAGCTAAATATTAGTCTGAAACTTTACTCTTTGAAAATTAGTTATATGCTATGTTTATCTTAGTTTGATTTTGTCATTTTCTATTTAATGTTGTGTATTAAATTCAGTATATACAGTAGAAATTGGATAATTCGAACATATTTAATTTGAAAACGTCTTTAATTTGAATATTTATTTTGGTCCCTAGACTTTTAAGCCTTTTATTCAAAACTCTTTTTAATTCGAATTTTTGGATAATTCGATTTTTTTTGGTCCCTTGGCATTTGAATTATCCAAGTTCTTTTGTATATATATTGTATCGGAAAGATTATATTTCTATAATATATATTCTATAGGCATATATTAAACGGATGCAAATTCTAAGAATATAGGGTATCTATGCAAATAAATAATATAAAACAAAGAAGTTCATACTTACATGTCTGTCATGTTTACAATCTGCTTGGGGGCTTTAACATATCCAGTTACTTTAAGAAGGTTATCTATCTGTGAAAAGTAAAAGTTATAAATCACTTCTAGAATTATATAGAGATTCTACATGTTTTTATTGATTTTATATTCATGAAACTAAACAAGGAGTATCAATATAAGGTGATATTATTTTTGATCACAAATTCTTTATAGTCATAAAGGGCTGACTCATTTAAGACAAAGGCATAGTAAAGAAATTATATATATGTTTTCATTTTTATTTGTAAGTTTTGAATAAATGAATATTAAGTATATTTAGGAATTTATACTTACCACTCTCTCGCCTTTTATCGCTATCAGTGAGTAGTCGTAGTTTTTCGATCTGACATTGAAAAAAAATATATATATGAAAAAATAATAGAAAAAAATTAAATAAAAAGGTCAGTTGTTGATATTAAAAATAAAAAAGTCATATCCTGACCAGGAGCAAATGTGCCTTTCGGAAGGCAGAGCGCCATCTGGTGGAACAGAAATCAACTAAACCTTGATTTAGCCTGCTCCCAGATATTTTGCCAACCCAATTTATTGATAAATCAAGAAAAAAACATTGAAATTGAGAAAGCCACAGAAATTGGGTTGGCCAAATATCAGGAGACAGACTAAATCAATATTTAGTTGATTTCTGTTTCACCAGATGGCGCTCTGTCTTCTGAGAAGTACATGTGCTCCTGATCATGATATGCCTTTTTTTATTTTTAAAGAAATTATATATTTTGATAACAAGAAATAAGCATGCGCAAGTGTGGGTGATATACAAGATTAACAAAATATTCAAGAATAATTCAAAGTTGTTTTTTTTTGCTTATCCCTAGTACACGTTGTACAGGCCATGCAAATCATGGTGGGTAAAAGTAGGCGACTGCTTTCACTGTAAGTGCACCACATGTCTACAAATGTGAAAAGCAGTCCGACTTTGTGCTTAAAAATGTGCCAGAGCCCCGTTTGGTTACATGCACTCGCTGGTGGGGTTGGACTTTTGCAAGAATCGGGGGCCATTGGAGAATTATTTTAATTTTAAATCAGAAAAAAAGGTGCCCAATGCGGGGATCGAACCCGGGTCGTAGCGGTCGAAAACCAACGGTTTAGACCATCCTTCCACCGACACCTCATAATTCAAAGTATTATAATTAACTAAAGATTTTTTTTTGTTTATAAAGAACAATAAATGATCGGATGGCTTTATCGTGAAGATTTTCTTAATTTATTGAAAATAAACTTTTACCCAAAAGTGACGCTATCGAAAACCAATGGTGTATAGTACTTGTCCACCGGTCCCAAGTATCTTAGTAAATGTGACCAGTAAGGTCCATGGAAGATCAGCTCTCTTTCAGGGATAAGAGATATTTGCGTCGATTTTTCCTCCAGGACATGAGCAGGTAGAGAAGCATCGTACCAAAAAAAATCTATATTTTTCCTCAATAATTGGTTAATATTTCAGGGAAATTCTAATAAGTTGTTCAACTAGACCATTAATTACGAGGAATCAGGGAATTAGCGAAAGTGTTATATGAATTCCTCCAATGTGTGTAGGATCTATTTTTAAAAAGATGTTAGAAGTATCAAGGACCATTTATTATCACTTTTAAAATGTGAAATGGAGGTCGGTGGAAGGGTGGTCTAAACCGTTGGTTTTCGATCGCTACGACCCGGGATCAAATTTCTCATTGGGCACTTTTTTCTAATTAAAAAAAAATGCTTCAATGGCCCCCAATTCTTGCAAAACTCCAACCCTACCAGCGAATGAAAGTACCCAAACGGGGCTCTGACGCATAAGTAATTGCAAAAGCCGAACTGCTTTTCACATGTGTAGACATGTGGTGCACTTTCAGTAAAAGCAGGCGCTAACTACTACCCACCATGATTACCATGGCCTGTACCACATGTACTAGGGATAGTAAAAATAGGCATCACCAAAAATACAGATTCAAAATCTAAATTATGTTATAATACATATAAATTAAGAATGTTTATTAAATCACCCAACCTGCAGTCATCTTTACATCGTTTATCACATTTTGAGATGTCCGCCATGGAAACACATTCCATGTCATCTGGACAGACCCATTTACATCAATTTTAGTAAATATTTTCCATGGACCTAATTGAACTTAATAAAGGTAATGATACCTGTGGTTACATACCTTTCTCACAGAAGCGATCCTTGCTGATGTAAAGTGTACCGATCAGAAAACATCCGCAGGAATCTTTGAATGTCTTGTAAATGCATTCTTGAACACACATCTGGAACATCATCACACAGCAATCAGAAATTGGAAGACACAGCAGATATCGCAAATTTCAGATCATGTAGCTATATCTTTTGAAATATATACAAACGAACAATTTAGTTCAGAAAAATATTATTCCACTTGGAAATTTAATGAGAAAATTGCGAACTGGTTAAGTTTTAGTCAGAGAATTAACAGTACTGAACGAGAAAAATTGAAAACTTACTAGACATAGTGGATACACCAGAAATGAATGATCAAACGGTAAAAGAACTTACGAACATACTGATTGAGGCAGAATATAATTCACTTAAAGTAAATAATAATATGACAACAAAAAATAATATTAGTAATAAGTGGTGGAATACGAATTTACAGCTTCTAAAGGATCACTGTCATTATCTTAGAAACTGTTACTATAGAAACAAAAATTGCCCTAATCATATTAAACAATACTATAAAAGCATACGAAATAAGTATTTACGGGGAATAGAAAAAGCTAGGAAAGCACCATGGAGAATTTTTCTGAAGGAAAACAAGTCGAACAACCCTTATGGAAACTTATATAAGGTGTACAAAAACATCAAAAGTGGATCTAAGCGGAAGAGAAATATGCAAATTTTGGAGGGTAATACTGATATGAAATGTGTGAGGAAGGGTGAGGAATTATTGAATAACTTATATCCAGATGATAAATGTGAAGAAGATACCAACATCCATAAAAGTATAAGAAATTTTAATTTAAAACTACTCAATAAAGAAAAACCGATGGTTATGATTACTGAAGTTAACGACTTAATTGACAAATTAAATCCAAAGAAATCTCCCGGAATAGACAACATCTCTAACAACATGATAAGGCACACTAAACAATTTATAGCTCCTATATTGGTGAAACTATTTCAAAAATGTTTAGACCTACAATACTATCCTGCTGAATGGAAAAGAGCAGAGGCAATAATTATTCCGAAACCTGGAAAAACAGATTTTAATAACTTTAAAAATTATAGACCTTTATGTCCTAATTCCAACATTTCTAAAATATTTGAAAAAAAAAAATTAATAACAGAATAATAAAATATTATGAAGATTTTAATTTACTAAGTGATCGACAACATGGCTTTAGAATATCGAAATCTACTATTACTGCACTAACTGAAATAATAAAAATTGCGTTAGAACATAAAACAAGAGAATATGCAGCAATAATTGCAGTGGATATTAGTGCAGCGTTTGATAATGCATGGTGGCCGGCCTTGATGAAAAAACTAGATGAAGATGGTGTGCAGGCTTCAATGATAAAACTTCTACAATCATACTTTGATAATAGAAGAATAAGATTTAGATATTCCTCAACTGAAATTAATAAGAAACTAAGTAAAGGATGTCCACAGGGAGGACCACTGTCTCCCACATTATGGAATATTCTTATTAATGAGATACTGAATAATCCTCTGGATGTTAATTGTGAAACAATAGGATAAGCATATGATATTACGTTAATATGCTGGAATAAAATTCCTGAACAATTAATGTATTAAGAAAAATCAATAAGTGGTGTGAAAGTCGTGAATTAAAATTGTCAGATGAAAAAACAAAAATATTATATTTATATAAATGCAATAGCGATATAATAGTCTCAGGTAGCAAGTTAATTAAACCGGTTGAAGAACTTAAGATCCAAGGAGTGACTATTAAAAATCACCGAGTCAGAAGCAAACTGGACTTTACGCCTCACGTTAATGAAATGATCATAAAAGTAACTAGAGCTAGTGGATACCTATTTGGCCTGACAAAGAAAGCATGGGGTCTAGACTTTAGACGAAGACTGATATTGTATAAGACATTATATCGAAGTACAATTTCTTATGGTTATCCAATATGGTATCCATTCATAAACAAAAAGTCTAAGGACAAACTAAATTCTCTTCAATATAGTATATTAAAACATTGTATACAGGCCTACAGTACAACATCATCGGATTGTACACATATACTTGCACAAGTCCCCAAACTTACTGAATATATTGAATCTAACATGTTGAAAACCGAAATAAATTACAACCGATTTGACTTTTCAAGTAGGAATATAATTTCTAATTATATAAGGGGAAAATTGCAGAAATACTATGAGAAGACTAATACCATTTTCAAGTCCTTCTTCACTGATTCCCAAATACCCAAATATGTCAAGCCAAATTTTTACAATGTCCAATTTTTTACTGGACACGGTAACTTTAGATCATATTTATACAAAGTCAGAAAGACGGATTCGCCTAAATGCTCATGTGGTGCAGAAGAAGAAAATTCTGTACATATTCTAACGGATTGTCGACTTGTAGAGGACTTGAGAGTCAAAAATCAAATAAATATAAATTGTCTAAATCAAATAGTTAATAATAGATATACAGGGTGATCCAAAAGTCCTGCACAACTTTAAAAATGAATAACTCCGCGAATATTCGCGCTAGAGCAATGCGGTAAACACCATTGTGTTCAGGATGCAATGGGATTTTTTATGGCAACTTATGTAAAATTCGAAATTGATTTTAGTTACAATTTTATTCGCCAGATGGCGCTCTACCAGAATCAGAGATTCAGCGGCCAAATTGTTTGATAAATTGAAAAATATAACTGATCGACACGTATTTTTCCTTTTTGAATACCAGGAAAGAACCCTAATAATATCAAATAACAAATTAATAAAACACCACTTCGCCAAAAGTATGAAGAATTGGTTAACGATTTTCAAATACAATCAGAGATATGTAAAATAGGTAAATGCAAATTAATACATGTAGCAAAAAGAAAATTGGTATTTTAGATACGGTTTGTTTCCGAAGATAATAAATTTCTAATATTTTTAATTCAACTCTCACTCAGTATCGATTATATTTATTTTAATTCATTTGAAAAATATGTATCTATCTCTCTCTCTCTCTCTGATAATTTATTTTACTCTGGAATGCCGTTGTTGTTGTCGTGTCCAATAAAGAGCCTCAGATGTACCATGCATCTCCATCACATCAGCAACAATGTCCACTATCTTGGGTGTGTAAAGCTGCTGCTCTGGGTCTATGTCAAATTTCTGCAAGGCTGCGGCCATTGCTGGCTATGAGAATATGTGGGTAGGTGTAAGTTCCACACCAGGATAATTGTTGCATGCCCTATAGGTTCTTGTGCCATCTGGATGTATTGTCATTCCTTTATAGTGTTTTGTTCTAAGTCTTGTTATAGTTTTTGTCATTTTTATCTCAGAGTTTATTTCGCATTTTGATCTTTTCTTTTTTTTTTGTTTAATTATCTTGTATTCTGACAAAGAATCAGCGTCAAATAATGACATTTGTTCTTTCCTTTGGCTCAACCTTCTGGCTTCCTTTGCCAATTCAAATGCCATTTCATTACCCCCGATCCCAGCATGGGCAGGGATCCAATGTAGAATGCAGTTATTCTCCAATGGTTCCAGTTGGGTAAGTAACGAGTGTATTTTCTGTGTGATTTTAGTATTGCCCTTCTGAATTGCTTCTAGAGCGGATATGGAGTCGCTGTATATTAAAATTCCAACTTGGTTGACGGGGTTCAAGACAATTTCTTACAGAGACTTCTAAATTTACCCAGATATACTCCTGGTTTTATTCTACGTATGGAGTGCGGAAGAACGTCACTGGGAGTTACGGTGCTAAAACTTACACTCGGGTTCTGGCTTAGAATTCTAAAAATGAACAGCAGCCGACTCCCCCATATATGCTTAGCTCAACTATATGAAATATCAAGAAATAGAAATATATATATTGGACTTGCGGAAAGTTTGGCCAACATACTCAACTCAACAGGATTTTCTTGGTTAATTAACTGCAACGATGCAAGGATTATTCGGCAAGAAATACCTTTAATAACTAAAATTGCAATAGAACAATCTATTCAAAATGACCAGGCAAAAATAGAGAATTCTAAATTCTACTCTCACTATAAGTATTTACACAGTTCATTCCGAATTGAAAACTATTTACTTAGTAACTTTCCATTCCCAGTAAAACGCTATATCGCACAACAGAGAATACTATATTCGTTTTTCAAGGAAAACCATACAAACATTTTCAAAGAGGGTGATAAGATTTGTGATCTCTCTGCAAAGAAAATATATAAACTGAACTATCTCATTACATCTATGAATGCCAAGAAATTAGTGAGGAGAGAAGAACATTCTTTTCAATGGTAGACACCAGCCAACTTGGGTCAATCCAAATGATGTTAACCAGTGCCCAAACAAGCAGACTAGTTGCTCAGGCCCTATATAATTTTTACAAGGAAGTAGGTGTAAAGAGGGAGAAAAATAACTTGGAAGCGATTGTTCTTACACCTCAGAATGATGACGAAACATCGAGGGGCCATCGTGTTATTACTAATAATTGTATATAGTTGCGGAACTACTGGTTTCCTGTGCTGCTCTTTTCCTGTTATTGCACCTTGTACGGAGAATCTGTATAAGACTAATGTCTTAATAAAGGCTTTGTGTGTGTGTGTGTGTATATTAAAATTCCTTCTGCTTGATGCAGGGATGGTTGGTTTTGATGTTTGTTCCATCTTGCAGTATTATGTTAATTCCGGCCCCTCCAATACTCAGGGTAAGGTCTGAAGATCCATCTGTATATGCTGTTAAAGGGCGTGGCCTAGCATTTTTAATCAATAATTTGTACTATGAGGACATAGCCGTTAATATTCCAAACACATTAGACCTCGAAACCCAAGGTATCAAAGTCTACCTCAATCAAAACAAAGCCATCAACATATACAATATGTATCACCCTCCAAACAATACATTTATTGACGATGGAACAATGGCTCAATTTCTTACAGACAACACTATTATTTTAGGTGACCTTAATGCCAAACATCAACTATGGGGATGTTCTACGCCAAACCCAAGAGGCAAAATACTATCAAACATATTTGACGACAATGCCTTCATGTGCTTAAATGATGGGAATCCTACCCACCATTCCTACAGCTATAATACTGCACAAGCCCTTGATATAAGTTTTTACTATCCCCTGACATTTTCCAAAAATGCAATTAGCAAATATTAAAAGGTTTTGAAAGTGATCATTTGCCTAATTTGATAGAAATTAGCACCAAGACCAAAACTAGCTCAATTAAGAAAAATTTGGAACTTCAAAAAGGCTAAAATGATATCTTTCGAAAACACCATTATTAAAGCAGCCAAAGTTTCATTACCAAGAGGTTATATTAAGAAATGGATTCCAAATTATACACACCAGGAAAAAATATTCAAACACTTAAAACTAAAAGAAATGAACTACAAAAAAGTGCACCCAAAACCAAACAAATTGTAGAACTGAACTGAACATTGTGATTGCAAAAATAAAAAGATTATACGTAAATGTGAAAAGGAAAAAATGGAAACAAACTTGTGAAAACCTGAACCCAAGAAACCCAAATACAAAACTTTGGAATTTGGCAAAACAAATTGACAGAGTCCAGCCACAAACTGAAAACACAAATATGATTGAGAATACAGATGGTTCACCAGCAACTAATGACAAAATTGCTGCCAATCTTTTAGGTAATTCATATCAAATAAGTAGTAAAATCAAGGTTGAAAAAAGGCCCGAAAGATTATTCATGACTGTAAAAATGTCACCAGCACTCATAATATTTTCCATGAAAAAAACCAATATGAAAGAGCTAGCTTATGCATTAGAAAACACTGACCTAAACAAGACTCCTGGGCCAGATGGAATCCATGGCCGAATGATATCAAACTTGGGCAAAATTGGCAAAGAAAGACTTCTTAATATTTTCAATAACTCCTGGAAAACTGGAAAATTGCCTCAAGACTGTAAAAATGCAACAATAATTCCCATTAAAAACTTGACAAATCTGCTGATGACCCAAAAAACTACCGACCTATCTCCCTCACAAATATTTGCTGCAAATTAATGGAAAAAATTATATTCAGACGACTCACCTACCACCCCGACACAAGAAATCTCTTACCAGAAGAACAATATGGATTTAGGAAAGGACATGGGACAATAGTTCAACTCTTATTTTTCACACAAAAGGTAAAAGATGCACAAAACACAAAAAGCCATCTAACCACACCATAGCTGCTTTTTAGACCTTACACAAGCTTTTGATAAGGTATGGAAAAACAAGTTAATTACAAAATTATACAAACATTTCAAAATTGAGAGAGAGAGAGAGAGAGAGAGATGGAAAAGCTATCACTTGGATAAATGATTCCCTTAAAAATATATACATCAGGGTCAAATATAATAGCACTCTATCTAAAACCTTCAAATTGTACCAAGGATTACCACAAGGATCAGTCCTTAGCCCAACTCTCTTCACCCTATTTATTGCAGGCATAGAAGAAATATTTTCACATAAAACCAATATTGGACTTTTCGCTGATGACATTATTCTATTGAGCAGCAACACTAACTGGAAAAAAGCTGAAAGAGATGTGAACAAGATTATTCTCCACCTAGAAAAATTTGCTAATAAACATAAATTAGAATTTAACCCCCAAAAATCTGAAACCTGTCTTTTTACTACCGATAAGAAACTATACAAAATAAGACCAAATATTATTCTGAAAGAACAACAATTGCAATATAATAAACATCCTAAATATCTCGGCTACACCCTGGATCCAGAAATTAACTCCAGTAAACATATTGAAGGAGTTGTTAGAAAAGGAAGAGACCTACTAAAAATCTTGAAATATATTTCAGGAAGAGTGGAGAGCTGAAGCAACAACACTAAAATTAACTTACACATCTCTAATGAGACCTATCTTGGAATATGGATATCAAATATATGTTACAGCATCTGAAACAAATCTAAAAACACTGGAAAGGATACAACTAAATGCACCTAGAATTATTACAGATCTTCGAAATACCTGCCCTAATAATATTGTACTTTGCGAGGCAGACATTATGCCCTTAAAGGATAGAATAAGCTACAATCTGCCAAAATATATAAACAAAATCAAGAGTTATGAAAATAAACACAGAACTTTCAATTACATACTTATTTGGGAACCCAATATAAGACTCAAAAAAGAAGGCCCTCTCCACCTGGCCAAAAGAAATGGATTTTTAAAATATAAAGTGGAAAAATATTATATTTAGCTGAAAAAATATCTCCATGCGAACCACTAACAAAATGTTATTTTAATGCCACTTTAAACGAACCCACCAACAAACAATACCAAAATCCAGAATACTTAAAACAATTATCATTAGAAATAATTAATAAAATTCCTAAAAATGCAATAACTATCTATACCGGTGGTAGCAGAGACGAGTTGGGACACACTGGTAGTGGCTCTCTTATTAAAACCAGAAATGGCAATGAGAAAATGAACAGAAGAAACCCAGATTTTTGCTAAATCATCAGATCAGAACTTATAGCCATCTATGAAGTCTCAAAATCCATCAGAAATACTAAACATCACGATATATGGATTCTTACTCATAGTGTAGAAGTGCCATACAACACTTGAGTCACACAGGGGAACTTAGAGACAAAGTAAGCAGGAACATAATTGGTTATCTCCAAAAACTCTCAATACCTCAAAAATTCGCCTTCAATGGATACCCTTACATGTTAGCATTGAAGGCAATGAAGCTGCTGATGCGCTAGCGAAAAAAGGCACAAAAGAACCCTTGCTACAGAAAATAAACTTACTTTTAAAGAAATAGAAACAGTAGCCAAAATAAACAAGAACTGGAGGATCCCACCTAGGCACAGTTGGTACACCCTAGAAGCAGATGGCCACCCAGACCTTTCAGTCCACAAGCCGGCATTGGAAGCATGCCCTTCGCTGCTATTCTGTTCAACTCATAAGCCAAATAACGGTATCCAAGCTAGTGCTTAGACATTGTACCTGGAAACACCACCTCCCAGACAACGTGTCTGGAAGGATTTCTATACCGGTGGCCTTTAATCACAGCAAAATAGGAAACTATCTACTGTGTCCAGCAGGGACCGCGGGGAGGCAGCCCCCGGTCGACTCTGTTCACTCACAGCTGAGGAAAAGCTCAGCTGCCACGTCGTGGGCTTTCTCAAGGAGCTTGCTGTGATTTCTCAGCAGCTTACTCTCGATCGCGCCCCTCGCCCTCCTTCTCTCTTCCTGCACACCCACTACCCTTGGACAATCCAAGACGTAGTGACGTGCATTCACATCCCTTTCTCCATAGAAGCAATCAGGGTTTCTCTTAATTTTAAATATGTGGAGACTTGGGGAAGAGCCCATGTCCCGAACTACCCTAATGAGTTTGTGGGACATTACCTTACAGAGGTACTTGGGTGTTGTTACCCCATTGAATACCTCTCTCCCCTTCACACTGTTCCTCCATCTGTCCAACCATAAGTCCTGGACGTGACCCCTGATCCTCCTATAAACTTCTTTCTTGATCACTGGGGTTCTCAGTGATCTACCTCTAAAGCTACTGCCTTAGCGATCCTGTCTGCGAACTCATTACCTTCGATGAGGCTGTGTCTCCTAAACCAAGGGAGCTCCGGAGCCCGCGTCATCATCTCCAGCTCCTGGATTATTTGATGCGCGAGTTGCCCTTTCTCCAGATTGATAACGACGAGGGCCGACATACAATCTGAATAGAGGCGGTCCGGGCTGAAGTTCTTCTCGGCACACACTCTGAGGTCTACCCTGATCTCAACCAGCTCGGCTGAAAAGACCAATTCGTCCACTCTGAGTGTTAAACCTTCTTGGAAGATCAGCTCTCTATTAGTGTATATCACTACCCCAACTCCAGTATTGGTTCCAGACTTACTACCATCAGTGAAAACCTCCGTACCAATCCCTGTCCGCCCTCTAGGACACCAATTCCACTTTGGCAACCACTGCGGAGGCTTCCTTGTGTCCCTCTTTGATTCCAGGGCCC
This sequence comes from Cordylochernes scorpioides, assembly GCA_030710605.1. Lineage (NCBI taxonomy): Eukaryota > Metazoa > Arthropoda > Arachnida > Pseudoscorpiones > Chernetidae > Cordylochernes > Cordylochernes scorpioides. Next base: position 14,781,972 of record CP092863.1, read on the forward strand.
CCGCTTAAAGTCCGAGGGCATCTTCCCTTTTCTCCCAGATCTTCTGTCTGATGGTCTCCTCCTCTAGTTTCAATCCCAGGGGAATAAGCCCAGCGAGGACCAACAAAGCCTCACTGCTGGTAGTGCGATATCCCCCTGTGATTCTGAGTGCCGCTGTCCTCTGCACTCTCTCTAGAGTTGTTGCCACCTTCTGATCACTGTTTCGGCGCTACCAAGCCCCGGAAGCATATAGCAAGATTGGCTCGACACAGGAGAGGCAGAGGTTCCTAAAAATAGTACCCTCCTTCTCCCCCCCCCCTGTTGAGAGCCAACCAGGACAGGCCTGCACAACGCCTCCCTGCCTCTCGCCACCATCTCCTCCGCCTGGTATTGCCAACCCAACTTGTCATCAATGACCACCCCCAGGATGGTCATCCTATTGACCAACACTACCCTCCGTCCTTCCATCCGGATAGCCGGCTTGTGTTCCCATCTGATCCCTTTCCTTTTAGTTCTTATGTCCCTAGGCTTAAAGCTGAGGGCTTTAGTTTTGGAGACATTGAACTTAAGGCCAGAGTCATGGGCCCAGTTCTAGAGGATTTGGAGAGAGTTTCAACACACTTCTCAGCCTTCGCTCTCGAAGCAGCCTCAATGATGAGGAACTGGTCGTCAGCATAGAGAACCAGCCTGTCTCCCTCATGGAGCTCCTCCTGGAAAATAGTGTTTACCAGGATATTCCACAGAATAGGTCCGCAGCAAGAGCCCTGGGGGCAACCCCTAGCACAGTTTCTTTCCAACTTCCGCCCACCAAAACTGAGGCTGATCCGTCTATCCCTCAGGAAGTCACGAATCAAGCTGCACAAATTATCAGGACAACCCATGTCCATCAAATTTCTCATCAGCTTGTTCCAGCTCATGGAGTTGAACGCTCCATCAATGTCCAGGGCCACGAAAAGAACCCAAGCACCCTTATTTAAGCCCATCTCAACCCCCTCTAACACCTCGTTCAGAGCTGTGGTTGTGGACTTCCCTTCCCTAAAACCATGTTGGAAAGAGGAAAGGAGCTCATTACTCTATAGCCAGTGCTTCAGTCGCTGAGCTAGTAGGCTATCCAGGACCTTACCTAGACACACTAGTAAAGAAAGCGGACGATAATCATTAGGAGAATTACCCTTTCTACCAGACTTTTCGAGAAGCACTACTCGGGCAACCTTCCATGCCTCAGGAAATGTACCAGTGTCCAGGCACTTATTGAATAACCTGGAAAGAAGCGATGGGTGCATTCTTACCAGGGCTATCACGACCGTGTTATCGATCCCTTCGGGACCAGGAGATTTCCTTTTCCTGAACTTGAAAGCCGTCAGTTTCACCTCATTCTCAGAAATGGGCGGATCCACCAAACCACAAGTGGTCAGAGAGATCTCGTCCTCTGGTTCCTCGTTTCAGAAGTGCCGATCCAAGTTGTTTTTATTTTGTCTTCTGATTTCGAGCGAGTAGGTCTAGAACACATTCTCTCTGAATTTTCTCATTGTTGGTGGATGAAACAGCACCAGTGATTATTTTGGCCGCTTTTGCTTGAACACTGTCTAGTCTTACTTTTAGTGATGAGCTTGAGGGAGCCCAGACCGGTGTTGCATATTCCATTATCGGTCTTATTAAGGTGGTATATGTTGTTCTGAGAATTCTGGGTTTTGCTCCCCAATTTGATCCACATAGCCTTCTCAGAATGTTTAGTTTTCTGATAGTTCTATTTGAGGTGCTAATTATGTGCTCTGAAAATTACAATTCCTCATAAATAATAATTAAAAAAATTTTGTTGACATCTTGTCAATACATACACAGTCTGCACTATTAAAAAAATATAATATGCATTATATACACCATGCACAATGAATATGGCGCCTCTGCCAGCGCTGCAGAGTTTGGTGGAGAATCGCCAGTGGGTCTCCAGCGACACCACGCATTTTGCGATCTACGATGAATTCGTAGATCGCGTACTTCCCCGCTTAGGAGATGGTGATGGCGTGGTCCTCGAGACCAACTGGAAAGATCCAGGACTGCAGTATCACACCTAGGTATTATGGGGATTTCTAATTTTATCAATTATTTGTTTGTTTACGCTTATTTTGTGGTTATATTTATGCTTTTTTCCCTGGGAGTGGAGAAGACGCATAGGTTTGGTTTTATTGGGTTTATGGTCATTTGGAGTTCCATTGCCCACTTCTCCAGTCCTCTCATTGATGTCTTCAGTATCTTTTACGATTTTTCTATACTGCTACTTGTGTGCCATATGGCTATATCATCTGCATAACAGGCAACCTTTGTGTCTTCAGTGAGGTAAGGATGGATGTCGTTAATATATAGCAGATAGAGTAGAGGACTGAGCACAGATCCCTGAGGTACACCAGCCCATGTTCTTCCTTCCTTGGAAAATTCTCCATTGACCCGAACCTTTAACCTTCTTCCCCTTAAGAAGTCTGCAATCCAGATTAAGGTTTTTCCTCTTACTCCGATGTTGTGCAGCTTTTCACGTAATTTCTCCCTCCACACTCGATCAAAAGCTGAGGTCATATCAAGGAATATAGCCGTGGTCTTCTTTGGCGGTTTCTCCCGGAAAGAATCTATTATTGATTGACAGAAGTAGAACAGTTGATCAGTTGTACAGTGCTGGGATCTATAGGCCGTTTGGTAGAGGTTTATTTTATTATTTTTTGTGAGGCAGACTATGAGCCTAGAGTGGATAATTCGTTCTGGTATTTTACAAAGTATGCTGGTGAGAGCAATTGGCCGATAGTTCTTGTATTCCTTGGCATCTTTGTTTGGCTTCAGTATTGGCACTATAATTGATATCTTCCAATTCTTTGGTAGTTTACCAGTTTGCCATGAAATGTTCAGTATTCGTAGGAGTTGATTATTAGCTTTGACTTAAAAGTGTTTAATCATTTGACCAAAGATTAGATTATCTCTTGGTGACTTCTTGGATTTTTTTTATTGATGAGTTTAGCTCATTCAGTGTGAAGTCTCTCGAAAAAATATCTTGTTGATGGAATTTTCTTGCTTGTTTAACTAACTGGTTTATATTATTTTTAGAGTCCTGTCTTCATTCGTATAGTTGAGTATGGAAGTGCTTGAAAGATATTCAGCAATTATGTTATTCATCTGTTTGTTCTCGTTCTCGCTGTTCTATTCATATCGGTTAGAGTATTGGAGGATTGGTGTTGGTTTTGATTGTTCTCTAACACTCTAATTATATTCCAGTGTTGGCTGTCCTTTCTTGGATCCATTTTTTTTCGCAGAATTCTGCCATTTTTCTTGTTTGAATATCCAAATTTCTTGTTATATTTTGTGAATAATTTCAATGAGTTCCTTTCTGTTTTATTTGTTTTAAGAAGTCCATTGATATTGTCTCTCTCTCTGAAATCATTGCCTCGATGTTGTGGTCCTTCCAGTAAGGTATCCACAGGTCTTTACGTCTACCTCTAGTTATCGATGCTCTTTTGCAGCTTTTTAAATGTTCGAAGAGAATTTTTCCAAGTTTTTGTCAAGTGTTCTGTAATTCAATTTTTCGTTGCGCAGTTCTTCAAGCTTTTCTGTGAATTTTTTTCAAGTCGGCTTTCCTGAAGTTCCATGTTCTTTTATTCTAATGGACATTCTCATTTTGAAGTTTATGGTTAATAAAATTGGTCTGTGGCCACTAATTGCACCTCTCAGGATTTTCCATTGTGTTGTGGGTGCGATGTTGTAATTTATCGCTGTGATGTCTATTGCGGATTCTGTGCCTGTGGACTTGGATAGATAGGTGTTCTTTTCGTTATTTAACGGTGTAAGGTCGAGGTCGGTTAGCATGTCCTCAACCTACTGACTTTTGTTATCCTGGACAGGTGATCCCCGAATTGAACTTTTGGCGTTAAATTCGCCTAAGTATGATTGTGATATCCGAAGACGCTTCACTTAATGTCTCTATTGTGTGTACCCATACAAAATTCAAAGATTTCACGAGCTGAAAGTTGGCGATTTTGAGATGCGTCAAGAATTCGCTGCACGGGTTTTCCGGCAAATTGATATTGATGAAAACTGGCTGTCGAATGTTCTGTGGACAGATGATGCTCACTTTTCTCTAAACGGAGAATTTAACATTAAAACAGCCGCATTTGGGCAAAAGAAAACCCTAGGATTTTCACAGAAATGCCACTTTACCAGCCTAGAGTTACAGTTTTGTGTGGGTTCACTTCTTTTATTATTGGGTCATTTTTCTTTGTAAAACCAATGGAAGAACTTTTAAAACCGTTTTTGTAACTGGTGAACGTTATGAGAAAAGGGTATTCCCATATTGCAGGGCAAAAGCACTAAGCGAAATAACATTCATGAAAGATGGAGGACCTCCTCATGTCTCCCGAGGTGCCAAACAATTGCTGAAGGATACGTTCGGTGAAAATCGTGTGATAGGTCGCCACTTTATATACCAGTGGCCTTCAAGATCAACAGACTTGACGCCTTGCGATTTTTGTTTATGGGGATACATTAAATCGTGTGTTTATCGATGCTGGCCTACCACATTGGCCATGTTGAAGGCTTCTATCAGATGGCACGCTTTATCAATTTAACAGATATGTTATTTAATGCTGTCCATTCTGTCATTTATCGTCTGCAGGCGGTGATTGAGAATGAAGGGTGCCACATTGAGCAAGTATTGTGACCTAATACAAGAGAGAAGGCAGTTACCTCATGTGTTGTATAAGGCGCCATGTATTACATTATCTACCAATATTTTGCAGCTCTTTGTGTTGGGATATGGGGATAATAAATACTGTCCTCACATCTTGACTCTTTTTTTTTTGTGAACAGTAATATTTTGTTTGTCATTTGCTCACATATTATGTCGTGCAAACCAGAGTGTTATAACTTCTCGAATAACACGGGTACACACAATTTTACCCCTTATGTTTAGTTTTTTCGCTCATTAGAAGAAATACATAGATAATAGATAATATAGAAATACATACATAAGAAATACATGTAGCATAAGGAATATTTTCTGTACACCAATAACTTTTGAAATTTTGTGAAAAAAAAAAATACAAAATGATTTTACTGCCACGTTTTTCAACGCAAAAGGTCGATTTAAAATTTATTTTTATTTGAGGCGACACATTTTTTAAAATTGTGTACAGTATAATAAACAATGATAACATTTGACAAGCCCATAGGATATTTGGAATAAAGTACGACAAATATATTTTGTCACTCCCCTCTATATTTCATTTGTTGGATCATGACAAATATCCAGTTAAATAGTCAAGGGTCGCCAATCAGTCAAGACACTACACATTTCTTATAGCAAGAAATCCTATTAAGAGTGCCATCATAATTTTTGGTACTATATTAACATTTCAAAAATTCGTGTATTGATATCAGCAGTGTTTTTCAAACATTCAATCTATTTCACAAAACCTCATATAAAAAATAAATATTTTGCTACATGTTTTAATTTGCATTTACCTATTTTACATATCTCTGATTGTATTTAAAAATCGTTAACCAATTCTTCATACTTTTGGCGAAGTGGTGTTTTATTAATTTGTTATTTTATATTATTAGGGTTCTTTCCTGGTATTCAAAAAGGGAAAATACGTGTCGATCAGTTATATTTTTCAATTTATCAAACAATTTGGCCGCTGAATCTCTGATTCTGGTAGAGCGCCATCTGGCGAATAAAATTGTAATTAAAATCAATTTCGAATTTTTCATTATTTGCCATAAAAACCCCCATTGAATCCTGAGTACAATGGTGTTTACCGCATTGCTCTAGCGCAAATATTCGCGGAGTTATTAATTTTTAAAATATTGCGGGACTTTTGGATCACCCTGTATGTATATAAATATTAATATATTTTGTAGAATGTTTTTTTAGTAATAGATAGCCTGGGCTTTAATAACTGATATATAGTTATATGCTGTAAATAGCTCTAAATTTCTGTTCTTATCTGTGATGTTCACTAATATTCATTATAGGGTAATTAAATCGTTAACTAACTGACAAATATGTTAATAATTTCTATTATAATAACTAAAATCATATTAATAATTACTGTAAATAAGCTCCCAAACTTGTGTATGTATGCAAATATCCAAGACGGATATCGCGTGCTTTGTAAATGATAATAAATATTTAAATCACATAGTATCAATCATCTAAACCTTTAGCTCAACAGTCTTTACCCAGTATTAATTTTAACTGTTATATTAATAAAAACAAAATTGGCCATTTCCTGACCGCTCAGATGATTATTTTAGATGACAGAGCACCATCTAGTAGAACAAAAATCAACTAAACGTTGATTTAGCTTGTTCCAAAGATATTTGGCCAACCCAATTTCTTGATAAATCAAGAAAGTTAACCACGTTTCGGGCTGTTGGCCCTCTTCGGCATGTTGCAGACTGTACCTCTACGACAAAAGGTTTGGTCCCAGAGGCATCCTGAGATAACAAGAAATGGGTATTTAAGGCCAAATTTGCGTAAAGACGCTTTATATTAATATAATTTATTTCTTTAAACAATTCTATTACACATATTTTTGAAAATGATATCATTGAGCTAGTTCAATAAACCAGCTTATTTTTACATATAGATTCACGACAGGTAAAAAGAAACTCCATTTCTGAAATGATCTACAATCGCAGTTATTTTATAATATAAAGGTTATCTCTCTTTTAGATATATGAACTACCAATATATAAAATAGGATCAGAAATTGAGAGCTGTTATTTACTATATAAAATTTATGACATGCACACAAATACATTTTTGATAAGTCATATCACAGATTAATTTAAAAATATAGACAGACTTACGGATTTGGACACTGGACCTTTACCAAGACGTTGGTATGCTGAAAGGTAGTCGTAACAATCTGTAGGGTAAGGTGCTGGTAGTTTCACCAGTTCTGTCTACATACAAACACTGAGACGTAATCATCTCTACACTCTATTACCATGTGATATGTTTGTATCAAAAACACCATCTAAACACAGATAAAGAAAGGTAGAAGCAAAATAAATAACTTTGGTATCTCTTAGCTTAATATTCTTCTTTCTTATTTCCACACTGGGTGAAGTAGAATGCGCTGCCTTTGTCATTAAGACTGGGAGCACTACTCAGTCGCAGGCCGACTAGAAGAAATGGCCGCCTCTGACATGAGGAACAGACGCCATGTGCAGCCGCTCCTAATATGGAGTACAAACGCTACTCATCCTGTATCCTTGGATCAGGAGCCCTTACAGGGTACTATCAGCCGGGCCAGCTGAGCCCAGGTTTTTTAGTCAGTTTGTTACTGCTCTCCCTCCTCCTTTTTCATCCGGGCTTGGGACCGGCAAAGACGGAGTTTCTTAGCTTAATAAACATTATCAATGACATTGATATCTTTCAAAAATGAGAAATCTTTAATTATGACAATTTAAAAATATATTAGCTGTAACATATACCATCTTCAATATATATACTTATTTCGGCTTAATTCGGATAGCACCCCTAATTGTTTTTCTATCCAATTTATTCAATAAAAAATAATTGATTTATTAATTTTTATATAAATATATATTATAGCACAGAAAGTAGTTTACGTAGTAGTATATCGCAATAATTGAAACTATAAAGGCAATTTTATACAAATTTCTGTCTCGTATAATATATGCAAGGTAATTGAAACTTTGTTCGACTATTTATATAGTTAAATAGGGTATTTTTAATAGAAACCTTTCTTTAAGTATAACTATTATACTGTATATATATATATTAAAAATAAAGAAAGCTTTTCCTGACCAGGAGCACATGTGCTTTATCCTGGTCAGGATAGGCTTTCTTTATTTTTAATATCAACACCTGACCCACTTATTTTTCATTTTTTTCTATTGTTTTTTCATATATATATATATGATATATTGTATTTGCAATTAATATTTTATAAAAAATTATATAAAGTAATCTAAAGGTCATTAGGTGTAACAAAATGTAGGCTATGTATATAAAACTGATATTAAAGAATTCATGATAGGAAGCTTAATGATGAAATTGGCATTAATGATTTTTCAAATATATATTAGAATCTAAATTTTATACATCCATTATTGACATTTGCAAATAAATAAATTACTCTTTGTGTTGTGTGTTCATAGAAATTAATTTCGACTAATATCAGAAAGTTACCCAAATTGTGATTGAAATATACCATTCTCATCTTCACCACGAGGATCTGGAAGAAGTCGTTCAGGAAGCTTTCTTCTTCATAAGGATTCCAGAGAGTAAATGGAGAGTGGAATGAGATCAGAGCTTTGGTAAATTCTGGAGACATCATGTTGGGTACCATCGTCACATATGCCAATACATTGATTTTTGTGATTTCAGAGAAAGCATGATCTGTTAACACAAAAAATTATAAAATGTAAAGTTCATAAATTTAGAATTGGGTAGAATATATATTTGGGTAACTAAACCCTTCTACACTATTTTTAATTTCAGATAAATTGCTTGCTACTGTACTTACTGTATATAGAGAGGGTCTGGCTCATTGATAGTGAACTATTTGCCAATTTAATTACCCATACCGCTCTAAAATTGCACATATATGCAGTAATGTAAATGGATATGGAAATGAACACTCCAGAGGTTTGTAATGACAAGAAGGTAACGTCCCTAGAAAAAGGCGTGCTGGCCAGGCTCCAGCAATAAGATTACACAGTATGGCCTCTGAACGGCCATCTCCTTTGAATTTCCCATCTCAACTATCTTAAACATCCCCTGGCTCTATTTTTAGTTGGCGTGTTCTCCCTACCGGGGCCAAAGGTCAGACCTTTCCTGTTTTCCTGTTGTGAAGTTATATGGCGCCAGGTTATCACGGCTACCTCTGGGAACGTCACCCTTTTTCAAACTTTATTATTATATCCAAGTAAATTACAATAATAGAGTGAATTTTTATTTTTTATATTATATTTATATACTGCATACACATATATATCCAGTATTTGCAAATAATTCTTGATTGGGATATTTAATAAATACATATAAATATTTGCATCACACATGCAATGCCTTTATACAAAAGACGAGTCTGCATAATTTAAACAAGTGCCTGGATATATAAACAGAATTGACCAGTACAATAGTAGAGACAAACATGCAATTAATGCATTATTAGAGCGGAATAGTATAATAAACTCTAGAAATTGCTGGTAAGTTGGTAAAAAATTTCAAAAAATTGAAATACCAATATTATTCGCCTTTATGTATAATGTCTTTGTATTATGCATAAAGTAATTGTATTAAGTACTAGCGGATGTACCCGGCTTCGCCCGGGTTTTACCCGAGTAAAGGTTTGTCTAACGAACATTTGTTAAAACAATTATCTATAAACTTATATAAAAAAATAATAGATATATTTTGATAATTTGAAACTCGTAAATTTGAAACTCTCGATAAAGTGAACATTTTTTCCCGGTCCATGTGTGCCGTGTCATCCTGAATTTTGTCTTTCCTAATTTTCTACATTACAAAATCATCGTTTCATCTAGTGAATATTTTTTCCCGGTCCCTTGAAAAATACTCGATAAGTTGAATAAAATCAATATTAATTGGTTTTTTCGGTAATTGGAAGTTAAAGGAATAGTATCTTTGCCTTGGAATTGTATCATTATTCTTGTCTCAAATAAATTGCCGTGTCATCCTGAATTTTGTCTTTCCTAATTTTCTACATTACAAAATCATCATTTTATCTATTCTCCCAATATATATGTTGTAGATAAATGATAAAACTAACTTTGACTTGTGCGCAAAATTCCCACGCTCTACGGGCGGAGATCAGAGCTTGGTGGATTCGTTAAGTGGATTCGTCAATGTAGAGGACAAAACGTTCCGTCGGCGGTTTCATGTTCAAGTCTTTCGCGCAGTCTCCTGGGATTAAAGGATTTGCTTCAAGCGAGGGGTGGCTCTCAAATTATATTTAAAAAAAAAACGACACGGGATACAATTTTAAAAATCTGCGGAGATGGCTCCAGCGTGAATATTTCCATTTGTTCGCAAAGGATTGACGACCTAAACCAACTTTTGAATGGCTATGACCTATGGTTATCGTCTGATTTCTATTAATTCAAAAATGAATAGAGGTTCGTATCAAGCAAATTCAAAGGGAAAACAGGAAACTTTTATCAAGTTGGTATGCTTACAGGACGAAACTATGCAAAAGCTTCTATATAAGTTATTTAATTTTTAGTATCGCATTTATATTTATTCAAATTTTATATTTAAACGATACCCATTATTTATTTTGATTTTTATATATCGTATATATCGTCTTGCACAATTATTTAAACTTTTTAAAATAAAGTACAATACTTAAAATAAAATATGCTTCTTTTACAATCTAAAATTAGAAAATAAACTTTTAAATCGGTAACCTCAAGGAGATAGCAATTATAAAGCACTAATATTTGAATTAGTTTTACCTAATATATTAGCCCTGAAAGACCTAAGGTCATCAGGCGTGGAGCAGACTTCCTACCTAAGCCTATCTCCATCGCAATGGTGGCGCTGCTTGCGAGTTAAATCTACAAATCTGCAAATAACTCTAAGGATATTCAAGATATTCAAGAAATTATTTTTCAGAAACCTTCCCAGTACTATACTAAATAACTTCCCAAAGTTTCATGGCGTTCCAATGAGTGGTTTGGTCAGGCATAAAGGACACGCACACACATACATTCATTTATATATATATAGATTATTATATATTCGCCGTAATAATATTATTCGCCAAGTAATAAGAAAAACAACGTTTTAAGAAAAACACGAACTTTAAAGACCACCTTATATTAAAACAATCAAAAACAAAAGAATATTTTGTTATAAATATTCAAAGAAATTATTAAAACTTCTCTAGATTAATAGAGCTGATAATTTCAGAATAAAACTAAATTTAAAGATAGAGGCTGTAATATCTATATAATATCTAAACTATTTAAAATGAGACCAGTACCTGAGATCAGTTTAATCTGAGGAAAATTGGTCAAGTTGGGATGGTCCACTCGTTGGTTGAAGACATGGCAGATGGTCCGGTGGCCATGGTTGTCGATTAGAGGAAGATAGCGGAATGTTGAAGGGCTGTTTCAAAATGCTAAATCATCTATTTTAAACAGAGATATTGCAGAATATCAAATATTATATAAATATATCATGTAATTACAAGATAGAGCAGCAGCTTTACACACCCAAGATAGTGAACATTGCTGCTGCGGTGATGGAGATGCATGGAGACATCTGAGGCTCTTCTTTGGACACGACAACAACAACAACAAGATTGTCCCAAAGATTAATAAACACTTGAAAAAATTGAAATACCACTATTATTCGCCGTTATGTATAATGTCTTTGTATTATGTGTATTATTATGTATTCGCCTTAATATTATTTTGCGCAATGTAATAAGAAAGACACGAACTTTTGGGACAACCTTATAGATACCATTACTGATAAACTAGGCCTTCCCAATAATTTTTGTATGGCAAAATGACCAATATAATTGTTTTATTTAATAAATGACAAAATCGCCTTAATTAGTTTCTCAAATTAAATATTCAACATGTAATTTGAAAATGAACAAAAAGCTTATTTGCCTTTTTGGCATTCATTTTTGAAAATGCTTACTTTTTTGAAAGAAAATACCTGTAAACAGTACACGATGGTTTCTTTGAAACCATTAATACACTTTTATGAATTCATAAATTATATAAAATGTCTTTAAAATTGAAGATATACGTGTTATGAATTTCTAACATGGTATGATATCAGTAATATTTTCAAAATCAAATTTAAAGCATAGCAATTTAAGGATTAGCAAATGCTCAAAATATTCATAAATAGGAACATTTGGTGACAACATGGAGCTTGTTTATATATTCGCAAAACACCATAATTACATCACAGTTGAATTCACACTGCTCAATTTATTTAATGTTTACAGTCATGGACAAAACATAAGAAATTGGAAAGTCTTTGATGTCGCCAGTAGACTTTTTTTTAAGGAGATAAAATGCATTTTCGTGTATCTTCAATAAAGATCACTGTGTATCAAATACGAGGTGTGTTCAAAGAGTATCGCGACTTTTGTGTTTTTTCAAAAATTATTTATTTATTCATGAATACCAATTTTGTCCCCTTCAAAGTAATCCCCATGAGATATTATACACTTGTGCCAACGGTTTTTTCAATCTTCGAAGCACTTCAAAAAATCATTTTTTAAAATCTTTTTCAGCTCCTCCTTCGATGCAGTCTTTATCTCGTCAAGCGTAGCGTAACGTCGTCCTTTCATGGGCCTCTTCAGTTTAGGGAACAGTTCTGGGGAATACGGTGGCTGCGGCATCATTAGTGTGTTGTTTTTGGCCAAAAAGTCGCGCACAAGCAACGATGTGTGAGCAGGGGCGTTATCGTGGTGCAAAAGTCAATTTTTGTTCTTCCACAAATCCGGGCGTTTCTGGCGGATGGCTTCGCGCAAATTGCGCATAACTTGCAGGTAATATTCCTTATTGACCGTTCTACCCTGTGGCAAGAACTCATGATGCACCACGCCCCTGCAATCGAAGAAAACTGTCAGCAAAACTTTCACATTTGACCGAACTTGGCGCGCTTTTTTCGGTCTTGGTTCGTGCGGCAGCTTCCATTGAGATGATTGAGCTTTGGTTTCCACGTCATAACCATAAACCCACGCTTCGTCACCAGTTATGACCCTCTGGAGCAAATTTGGGTCGTCGCGGACAGAGTCCAACATCTCATTAGCAATGTTCATGCGATGCTGTTTTTGGTCGCAATTGAGCAATTTTGGTACGAATTTCGCGGCGACCCGTCTCATGCCCAAATCATTGATAAAAATCAAATGGCACGAGCCAATCGATATGTTTGGTCCTCAGCAACTTCTCTAACGGTGATTCGAAGATTGGCCAATATCATTTTCTCCACTTCATTAATTTTTTCGTCTGTTGTTGAAGTGCTCGGGCGTCCGGCACGCTCTTCGTCGTTCACATCTTCTCGGCCTTCTGAGAACATTTTGTACCACCGATAAACGTTGCTTCGGTCCAAGGTAGCTTCTCCGTATGCCACAGTCAACATTCGGAATGCATCCGCGCACTTAATTTCGTTTTTCACACAAAATTTGATACAGGTTCTTTGATCCATTTTTTTTAATAGGTAAAAATCGAAGACGATCCAAAACACCTGCAAGCAAAGCAGCTGTCAACAATTAAGTGAACATTCAAAATGGCCGAGCTTGTCGGCATAAGTGAAAGACATGAGTACCAACATAAAGCCACAAAAAGATCGAAATTCGAATATACGTAACCCGCGAAAATTCAAAATTCACGATTCTTTTTTAACACACCTCGTATGTTTCAGAGTTATTATCTGAATCCCGATATACATGCTAAAAGGTACAATTTCTTTAAGTTTTGTCCATGAGTGTATATTTTTTTTATTACAGTGAAATTTTGTCATGCTAGATTTCTTGATCATTAGTTAAATATGATATACACGGAAAATCTGTTAAGTTAATTGTAAAATAATTACAACTTATTATAATTTCCAAACATTTATAGACTTTTCTTACTACTCATTTTTTACTTCATTCGAATAAGAAAGTTTAAAATGAAATTATTGTCTATTTATGATATCAAAAAAAGGAGTTTAATATGGAAAAGGTTCCGACATTTAAATAAAGATCACTACTCAGATATTTAGGTACTTATAACTTTGCCAACACGGTCTTAAGCCCAAATGAAAAGTAGGTGAGGGATAACAAGATCAATAACAGAGGAATTCTAAGCTGACCTTGTTGATAACACCCTGTTAAAACATTTGATATATAAGCACAAGAAGAACACAATGTATAAATTTCAATTTAAGAGGCCCGCGTTGGGCTCTTTTTTTAAATATATATATATTTTTTATTTTATATATAATTTTATTAACACAAAGCAATAACGCGCCATCTATACATATAAAATAGAAGGATTTAAAAGCGCGAATGTTTCTTTTATTTTATATAATTTTATGTATTATTAAATACTTTTTTTAAATTAAAAAATGGCCACGAGTTTAACCATCAGTTCACCAAATGCACATCTTCAATGTAAATGCGAGTATATATTGGTTTTTGACCGCTAAGACGCGGGTTCAAATCCTGCGTTGGACTCTTTTTTATTTTATAATTTTATATATTTTAAAAATATTTTTTGTAGTATTAAAAATGGCCTCCGAGTTTAACCACCAGTTCACCCATTGCCCATCTTTAATGACAACTATTACGCGTCTATTTCGAGCTCGTCATTTTGCAGGTGCGAATTTTGAAAATCATTCCAGTTTGGCGAACCCTTTTTTAGCGAACACGACCTTAAGAAGCGTTGGGTATAGGGTTAGTTCTTTATTCCGAGAGGCAGCAATTTTATATTGAATACTACCACTCTCTCTCTCTCTCTCTCTCTCTCTCTCTAAAGAGTGCTACTAATATTTAAAAAATTAAAGTAGAAAGATTTTTCAAACATTGTAATTATGAAGCTCAATATCCACACAGACCTGACATATTCAAATAGTTGGTAGAAATTAAGAATGAAGAAGATAGTTACTCCAAACAATCTGAGATTCCTCCACAAGTAGAAACAGTATAATAATTGTCCAGCTCATTCTTATATCTGTGGAAGTCTTCTCTTGAAGCAGTTCTTGTGAAATGTTGGTAGTCAGGATGGACGGTCTAAAACAACACATGCTATTTAAAATTACGCTCACACCATTTTTTCGTTCTATTTATTGTTTTTATTATCAAAAATAAACTCAGTAAACCAATACAATATACTCAGCCTAATATTTCAATAATAATCGAACTTACTATAATAAACACAATCGTTACCCCTCTAGGAACATAAAGAACTCTGAAGTTGAAAAAAAACTTTAGCAAACGACGCAATTATCCCAGAGGTCCATCACTACACCTTGGTCGGGAAAAGTTGAAAATAAAGGATGCCAATTACAGTCGCCCATCAGGTTCTCCAGCCGCTCTCCTAGGCCTATGGACTAGGAAAACTAAGAGGTGCGACCTACAAGAGAGGTGAGGTCGCCAAAAACGAAAGCCCTACAACGACATAAGCCAAATTATATTCCGATTCTCTTTTTATAATAATAAATGGCCTCAAAGTGAGAGTTCTAATAGACACCAGAACAAAATTATTCTTAATATCAAACGTATTTCATCGAAAATTGAATATTGTGACCTTTAAAGCTCCGAGTATTATGTTAAAAGTCTTAAACAATCAATTTAGGTTCCCAATTGGAATGTGTACCATTAAGCCTGAAATATGATAATTCCAGAATTTATAGAAATATTCAATGTTGCAAATTTCATGAGAACTTGCCCAATATACCCTACGAGCTTATATAGAGAAGAAATCTATTAGAAAATATAAAATTTGAAATAATATGGTTAGAATATGAAACCATTAACTTACTCCATTTTCAAAACAGTGAAGTTTATTGGCAGCACAGAACTTCTCTCGGTCAATGCTGGAATACATAAATTGTGTTTTTATTTGCTTACAGCATCAAAGTATAGAGATTGCGTTGATTTTAAAGGTATATATATATATTAGATCATTTACAAATTACCTATAACATTTTACGACAATAAATAATAGTTATTGTTAGTGTAGTTGTCTAATACACTGTATAACAAAAAAATCGACGCACCAAGAAGCAGTTGTCCGATTTATATGAAAATACGTATACAAAGAGGTTTCGACCAAACATGCAAATGATTGAAATTTGGTGGCTGATATATGCAAAGCAAGAGCTCCAGCGCATCTGAACTTCGTATCCAGCACGAGCATTATATACTCATTATTCGGCCCGGTACGAGCTGATTTTCAGAATTTCCGTTCAATATTTTAGCAGTACGCCTATTTCTACTGTATCAATGCCTCGCCGAAAGATTCGTGCTCATTACGAACATATGTCAGAGTTTGAAACTGATCGTGCCATTGAATTGAAAGAGGCTGGTTGGTCTAATCGACTAATCGCGCGACATCTGTGTCGAAGTGATGCGGCTATTAGGCGATGTTGGCAAAAGTGGGTCAACAACGGAAGCATGCAACGTCAGGACGGCAGCGGTCGACCAAGGGCAACAACAGAACGGGAGGACAGAGCAATTGTCAGAATGGCTGTCGCAGCACTGGAATCCACGTTATCTACCATCCAACGTGTGACCGTCACACAAGTGTCCAAAATGACCATCAACAGGCGACTGAGAGAGCGAAATCTAAGAGCTCGCCGACCGTTACGATGCCTTCCCCTCACACCCGTGCACCGACAAGTCCGACTACAGTGGTGTCGGGAGCAATCAATTTGGAACTGCGCTGACTGGGGACGTATAGTCTTTAGTGACGAGTCCCGTTTCTTATTGTGTCCTGATAACCGTCGCAAACGTGTCTGGAGACGTCTTGGGCAGCGTGTGGACCTTGGCCTTACTGTCGAACACCACACAGGTCCACAACAGGGCGTTATGGTCTGGGGTGACATTTCATTTGATAGAAAGACCCCATTGGTAGTCATTCCTGGCACCCTGACAGAACAACGCTACGTAGATGACATTCTACGGCCTGTTTTGTTGCCGTTCCTCTCACATAACCCCGGGCTTACTTTTCAAAAAGATAATGCCCGGCCACACACGGCACATGTTACTATGGATTGTCTTCAATCTTGCCGAACTCTTCCGTGGCCAGCAAGGTCGCCTGATCTCTCGCCCATAGAGCACATCTGGGACGTGATGGGAAGGCGATTGAAACCATCCCAGAATGTTGACTATTTAGCCCGACAATTGGAGACAATTTGGCAAGAAATCCCGCAGCACACCATCCGGAATCTTTATCAGTCCATGACACGCCGGGTGGCAGCCTGCATCCAGGCCAGTGGGGGTCCAACGACATATTGACATTCTCAATTTGTGACGATCAAACTCTGAAATAAAACAAGTAATTGTTCTGAAATTTCAATCGTTTTTTTTCCCTATACATGCTCTTTACATACACCAATTTTTGTCCTAATCTGACAACTCCTTCTTGGTGCGTCGATTTTTTTGTTATAGAATATATTTTTTATAGAAAAGATACCTTATTTAGAATATTAGCAAATTACAAAATACACATAAATAAAGGCTTTATAAAAATTGATAAATTTTTTGCACTCTTTATTAGTATATAGTAAAGATAGAGACAGCCTGGTCGGCATTCATAGCTCTTGAAATTAAAGATACTTCGGCCAATAAACCTTTTTGTTATCTCTACCTTTCGACAAAATTATTTTGTGCTCGTAAGGAGCGAACAAAAATTAAAGCATTTAACAAAGCGTTAACAATTATTCTAAGGCTGCAAGGGCGTTCTCACGCGATATTTCAATTTTTTATTTATTAGTAGGTTAAACCTTTTGGAATTTCAAAAGTAAATAAATGATATATTTATACTTATTAAAAAATAAAAGAATAAAAAGAGACAAAGTTAATATCACCAGTACCTTTGTCCAGTACAGACTGTAGTTGCAGGCATTTCTACGCTTTCAGGATACTCCAAAGTGACAGACAGGGAGACTGGATAGGTGAGGTAGATACTGATGTAGACAGAAGTCTGATATGCCAGGTAGGAGAAACAGCAGATCCAGAGTAGACCATGGATCCATCGGATCAGTCCGCGGTCCAACAGGATCCTTCTTCCTCCAGTGATCAGGGAGTCAGACAGGAGGGCGAGGGCATAGCGGTAAACTGCTGGATCCAGTCTCTTCTCCATAGTCATTTGGTAAAACTGACCCATGCGCACAACTAAAACCATTCAATAATAATTTTACAAGGATATCTGTTCACTAACATAAAAATACAAAATAAAAATTTATATATATATATATATAATATATTTTTATATATAATATATATATATATATACATATATATATAAACTAATATATCTATACATTCCCTATAATACGTAAACTTCAAAATCATACATTTAGGGTTCAAAATTGTAAAAAAATATTAGAGTTGATGGAACTCGTTGTTGTAAGAATAAAAGTTATCCAACGATAACTTTTATAGGTTTTTACTTTTATTTTTCAACATAAATAATAAAAACCTAACCATTAATTGGGTTAGCACCCCTCTTAATGCGTATTAAAATCGCTAACAAATGTACGAATAAGAAATGTCTAACTTGCCCCAACTTTAAGAACCATGATAACTTTCAAACACCTAGTTGTAAAGTGGAAAACACTATTTATAAAATAACATGTAACATATGTAATTTAAGTTATATAGGTCAAACATGCAATCCATTAAACATTAGAATAAACTTACATAGATATCATTCAAAAAATTCAATAGGCAACACTTATATGAAACACCACAACAACACACACACATTCAACAATCACAACATTGAAATACTAAAAATATATGTCAGAACAAAAAACAAAGATTACTACTAGAAAACAAAAACATATTAGAACACAACACACTTTACCCTTATGGATTAAATGATGAACTTAACCACACTTACGCAACACCTCAACATGAAAAATCTATTTATGAAATCAGCTGCATATACAAAAAAAAAAAACTTCAAAACACACACACAAAACAGAGGTAAAACCATTAACAAAATAGGTTTTGTACAATTTGATAAAATTTTAGATATCAAGCAAGAATATACTAGTAACTTCACACAAATATTTATAAAAACATTATTTAAATTAAACAATCAAAAATTCCTAAACCTACTAAACTACATCAAAATTAACAACTTATCAAACAGATTAACAGACATAACTAAAGACATACATAAATTCAGAATCACACAAAACACAAACAAAACACAAAAAGTCATTATTAAATTTAATAATAACTTATTTGAACACATCAAATTTAACAACATACTCAACAACAACAAAATTAATTACCTATTTCCTATACAAAATTTAACTTTCCAAACAACATGGAAATACAACAAAAATTTAGGAAGTAGATTATGTAATTATAACACATTTATAAGAAACTTACAAAAATTTAAAAAACATAAATGTAATTGTCATGAGTTCGACAATTCATATAAACACAAAGGTCACATACTATCTAGTAACTTCACATTCTTAAACAAAGATTTACAAAATTTACCGAACAAAGGCTATAAATACATACCGCCTATTATACATACATACAATAACACTATCAAATCAATTATTCAAGATTTAGATTTATTTATCAACAAAACTAGCATAAAATATAAACTACCTGAATATACTTTTTTAAATTGGAAACATGAAATTTCAAAGAACATCAAAGAGTACTACAACAACACTCTTAAATACACTAAACCCTCTACACTAGACATTAATAACTTGAAGGAAAAAATCCTTGAAATCCAAAATCATTATATAATTACTCCAATTGACAAAAGTTCCAACAATTTTGCACTCACCTGTAAAAACTTATACCATGATATTATAATGGAAGAAATAAATAATATTAATAAATACAAATTAACTAACTTAAATACAAATAAGGTTAAAAAGGAAATTGAAAAAGAAGAAAAATCTTTAAACATACACAAAACTTATAAGAACACAAAAATACCTAACATATACATCATACCGAAAATACACAAAACACCAACAGCTTTTAGAACTATAACATCAGGTATTAACTCTAACATACAGAATATTGATTTACAATTAGCTTCAACTTTAAAATTTATAACACAAAAAATTATTAACAAACACAACTATAGTTTTATAGATTCAAACAAAAGAGTCATAAGTTTTATTAATGACAATATAAACAATCTAAAATCAGTTTACACATTTGATTTTGAAGATCTATACTCCAAGTTAAATTTGGAAGATCTTGGAAATAAAATTAAACAACTGCTTTTAGAGTTCATCAATGATAAAACTTATAACATACCTGTAATACACAATTTTTATAAAACTATACCTATAAACCTATCAAAAGCAAAAAACTCCTAGACACTTTTTTAAAATTTAACTATATCGAAATTAAAAACAAGATTTACGTACAAAAAGAAGGAGTACCTATGGGCACCTCTTCAAGTCCTTTACTAGCCAATCTACTACTATTTTATTATGAAAGGGAATTTTTCAACCAACATAAGGTAAAATGGTTCATATTTAGATACGTAGATGATATAATAATATTCAATAATAACAACTTTCAATCATCTATTAACTCTATCTACCCTAAATATTTAAATTTAAAAAGCAACGAAACTACCAAATATAACAAAAAAGCTCATTTTTTAGATCTTCAAATAGATCTTACTACCAAAACTATTAATATCTATAATAAAAAAATGACTTTAAATTTAATATAATCAAATATAATCTATCAACATCTAATATATCAAAAAATTGCACCAGAGGTATATATTTTGGACAATTTATTAGAACTTATAGAATAATTAACACTAAAAACAACTTTATAAATACCATTAATAATTTAAACAAAGATTTTTTAAACAATGGATACAGCAAAAAATTAATATAACAATTTAATATACAATCAATCAAAAATTACCTTCGTAATAATAAATATAAACAAAGATTTTCAATCCTAGACTTTTCGTTTTAATTATTATAATTTTTATTTAGACAAAAATAAATAATAATAATATAAATAAAATTTTCTAAATTCTTCAACAATTTCAATATTAAAATGTATCATTAATACATTTTTATCAATTCATCTATTGAAATGAATTTAGTTTATTAAATTTGACCACTGATTTATAATTAACAATTACCGCCAAAAATATAAATAAAATTGAAACAATGAAACGTTAGCACATCAATATCCAAAAGGTATGTCATTATTATATCTTAAATTATGTCTTAAATCAAATTTATAATCAATTTGATTTTGAGGGATTTTATATTTGTGTGTAGAAAGACTTACAAACGGTGGAAAAAATATATATATTTATTTTACAAACATGATAGGTTTGAAAATGGATATTATTGCCTTTGAAAAATTCCACTTATTTCCATGGGATATTTCTAACTATAAATATCCTTTAATTAGTGTCTTATCATTGGAAGTTTACAGTAAATGTCTTTATATGAAATTTTATGAAAATTTGAATCAATTATGATTTGATTATTGGACATAAGTTAACATAAAATTATTAATCAAACTTAGTCTCGATAGTTAAATAAATATTACTTTCATTCGTCATTGAATTAGTTTTTAAATACAGGTATGGTGAAGTCAATGATCACAGGACTAGGGAATGGATATTTGTCTATGATATCTAACAACTCAAAGTGCTTTGACACTATACAAATACTTTGACTAGATTTGTAATCACTACCTTGAATGGAATACTATTGACATCTTTCTTGATTCAGTATTATAGTTGTTGAATTTTGTTATTTGTTGTTAATTTTTCTTACTAAAATAGAAGGCCGAATAAATATTTCTTTATTCTTTCTCACAATCTCACTTTTGATTTGATTCATTTAATGCTTGGTCATGGAGATGTGTGTGTTGACTTGAATATTCTGACAATTTAATGGCCATCTTTTGTCAACCAATTGAAATATTTCGATCTCTCGCCTTAATCTATCAGCACTAAAGCCAAAGAATCACACACACACACACAAAAAAAATAAATAAAATAAAAAATTTAAATGGCCTTATTGATACTGCCTTGTAATTCAGGTCTAAAGTCTAGTTGACACTAGTTCTTCGGTCACAGGGATTGCAATGTACACTGAACACGCATAAACATGGGGACATACAGACACTCGTTCCCACTTGCCTCCTGCCACGGATACAACAAGAGACATTTTTTAAAATTTTCTTTGTTCATTCTCACAATCTCACATTTAATTTTAATTCATTCTATGCTTAACCCTAGAGATAAGTATGTTGATTTGAATTTTCTAAGTACAATCTTTTATCGACCAATTACAATATTTCGATCTTTCGTCTTAGTCTATAGTCACTAAAACAAAAGAGTCGCATACAAATATTTTAATTGGCTTTGCTCATACTGCCTTGCAATACAAATCTACAATCCAATTAATACTTTTTCTTTAATCACAGGGATTATGGTGGACAATACACACATAGGTGCATAAGGACATACACGCAGTCTGTCCCACATACCTCCTCCCATAACGACTACAACAAACATTTTTTAAATTTTCTTTATTCTTTCTCCCAATCTTACTTTTAGCTTTAATTCACTTCATATTTAACCCAAGAGATAAATATTTTGATGTGAATTACTGACAATTTATCAACCAACTAGAATATTTAGATCTTTCACCTTGGTCTATCAGCACTAAGGCCAAAGAATCACACACAAATATTTTAATTGGATTGATCCATACTACCCTATAATTCAGGTCTGTGATCCAATTGATAGCTTTTCTATAATCACATATACTGTAATGGACAATGAAGGCACTTGTGCATGGATACATGCACAAACTTTGTCTCCCACATGCCTCCTGCCGCAACAAGAACGGCAAACAGTTTTTAAGTTATCTTTACTCTTTCTCCTAATCTAACTTTTGGTTTTGTGATTCAATTCATAATTGTCCCTATAAATAGATATTTTAATATGGATTTTCTATGGCAAATTAATTACCATCTTCTTTCAACCAATTAGGGTATTTCGATCTTTGACCTTAGTCTATCGACAAAGAATCACACACATATATTTTAATTTAAGTTATTCATACTGCCTTATAATTCAGGTCTATAATCGAATTGATATATTTTCTTTGTTCAGTACTTCAGTTTAAAATATCCCCCCCCCCCTTTTTTTTTCTTCATAAAAAAAAAATTGTTTAAACTTTCTAGATTTTCATTAAATTAAATTATTTAATCCTAAGTGACATGACTATTAAAGAATAGAAATTAAAATTTTTTAATCAATTAACCCAGTATTATAGTTATTTATAAATAGATCTAAAGGTAATTGATGAAAAACTGAAATTCGGATAACGTTGTTATTATTGTTTTTATTCGATCGTCCAATGTAGTAATATTGTAGTGATCTTGATAATTACATGGGTTTTTGGATGTACTCATGTTTTAATTTTAGAAAAAAGGAGACTTATTGATAAGAGAGTAAATCCATTTGGTGCTCTTTCTTTGATCACAAAAATTATGGTGAACAATGCACACACAGGTGCATAGGGACATACACACAATCTGTCCCACATGCCTCTTCCCATGACAACAACAGCAAACATTTTTTAAATTCTCTTTGTTCTTTCTTCTAATCTCACTTTTAGTTTTAATTCACATCATATTTAACCCTAGAGATAAACATTTTTATATGAATGTACTGACAATTTGTCAACCAACTATAATATTTTGATCTTTAGCCTTAGTCTATTAGCGCTAGAGCCAAAGGGTCATACACGGATATTTTAATCGGATTGATCCATTCTGCCTTGTAATTCAAATCTGTGATCCAATTAATACCTTTTCTATAATCACAAGTACAGTAATGAACATTAAAAACACATGTGCATAACTCCATACACGCACTTTATCTCCCAAATTGCCTCCCACCACAACAGGGACAACAAACAATCTTTGAATTTTCTTTATTCTTTCTCCCAATCTCACTTATAGTCTTGATTCATTTCATACTTAACCCTGTGAATAAGTATTTTGATATGAATTTTCAATAACAAATTAATTACCATCTTCTATCAACCAATTAAAGTCTTTCGATCTTTGACCTTAGTCTATCGACACTAATGCCAAAGAGTCACGGACAAATATTTTAATTTAATTTATTCATACTACCTTATGACTCAGGTTTGTGGTCGAATCATTGTGTTTTCTTTGTTCAGTACTTCAGTTTAAATTATTGAGTTTTCTTTGTTCAGTACTTCAGTATAAAATGTTCCCCCCCCTTTTTTATTTATTTTTATTTTATAGATGAGCTTTATAGATTTTCATTAAGTTAAAGTATTTGATCCTATAAGAGATGACTATTAAAAAATTGAATTTTTTAATCAATCAACCCAATATTATAGTTGTTCACAAATAGATCTAAAGGTAATTAATGAAAAACTGAAATTTGGATAACATTGCTATTATTGGTTTTGTTCGATCATCCAATTTAGTAATATTATAATAGTCTTGATAATTACATGGATTTTTAAATGTACTCATAATTTAATTTAAAAAAAATTAAGACATATTGAAATGTTTTATTAAAAATATACACCTTGTAAATTTTGTTGATTATAATTCGAAACGCTTGAAACTTGTCATTGAACATATTTACTAAAGTTTAAAAGTAAACATGAAATATTGACACATAATTACTCTTTTTTAAAAAAGTCACAAACACAAGAATATATACACACACTTAATCTTTAGAAAATACACATGAATACACACACAGACTAATACACATACAAAACACACATATAATTCCAACCACACACAACAAAAACAAAATTTATAAATTTTAAGTCCCTTTTTTTTCAACTCTTTCTTCTAACTTAATCCAAATATTCTTTGGTCGAAGAGATTGGTAGGTGAGTCAATTAGCAGGGACGAAACTCCCGCCGGGTTTAATTTTGACAAGTCCCGGCCCGGTACCAATCTCTTTCCATCCTGGTCGAACCATTATGGTTTCCAACAAAACAACACAAAAATTTTACTCCATCTTACAATAAAATTTTGATAATTTTAAAAGTGCTTTCCACACAAAAATATAAAAAAAAAAAATTATAAAATTACACAAAATATAACGTAATTTTTTTTTCTTTCTTAATAAATTTAAATTGTTTGATAAAAAGATTACATGGTTCTGTCTTTGCTCTTTTTCCTACTCTAATATCTTCAATTCTTCCTCTTTTTTTTCTATGTTCTGCTTCAATGACGTGTAACGACCGAAGTAATAAGCGTGAACTTGTTATAGCCCTTATTGTTACTTAAAGAATAAAAACTTTTTTGTTACCCTAATAATAATATTTAATAATTTGCTTTAATCATCTTTAATTTACAACTACTTTTCATATAAATTATTTTTAATTCTACTTATATATATATATATGTTATATTAAAATTATTTATTTAAAATGTTAAATTAAAATATTTTATTTAGAATTATGTTAAAGTGTTATTTTATTTATAATTATAATTTCATAGATATAAATACTCTGTTTAAATCGACCGCCAGAGGTCACACTTTGAATATAAAACTCGTTGTTGTTCTTCCCCGCTGGCCGACCCAAAATTTTTGTACAATATGTAAATATTATTTTCATTTTTTTTATTCTTACGCCTTAAGCCAGGCGGTACTTTACTCAAATTATGTTCATATATATCACTTTAGCTCTAATAAATCAATATCTGATCAAAACCATTTTTATTATTATTCTTTCAAGATTATAGCCACGCGACTGCATCACCATTACAATAATCCTTCAACATGATCCAAAATATCAAGCAGAAACACTCTCAACTTTTTTTAAATAATATAAGCCGACAGGATCGTCTGAAACTTGTGTGAACAATATCCCAAAAGCAAAATTTTTCAAATTCAACTATGCAAATTCTTCAACTAAAAATAGTTTATTCACTGATATGCAAATTCTTCTTCAATCAAAAATGGCTTTCCCAATCAAAAATAGTTCATTTCAAGTAAAAATAGCCATCTCCACAAGAAAAAATAGCCATCTCCACAAGCAAACATAGCCATCTCAAGAAGTTTCAAGCAGCCTTCTCCCTTCCATCTCCAGCGATCACATCTTCCGCCCAACACCAGCCATCTCCCGAGAATTCATCTCCAGCCGGAATCATCCAATTCAAGGTATTTTGTATCAAACATTTTGCGCAGTTTACCTGATTTTAAATTGTAATTTTCACCCATATTTCTAAATAGTTTTCAATCGATTATTTGCTTAAATATACCCTTTTTGTCAAATTAATTTTATGTATCAATTTTACCATAGTTGTTTTTGCCCCGTTAAAAATTATCACACCTTTTGATCCTTGTAAACCTTTCTTTTCCTTTGTATATATAGTTCCCAAAATATCTCTTTCCATACTTTACCATTAAATATTTACAATTAAGTTCAACTATTAACACCATATCAGTTTTAATACACTATATGCAAAGCAGTCGGCCGGGAGGACAACAACAACAACAAATTAACATCTTTCTCACATTCAATTTCTTTATTAAAAATTAGCTAAACCTTAATGTTTCTCATCAAATTTTTTTCAATATGTTCAGAATTTCCTATTGTTTATCATATGACCACTATACCTTATGTCTTCACACACATTTCCATCTTATATTTGAAATTCCCAAAATTTTAATATTTGGTATTTTCCTATTTAATCTTATTTCACAATGTTTCTATATTTAAAATTTGCATTTTTACTCCATTACTTATTTCATATGTAATTATATCTAAAAGCGTACCTAACTATGTATATTTATCATTACCAACATATGTAAATTTCAACTTATGTTTTTATACACCTTGATTCTTTTTCTTCAAAATGATCATTCTTTTTCTTACCATTACTTTTATCTTTACATGTTCATTCTTTGTTTTCACATTTGCCTTTTTTTTACATATTACCCTTGCTTTTTATTACTTTTTCACAAATGTTCTTTTTTCTTATAATCATCCAATGTTTTTTTTTCAATGCTATCATATTAATATTTTCCATTCATATACATTTTAATAATTCTGCATTTCATTTTCCTTTCTCATTTTTAATATTATATGTGCATCATTTTTGTAATTTCATATCTATTGGTTAACAACAAACAAATATGATTATGGAACACCACATTTTCAATCAACCACATTTTCACTGTCACATTTTCACTATATGCCACATTTTAACTCTTTTACCAACAATATTTGTAATCATTCACACATTTTATCATTTAAATATTATAATTTCCTGTCTATTGGTTACCATCCGAAAACCAATATGATAAGTGAATATCACCTCACCTTTTCTTTCTTTAAATCATTTTATCTTTTTTTTAAAGCTATATTTTTATCACTTTACTCTGAATTAACCCATATTGTTTTCTTCACAGGGGGGAAATGTTATATTAAAATTATTTATTTAAAATGTTAAATTAAAATATTTTATTTAGAATTATGTTAAAGTGTTATTTTATTTATAATTATAATTTCATAGATATAAATACTCTGTTTTAATCGACCGCCAGAGGTCGCGCTTTCCATATATAAAATCACGTTGTTGTTCTTCCCGGTTGGCCGACCCAAAACTTTGTAATTATGTAAATAATATTTTTGCTTTATTTATTCTTACGCCTTAAGCCAGGCAGTACTTGTACAAAATTATGTTTTTCATCTGTATTCATTCCTCAGCACAATAAATCAATATCTGATCAAAACCATTTTTATTATTATTCTTTCAAGATTATAGCCACGCGACTGCATCACCATTACAATAATCCTTCAACATGATCCAAAATATCAAGCAGAAACACTCTCAACCTTTTTTAAATAATATAAGTCGACAGGATTATCTGAAACTTGTGTGAACAATATCCCAAAAGCAAAATTGGAAATCCTGTCGGCTAATATTATGAAAAAAAAGGTTGAGAGTGTTTCTGCTTGATATTTTGGATCATGTTGAAGGATTATTGTAATGGTGATGCAGTCGTGGCTATAATCTTGAAAGAATAATAATAACAATGGTTTTGATCAGATATTGATTTATTGATTTATTATTCAATATAACATATATATATATTAGATAATAAAAGGCATATATTGGATTTACTAAAATATTTATTTTGCCAATATTTCGGCTGGCTGAACGCCAACCTTTATCGAGGCATTACATTTTTGTACACACAAACTCAGCGCCGCATAGTGTTATAATATCACAGTTGAAATCAATTAAAATACAGAGTGGTGGGAGAAATTTGTGAATGAAAAAATTATTATAAAAATTGCAATCAAATATGTAAAATATATTAAAATATTAAAGGAAAAAAATGAGTTCTATCTTTATATTTAAAAATTTGTAATAAGTACATAAAAATAATTCATTAAGAGATAAATGTAAAAATATATGTATCTATTAAAACATTTGAAATTAAATTTAAAATGATTTAAACAATAAACTGTATGAACTTTTTTAAAACGTTTAACAAAAAAATGTGGGTATTTAAAAAAATTAATTTCAAAATTTAAGGAGATCGATTTATATGTAAGTAAAAAAAATTATAAAAATGCATTGAAATGGAAGTTAAAACAATTTAGGATCAATAAATGAGAAAAATTAAATTAAAAAGTGGAAACTAAAAAAGTTTAAAGTATTACATGTAATATGTTATATATTTAATGTATCAATACTTTTGCGTTTTGAAGCGATAAATGAAAAAAATTAAACAAGTGGTAGGTATTAATTACAGGGGATTACTAATGTATGAAAATATAATTTAAGAAATCGCGGGTATTACAACAAAATTTAAAAATTCATTAAAGCAAAAAAAAATTAAATAAAGCAAAGTTATGTAATTTTAAAAAACGGCACCTCTCCCTTTAAAAAAGTATAAAATAAGTCAATTTAAAAATAAAAATTAACTAATTGAAATTAAAATGATTAGACAAAAAAAATTAAGAAGATCTAAATTACCGGACATCTACACACCATTTAGATCTTCTTAATTTTTTTTGTCTAATCATTTTAATTTCAATTAGTTAATTTTTATTTTTAAATTGACTTATTTTATACTTTTTTAAAGGGAGAGGTGCCGTTTTTTAAAATTACATAACTTTGCTTTATTTAATTTTTTTTGCTTTAATGAATTTTTAAATTTTGTTGTAATACCCGCGATTTCTTAAATTATATTTTCATACATTAGTAATCCCCTGTAATTAATACCTACCACTTGTTTAATTTTTTTCATTTATCGCTTCAAAACGCAAAAGTATTGATACATTAAATATATAACATATTACATGTAATACTTTAAACTTTTTTAGTTTCCACTTTTTAATTTAATTTTTCTCATTTATTGATCCTAAATTGTTTTAACTTCCATTTCAATGCATTTTTATAATTTTTTTTACTTACATATAAATCGATCTCCTTAAATTTTGAAATTAATTTTTTTAAATACCCACATTTTTTTGTTAAACGTTTTAAAAAAGTTCATACAGTTTATTGTTTAAATCATTTTAAATTTAATTTCAAATGTTTTAATAGATACATATATTTTTACATTTATCTCTTAATGAATTATTTTTTATGTACTTATTACAAATTTTTAAATATAAAGATAGAACTCATTTTTTTCCTTTAATATTTTAATATATTTTACATATTTGATTGCAATTTTTATAATAATTTTTTCATTCACAAATTTCTCCCACCACTCTGTATTTTAATTGATTTCAACTGTGATATTATAACACTATGCGGCGCTGAGTTTGTGTGTACAAAAATGTAATGCCTCGATAAAGGTTGGCGTTCAGCCAGCCGAAATATTGGCAAAATAAATATTTTAGTAAATCCAATATATGCCTTTTATTATCTAATGAATTAAATATGGATTGCTCTATTTTCAAAATATATATATATATAAAGGTATTATTTAAAATGTTATTTTATTTCAAATATATGTCATAGATTCAAATATTCTGTTAAGTCGATCACTAGAGGTCGCGCTTTCTGCTTATATAACCATTTGTTGTTGTTACCTGATGGCTAGCTCAAACCGTTTGTACATTATGTAAATAAGTTTTTCATTTTTTTATTCTTACGCCTTAAGCCAGGGATTAATTTTTTATCAAATTATGTTTTTTTTTTATATATTCCTTTAGCTCAATTAAAGAAATTACTGATCAAAACTATTTTTTTATTATTATACTTTCAATATTTTAACCACGACTGCATTACCATAGCATAATCCTCCAGATAATCAAAGACAGGAGAAAATCTCATTTTTATATAATATATAGAAAGAGTCCAGAATAAAACTATAAGTTAGAAATTTTTAAACGTAAATATATATTAATAAATTAAATTTAATTGCCATCTATCGTTAAAATTTTACACAAATGAATTTTCTGGCAATGCGCTTCTTTTAAATATCATCAAATATTATCTCTACAGACCTTACTGCAATGATATGAATTATTGAATGAGAGGGCTTGGCTCATCAGTAGTGAATTTAGCGAAACCGCTGAGAGGGTTTTTGATGATATTTAAAAGAAGCGCTTTGCCAGAAAATTCATTTGTGTAAAATAATTAAACGTAAATATATATAGAAAATAAATTACTTACAAAATATATTTCCAAAATTTGATAGTAGTATTAAGTCGATAATTGTCTGCACTGACTTTATAACACGATTTGCTATTAAAAAGGTGTTACCCACTGAAGAGGCAAAAAGTTGTCCTCAAGCATGGAGCCCCAATAGAAATAATGATAATAAAGTTTTATTGACACACTATCCGTTTGGAAAAAAATCATTCGTGCAAAACCTGGACGAACACAGGTGTTTCAGCTAGTTGTTCTTATATATTTAGATCATTCAATTCTTCAAGGTTATTCATAAACGAAGTAATGAAAATGCTAATATATATCGAATACGATGTAAATGTAATTAATTTATTGATTTCATGTTTTGATATATATATAAACTTTCGAGGTTGAAATTTTTCCTAACTTGATCGTAATCTAAACCTGACTGACTGTGTTGGTTTTTAATGAACCTAGTTGTACTCTGACAGATTGGGTTTAGAGAGTTCGGACCTAACTTTTATTGCTAACCTTCGATTGTTTGAATTTCGATCAGTTTTGAAATTGTAGATTTTAACAACAAAAAAGATTAATTAGATATTTTATTATCGTTTTTCAATGTGTATTTTAATTGAGAATGGCATAGAAAGTTGGCTATTTATCTTTCACTTTCAATGTTTTCAGAATTTTTTTAATAAAATATTTTTTTCAAATAGAAAAAAAAGGTAATTCTAATTAATATATATATCGATAGATGGATTTTTTTCCGGGAGGATATTGATCTAAAATATCAAAGGTCGTCTCTCCCGTCAAAATATACGTCAAAACTAGACGCCATCTATTGACCATCGCCGCATGTGACTTTGTTACCGACCCGAGGTCACTAGTTTAAGACGACGGTTAATAGATGGCGTCTAGTTTTGACGTCTATTTTGACGGGAGAGGCGACCTTTGTCTTTTTAGATCAATATCCTACCGGCAAAATTTTACTATTTCCAGTTTGTGTGTATAGAGTACATTACATATTGTGAAACAATGGTTTATGTAAAACATGTGTATAATTAGTTGCAGACGTGTTTCTATTATACAACACGTTTTTAATCATATAATATTGTTATATTACAATAAAAAGGAAGGGGTTGTTGGTTCAAATTATCATATTTATAGATTGAAGTTGAAAATTGTATTAGAATCCTGGGATCTACAGCTTTACTATTCTCAACGACATCCATTTCACAAATATCTTGTAGGCCACCAAGAAGAAACCCAGTATTTCTAGGATTGAGAGTCCAACCCAGATACTGAGATAACCTCCAACGGTTCCTTAGATACTGAGATTCTGAAGCAAACAAATACACGATTTTAGAACATTTCCCACAAGTGTTTATAATACATATTTCATAAGTTGGAGTTGGCAGCGGGTCATGCCAGCGAAGATTTCCTTCTATTTATGTGAAACTACTCTAATAGGATAAAATGTACATGATAATAAAACACACAGTTTAATTGAATATAAAAATAGGTGAATTATTTATTTGGAGTTGAATTTATTTAGGTTACTAGGAATATATATAATTACTATACCAAAAAAAAAGTAACCGTGCTTGGGATTGTCCATTTTAAATCTATTTGTAGGTTTTTATAATTTTAGGTTGATTTTGCCGGGAGTATATTGATACATATAAATAAAGGTCGTTTTGCCCCTCAAAAGGATAACGCCTCACTCGAGCATCGATTTTGACGAGAGAGGCGATCTTTATTGATAGAGAAATATATTTATATACATAATGAGTCGCACCTCACCCTTCAAATATACTTTATAACTTTATGTATTTGTATTGGCATTGTATTTACATTTTTTCAATTTTGGTTGGTTGTGTAAATTAAAGTTCTGCTCTGTTTGTATTTCTGATATCTTGTTCTGCGTCTAACACTTCAGCTTGCATAATTCATCTCAAATTCATACTTGAATATGAATATTCACACAAATCATGGTATGTACGTAAATACAAGTACTTGTAAGTTTGACCTGTAAGGTTAATGAAAGATCAACCTTCTTTTCTGAGAGAAGAGATTTTGCGATGTGCCAAACATCGTTTTGATTTATCCTCAAGGAAATAAAGAAATACAGAAACATTGTACACAACGACATCTATATTTCCACAATTAATGGCTAACATTGGAAGAAAATATATCTCACACACGATAGGTAGACAAACTAGACTCTAAATTGCAGGATATCGAGGAATTAGCGTAAGTTTTAATATGAATGAATTCCCATTTGCTTAGGAATTTTGTACAAGATATTGTACGACCATTTATTTAAACCACTTTGAAACATGTAATTTTAGAGGTGATCAAAAACTAATTTAAAAATTGAACCTATATTCTAATACCTATATAAATTTAAAATGTTGAATAAATTTCCCAACCTGCAGTCATCTTTATATCGTTTATCACATTTTGAGATGTCCGCCATGGATACACATTCCATGTCATCTGGACAGACCCATTTACATCAGCCTTCAGTAAATATTTTCCACAATTGTACCTATATAACTTAATAGAGGTTAAATACCTTTCTCACAGAAGCGAGCCTTGCTGATGTAAAGTGTACCGATTAAAAAACATCCGCAGGAATCTCTGATTGTATTGTAATTGCATTCTTGAACGCACATCTGGAACATCATCACAGCATCAATCATTTATTATTGAATACAATTTCATATTTATATATTCAATTGCCATCTATCGATAGAAGAATATGTAATAATTAATTTGACAATGTGTTACTGTTCACATATATTGCCAAATATTATGTCTACAGACTTTACTGCAATCATCAAATTATTGAATAAAAGGGATTGGCCCCTTAGTTATGAACCCTCTCTGCGGTTTCTTCAAATTAATCTCCAGGCCGCTCTATTATTGTATTGGTTCGGTTTTCTTATATATCTTGCAGTCACTATGGAATGCAGCTTAAGGTTGTTTGGACACTGGTTTAGAGGTCTGTAAAGGTGCATAAAAATGGCATCGAGCAATGCTCTTCTGCAAATATAGTTTCATATCAAAGCTTTTATTATCAAATTACATTTAAAATTCAATTTCCATATATCGTTATAATTTGTAATAATAAATTTTGAAAATATTTTCTTTTCACATATATAATCAAATAACATCTCTACAGACCTTACTGCAATGATAAAGGTTATATAATCAGAGGGTTTGGCTCATCAAAGATAAACCCTTTTAGCGATTTCGTCAAATCAATCTCCAGACTGTTATACTATTATATTTATGAGAAAAGCCTTCTCATTCAATAGTTTCAATCATTACAGTAATATATGCAGAGATATTATTTGATGATATATGTGAAAATAAACATATTTCAAAAATAAATTATTACAAATTTTATCACACACATGCAACCTTATTAAAAACACCAATCTTATACAGATTCACCGCAGAAAGAAAGCATAGATGGAGTTCCTATACTCCAGACAGCACAGAACCCAACAACAACTTTCAAGTACGACACATATCCAGTGGCCACAGATTCCACCGTGCATACGTCAAGGTTAGTGTATCACTGAAAATGCGATGAGCAATCAGTCGCGTTCTAGTCTTCACTTTCGTCATCCAAATGGAACACGATATTTGGGGAATCCTCTAATTACAAAGTTTATTTTTGTGTCTGTCTGATAGATGGTAATTGAATTTAAAAATGTATGTAATATAATAAAAGTGGCTTTTGAATGAAACCCTATTCGGAGAAATGCATTGATCGATGCAATTTCTTGAAATTATATGTATCCACCTCTACAGACTTATAAGATTATGTTTTAATACCCCTCTAAGCTACCTTGCAGAGTAAATGTTGAGTATATAAGAAAACAATTCATGAACAATAGTAGAGCGTTCTGGAGATTAATTTGGCAAAACCACTGAGAGAGTTCACCAATGATGAGACAAGCTCTCTCATTCAATAACTTTTATAATTTCACTCAGTAAGATTTAATGATATTATTGGATGATATTTCAATCCAAGTGCTTGAGTCAATTTTGAGTGAAGAAGTGTCCTCTCTTTTCAAAATGTAACAGATATTGAGAGATTGAAATTGGCTTGAATGATCTAAAAATAAATATTAGTAAAACATAAATTTGTTTTATTAAATGCATGCTTATTTGAAGCCTATCTTGTGTGGTGAGGATAAGATTATTTTTATTCTGGAGTTGATATTTCACAAAGAGAAACACAAATTTAGGGGGTTAGGGCAAAGAAACTCAGATTCAAAATCAGTATTTAAATTTTCTTCTCATGAAAATGCAAAATCTTTAATAGAAATCTCAAGCTATTAAATGAAGCACAGGAAGATTTGCGATAGTAATTTGATAATTGATTGCGAGGTATTTAATGAATAAAAAATCTGTTGATATTTTTCACTGGTATGTTATACAAGTATGAACTTGTATATATAATTACTATAATTCAATTCTACATTTATTTTGATATCAATAAAAATATATAAAAATAATTGTGAAATATTCACAACTATTCATAATTATTTGAGAAACGAGTTTTATGCTTCATTGGTTTTAAGAAAGCTTACCTAATGGATATAATAGAAGAAAAAACGTTTATAGTTATTTGTTCATACCAAGAGAGTCTGTAATACTTCTGGTTTAATTTTGATAAACATATTTTGCAAATGAATTACAAAGGCTCCTGAGTTACAGTAGTTGAATACAATCAGAATTATCCTAATCAATATTAAAGTCAAGCTTCCAATAGTTGTGTGATTACAATTACAATTATTATATTTCCAAAGCGCTATATCCCGCAAAGGATACTTACGCCAAACAAGGAGAAAAATTTATTTACATAAGTTATTTACATTATTCAACGCATGAAAACATTAGAGATCCAGATTTTGTAGAAAG
Organism: Cordylochernes scorpioides; assembly: GCA_030710605.1. Taxonomy (NCBI): domain Eukaryota; kingdom Metazoa; phylum Arthropoda; class Arachnida; order Pseudoscorpiones; family Chernetidae; genus Cordylochernes; species Cordylochernes scorpioides. The sequence goes on from CP092863.1 coordinate 14,817,266, forward strand.
TTTAGAATGTATTTATAAAATGAATTGAACTTTAATTGTAAGAAGAATTATATACTCTTGTGATATTATATACTCAGTTGACTTCTTCAAATCTGATTAATATAATAAGAATTTCCAATAATTTGATTTCTAATGATTGAAGTTATTCTTGAAGTAATCGGAATACTTTAAGGTAAATAGTAGGAAAGACACATTTCAGGATGTCCTCAAAGAGATCTGTTAAACTTCCTGAACGTTGGTTGACCCAGCTGATGGGCCTGGCCGTATACAACTCCATCATCCTGGACCTTCACTTCCCCACGGCCTGCTACCGCAAACTGCTCAGCCCGCCGGTAGTGCCGCACTCCCTGGCCGAGACCCCGGTGGGACGGGCGGACTTTGGCATCGACCACTTCGCTGAAGTCATGCCGGTCTGTTTGCCGCTGTACAACTTCTCTCTGGCTCCTATATTCTGTGTTTCCACTTGTATTAACACACTGTCAGATATTTGATAGTGAACAAACGGGGAATGTCAATAACGTGTCTTATTCTTCTTGAGTGAATGTTTCCAAATGAATACTGTTATAACAAATGTTATTGGTAGTGATAATGATACTAACTCCTCAACATATCATCATTATAATGACTTTATAACTCCAAATTGTGCTAATTAGATGTCTTTAATGGCTAAATTATTTATTATACATAAACCTTCTCAGAAAGATGTACTACGATATAATCCAAACCGCATCTGAATCGTTAAATAAATATCGAGTAAATTGAACATAATAGAGACGACGATTTACAGAGAGTTTATTTTTTAAGGTTGAAAAGGCAAGCTTTCATGCGTTATGTAGCACCTCATAGTTCATCCAGAAATAAAGAGCTAACGAACTAAAGCTTACTCTTTTTACATAATTAAGAAATGTTATGCATATCGTTTTATTTACTGAGAACATACTTGTTGGAATCATCATTTACTTTTTAAAATCCAGAGAAGATGTACGACTGTGTTGTTTGAATATAAATAGAAGATTTTTCAGTGAAATGTCGCTGTGCGCGGCAGGACGTGGCGGTGGGGCTGAGGGAACTGCTGATGTACGAAGGCAACGTGGAAGAGGACTTCTGCATGACGTTACAGGTGAGGAGATAACGTGACTAACGTTACACGTTAACGTGACGTGCACGCAGGTGTCCGTGGAGGAATTCGGACAGGTTCGGACTCACAGCCTCAAGGCAGGAGGAGAGACCATCCTGGTCACCAACGACAACAGAGAAGGTCAGATCTTACCTCTTTAATGGCTAACACACTCTAAAAACGCGAACGTATAACTCTAAGAAATAGTAATTGAATATGCAAATTTGTCGAAACACTTTAAAACAACTAAACGCCTTTTTGAAAAATTAAGATTGCACAAATTACTTATGGATCTTTTGAAATAAAAACCTGTCCTTGACTAACGAGGGCATAAGTTAGAAACCATGCTTTCAAGATTTACGTTTGAATTCGCCAAGGCTGCGATTTTAGTTTTGTCACCGATTCAACTCTCCTTAGCGTCTATTTTGACTGAGGATGAAATATTCATTTTCCTAGATCCTTCCTGAAATATTTAAATAAAAAATTATATATATGAAGATAAAAATCCAAAAGAGGCTCGTTTTGAAAATCTATAATCTTCAAAATTCTCTCGAATTGAAAAAAAAAGTAAAAGCTTTGGAGTTGAATAGCTAAACTCGCAATATTTTTAACATAAATAATTCAATCTTAAAAGTCAGGAAAATAAGCTTACATAATTTTGAGTCTTTAATATCTCTCATACATCTTTTTTTTATTTTTTTGTGTTCGCGCATTTTGTTAAATATTTAAATAAAGTTCTTTTTTTAGCATTTATGAAATTTAGGAATAAATTTTAAATGTATGGGACACTGTTACAATAGAATAATTAATCACGTACTGTGTAGTTCACCCAATGCACTCACAGAGGTATGTGCTCAGAATACGTCCAGCTCTACATGGATCTTATACTGAATCAGGCCATCTACCAGCCTTTCAAGGCTTTCTACATGGGCTTCCACAGCGTCTGCGCCTCCAACGCTCTCATCGTACGTATATTTGCAAAGAGAGAGGATATAACTATGATACACATGGCCCTCCCATTATTTTATAATTGCAGTATGAACAGTAGAAATTGTTTTATTTCAAAAAGAATCATACGCGTCAAAATTTGTTTAAATTTCTTTATTGAAAGGATATTAATGATTTGATAGCATATTAAATAATTGAAATTTATTGTAAAACGGCGTTTTTTACCGCAAATGTTACTTTTGAACGAAAAATCGTAATTTATTTTAAGGAGAAAAAGCGACTATTTCTATCCTTATGGATGAAGTATGAAAGGATGAATTGTTTTCCGTTCATCATTACTCTTTACAATTCATCTTTTTATACTTCTTCCTAAGGATAGAAATAGTCGTTATTTCTCCTTTAAAATAAATTACGATTTTTCTTTCAAAAGAAACATTTGCGGTAAAATTTGTTGAACGTCGTTTTACAATCATAAGCCGCATTATATTGTATTATAAGTTGACATTTATTAATTTGAACACACATCACCGTATTTTCCCTGAGGAGAGTAACAGGAAGTCACCTAAACGTCAGCAAGAATAAAAAAATCAGCAGAAATTGAGGTAGCTATATATTTTAAAACTTATCACGTTAATTTACCATCAGATTTATTCTATTTTAACTTCAAATATATTTTTCCTTTATAAATCAGATACCATAGCCGGAGAAACCACGGTATACAGATTTGCTTATGTTGATATTTTCCAAATTGTGTTGTGATTTCATTAAGTAAAATTATTAAATTTTTCAGATATTAATTGAAATTTAACAATACCTATCTTTTAAAAAAGCTTCGTTGCTTGAAATCTAGCTTTCCCAATAAAAATAAACATACGTATTGTTACATTTTCAATTACCTTTTGTGTAGTGGCTTATTCGTTTATATGAATTGATGCGATCTGTGCATAGAAGATAAAAATGCATTGTTTTCAATACATTTGATAGAAATCTAATGGGAAGTCTTATCTATCCAAAGAAGGTGAAATGTGGAAATAGTCTTTATAACAACTTGGTATTAGAGAAGATAGTCTTAATAACAACTCGGTATTAGAGAAGATAGTCTTAATAACAACTCGGTATTAGAGAATATAGTCTTAATAACAACTCGGTATTAGAGAAGATAGTCTTAATAACAACTGGGTATAAGATAAGATAGTCTTAATAACAACTGGGTATAAGAGAAGATAGTCTTAATAACAACTCGGTATTAGAGAAGATAGTCTTAATAACAACTCGGTATTAGAGAAGATAGTCTTAATAACAACTGGGTATTAGAGAAGATAGTCTTAATAATAACTCGGTATTAGAGAAGATAGGCTTAATAACAACTGGGTATAAGAGAAGATAGTCTTAATAACAACTCGGTATTAGAGAAGATAGTTCTAACGAGACAAGAGGCGTAGAAGAGGAGTATATATCTTGACGACAACTCTTGGCCGCCGTTCCCACCTCACAGTATCTCCGTCACTGGACGCCTGTGGTCGACGACACCAATCTAAGCTCCAACATCTCGTGTCTAGATGCTACGGCCCGAGGAGGTGGAGATGTTGGTGTGTGGCTGTCCCACGTTGGACATGGCAGAACTCCGCAAAGTCAACGTGTACGACGGATTCCATGAAGATGAACCTATCATCAGGTACTCTCCATGTACTCCTGTTGTCTGTTAACCTCTATCTTAGCAATTTCACAATATGCGAATTATTCGTATCCTACAGCTACTGTTAGTTGGTTATCCAGGGAACACCTGGACTTATGTATAGGAGGTAGCAGTCAGTTTTAAACTTCAATCTTACCTATCTGTAACATCTGTACGCTTCAAAACATATTTTCCCGTGCACAAGATTTATACCATAATCCTTCTTAGAAATAAGCGTATCTTTTATTTTCAAAACTTGGTTTATTAAATACAATTTTTTCACTTTAGACAAAACATTTTATTTATGAAGTAGGAAAGATATATATCATGGCTGCTATCTATAGACAAACAACAATTCCATAGTCAATGGTCAAAAATAATAAAATCATATAATAATTCTAACAATAATAAACAAATCTTAGAAATGAACATGCTATATAGCAACTATATCATCATATAGTGATTAATGGGAAAATAATAAAAAGAAAAAGGCAAAATTATTTTTTCCTCATAAAAATATGCGTTAAGAGCATAATTTTTCACTAAAATATTTATGACAAATGTTATCCAATAACGTTTCAAGGGAAATTGATATTTTTGTTTCTAATCAAACTCTGATAGGCTGAAATACAAAAAAAAAAACTAAATTTTGAAATTTTCTTAAAATTTCATAAAGAATTTATTATCTTGAAAATAATAATTTATATTGAGAGAAATATCAAATATACTTCAACAAAGTATAGTGAGAGAGAGATAACTATTATATTTTAAAAGACTATAATTTTTTAATGATTTTTTTTGGTCCTCAGTGCTTTATGACTGTATAATATAAGCATTTTTCTATTTTAATTATATAAATAACAATAATATAAAAGATTATTCTTAAATAATATTTATTTAAAAACATTAAATTTATTGATTTGCTTAAAATAAACGTTCAAGTTTACTAAAATGAGTCGATTTTTTGCAAATCGCTTAGAATCAGATTCCGAGACATCAAGTTCAGAAGATGAAATTTTACCACCTAATCCCGTCACACTTGTTTCTAATTTCGCATTAAGCGACGATGATAACGATGTTAAACGAGTTGTTAGAAGTGCTAGAGAAAAATGATATGAGGAGCTTGATGATATTATTAAAAAGATTAATAATCTAAAGAAAATAAAATTATAAAAATAACTATAATATTGGTAAAATAAATGATATTTTGATCCAATATATGCCTTTTTAATTAAATTAACTATATATTATTAATTAATTAACACACACAATATATTAAATATAAATAATAATCGCTAGATTAGTAATATGAGAACATGGTAATGAATTTAAACAATAACTCGACAAAGTACCCATAGAGAATATTTATTATCGAATTAGAAATTGGAACTAATTATTTCTATGTTTATGATTGATAGATTATACAATGTGTGAATTCCTAAGATTCTCGATTTCTAGAAAATTCTCTTCTTTTTTTTGATTAATTTAATTTTAATCTTTTTATTAGTCTCTTATAGGCTAGACTTCCCTTTGATAGACTATATACAGAGAACTAACCAGGTCCTCTGTGAATCAGCGTTTTATCCTGTATTCCAAATATATGATTGTGTGACAATACAAGGAATATGGAACAAATACTGAATGTCTCCAGGGTGAAGGAGAAGTTGTTTGACTTGGTGTTTGTTGTTGTTGTCGTGTCCAATGAAGAGCCTCAGATGTCTCTATGCATCTCTATCAAAGCAGCAACAATGTCCACTATCTTGGGTGTGTAAAGCTGCTGATCTGGGTCTATGTAAATTTTCTGCACGGCTACGGGCATTGCTGGGCATGAGAATATGTGAGTAGGTGTTAGTTCCACACCAGGACAGTTGTTGCATGTTCTATAGGTTCTTGTGCCATCTGGATGTATTGTCATTCCTTTATAGTGTTTTGTTCTAAGTCTTGTTAAAGTTTTTGGCAGTTTTCTCTCAGAGTTTATTTCACATCCTTGTCTGCCCAGCGAGTTCTGGGAGATCGTGCAAGCCTTCAGTCCCGACCTGCAGAAACAGTTCCTTCGTTTTGCTACGGGCAGCGACCGTGTGGTTGGCGGCATGGCTGAGATGACGTTCAAGATCTCTGCTCTCAACCATAACACCGAGATGTAACGTTCTTCCCTTTTTTCTCTCATGTTTATCTAATCATTTTATAGTGGTCTTCACATATTTCTAGATTTATAATTCTTGATGATTTCATTTGTCTAGGCCAGGGTTCGGCAATCTGCGGCTCTTTGAATGTGAAGCTGCGTATAGAGAGAACTCGCATAAATAGAGTTTATAGCAGAACAATTTTTAACGCCTTGCCAAATGCTTTATTTTTATTTACTTCTCCTGACGAAGACAAAATATTTTTGTCGAAACGTTGAGAAAATAAAAAACTCCAACTGGCCGAAGTGTCTATTTTTTATATAAATATTTATTGTTGGCAAGAAAAAAATTATCGATCTTTAAAAACTTTGAAATTTTGTAAATTATAATTTTTGACTCTTTCGACTCAAAATGTTGCCGACCCTTGGTCTAGACTACTTCAAGATAGCAGTTTATCTACAATCTTGTGTCACAATTTTTGAGTGATATAATGACAATCTTGAGCCAAACTTTCTAGTCTAATATAAGTAGTAATTGATGATTTATCAGAAAAAATAAACAAGAGGGCTAAAAATGTATAATTATTTTCTATAGATAGGCAACAACGCGTCACCTATAGATAAGAAATGAAAACATTGAAGCACGAATGTTTCTTCTATGTTTTAAAACAAATATATGATTACATGAATTTAATTATAAAATCTATTGACTATTATGTTCATCTAATCATTTTGGAATGGTCTAGTCAACTTTATATCGTCTTGCCTTCATATATCTAAAATATACCAATATGCCTTTTCAGTCAAAATATTAAGGAGCCATTTCGACAATAAAAAATAAATGCTGCAAGACGTTGCATCTTCATTATAAAAAGATGTTGAGTTTATATTCGTATTAATTTCTATTTTAGATTCTGTAGGTATGTGTCTTTTTAATATTTGTATTTAATATAAATTTCCTTATTCAAATTTTCCAGAGATGTGTAACGCAGGCTTCCCGTGTCCCACACCTGCTTTAACCAGCTAGTCCTGCCGCGCTACCAGAGCCGGGAAGTGCTGCGGCAGAAGCTCACTATCGCCATTTCCAACGCCGAGGGCTTCGGACTGGAATGACAGTGTTGTTATAGACTTTGTCGCTCCGCTAGCTGCCGAGCGATGGTATTTGCGGAGAAATTCACATTTCGACATGAATACATCAATTTGGCAATCATTTAAATGTGGTTGTGTAAAATTTGTAAATAAAAGTTATTCATTTAAATAGTTTGTTTCTTAGTGTGTGATTTCTTTTTTTTTTACTTATAATATCTACCTATGATGATTTGCTATGTAGTCGTGGGTTGAGAAAAGTGGTAAGGTCGAGCACAGGAGGCAGGATCCAGGAGAAAAAGCAGTGAGAAAAGTAGAACTGAGAGGAAAGAGAAGGTCCAATGACCACCCTGGGAACAACCGGCGTGGAGACGACCTCAGTGAAAACTGACCCCTGATCATCTAATCCAGAGAATTATTTAATATTCTGAATAAAATAAATAGTGACCGCTAATGGGGGAGATGGAACAGTCATCCTCAGTTCCCTGAAATGTCCATTTTTTATAAGACAGGACATGTGGCCAAATAGAGCTGATTTTTTACTAGCCAACTTTTTTTCATATCTTTATATACTCCTCCATACTGATTATCTTTGTTTAAATTTTTTGTTAGATACATTTTTCTACATATAATATTATGACATACCAATATTTGTGGATTGGTATAGGATAGTTGTTTAGAACTCTCTATACCTAGACCGTTTTTGATTGTGACTGAATATTTTTATTTCTTTCTATAAATACAAGTAGCTAAAATATGAGTAGTTTAAAGACTAAGAGAACAATTTAAAAATAGAATTCTAAGATTTTTGAGAGTCTTGCTAGAAAAAATCTCTCAAAAGAGTTTTGTCAAATGTAATGTAAGATATGTAAAAATGTAAAATAAATAAGGAAGTTGAACAATTTATTAGAATTCTGGGATCTACAGCTCGACCACTCTCATCGGCAGCCATTCTACAAATATCTTGTAGGCCAACAAAAAGAAATCCAGTATTTCTATGATTGAGAGTCCAAGCCAGATACTGAGATAGCCTCCAATAGTGCTGTATAAGTTGAGAGTCTGAAACAAACAAAAACGTTTTGCTTTATATTTCCCCAAAGTTTTCAAAATAATAGGAATTTATATATATATATATATATATATATATATATATATATATATAAGTTGAAGCTGAGTTTTCCCACCATGTACTATGTGCAATTCTCAACCTGCAACCCCAAAACACATTATTGACTGTATTGACTTATCCATTGATGAGCTCTACTCTTTCCCGGCAGACACCATCAACAGTTTCAAGCTTTACAAGCTTGATATCTTAATATGATTGAGTGTATATAAGAAAGAAGAATAAGTCGGAGCTGAAAGAGAGCGGGCCACTCCAATGAAATTCTTCTACTCTAAATGCCGAAGTAATGTAATAGGATAAAGTGTTCATGATAATACAACACAGTTTTAAAAAAATAAAAAGGCCAGGTGTTAGTATTAAAATCAAAGAAGGCATATCGTGTCCACGAGCACATGGACTTTTTAGATGGCGTTCTGCCATCCAAAAAGCTCATGTGCTCATGGTCACGTTATGCCTTATTTGATTTTAAGTATAAAAATAAATAAACACTTTATCTATTTATTTATTTCCAAGGGGGTCGGTGGAAGGCTGGTTAAACGGTTTGGTTTTCGACCACTAGGACCCGGGTTCGATTCCCGCATTGGACACTTTTTTCTGTAAAAAAAAAAAATGCTCCAATGGCCCCGATTCTTGCAAAAGTCCAACCCCACCAGCGAGTGCAAGTAACCAAACGGGGCTCTGGCATTTGTAAGTGCAAAGTCGAACTGCTTTTCACATGTGTAGACATGTGGTGCGCTTACAGTAAAAAGCAGTCGCTAACTACCCACCATGATTATCATGGCCTGTACCACGTGTACTAGGGATTTATTTCCAAGGTTAATAGGAAGATATATGATCACTAAGCTAATGACATGGCTTTGCTTGAGATTGTCCATTTTTTAAAAATATTTGTTTGTATAAACCCCTTTAAATTAAATTGATATATAAAAATCAGAAACTATTTTAGACGCGTAAGATTCTTTTTGAAATTAAAACAACTTCTACTGCCCTTACTGCAATGGAAAAATTATAAAGAGAGGGCCTGGCTTAATTTTTCCATTGCAGTAAGGGCAGTAGAAGTTGTTTAATTTCAAAAAGAGTCTAACGCGTCTAAAATAAGAAAAAGGCAGAGGTACAGCTTGCACCACGCTGATGAGGGCCAATTGCCCGAAACGCGTCCGTGGTTAGCTTTTCTTGATTAATCAAGAATGGGTATTTGGCCAATTCTGGAATAATTAGAAATCAACGAGAATAGTTGATATTTATTCCGATAGATGGCGCAAGCCATCAGCAACTTTCAGTTGCACGATAAGGAGATGCCTTTTTCTTAATTTATGCACCTTATCCCAGTACAATATTACATTGCGTCTAAAATAGTTTCTGATTTTCATAACAAATGGTGCGCTTGTGCATCGTAAATTGATATATATTTATAGAGATGTGGAATTTATTCGGGAGGATATAACCGGCTTATAACCAACAGCTACAGAGGAATAAGGTGAAACTCACGTTGTATTTGGGGGTATAGGTGTAGACAATCGTGTGGTAACCTTCGTAGGTATAGGCTACAGCATTTGCTTCCCTCCTGTAACATAATTTCAATAGTCTTATTAGAATATCTACAGTAGTATAACAATATTTAGTAGGCCATAGGTGAGAAAACCTTTACATTTCAAAAAGGACTGTTCTTATTACTACTAGAGATGTTTCAAAATATAATTGAATTCGAACAAGTGATTTAAGCTAAATATTAGTCTGAAACTTTACTCTTTGAAAATTAACTATATGCTATGTTTATCTTAGTTTGATTTTGTCATTTTCTATTTAATGTTGTGTATTAAATTCAGTATATATACAGTAGAAATTGGATAATTCGAACTTATTTAATGTTGTGTATTAAATTCAGTATATATACGGTAGAAATTGGATAATTCGAACATATTTAATGTTGTGTATTAAATTCAGTATATATACGGTAGAAATTGGATAATTCTAACGTCTTTAATTTGAAAACGTCTTTAATTCAAATATTTATCTTGGTCCCTAGACTTTTAAGCCTTTTATTCAAAACTTTTTTTTTAATTCGAATTTTTGGATAATTCGATTTTTTTTGGTCCCTTGGCATTTGAATTATCCAAGTTCTTTTGTATATATATTGTATCGGAAAGATTATATTTCTATAATATATATACTATATGTATATATATTAGACGGATGCAAATTCTAATAATATAGGGTATCTATGCAAATAAAAATAATATAAAACAAAAGTTCATACTTACATATCTGTCAGGTTTGTAATCTGCTTGGGGGCTTTAACATATCCAGTTACTTTAAGAAGGTTATCTATCTGTGAAAAAGGTAAAAGTTATAAATCACTTCTAGAATTATATAGAGATTCTACATGTTTTTGTTGATTTTATATTCATGAAACTAAACAAGGATTATCAATAAGGTGATATTATTTGATCACAAATTCTTTATAGTCATAAAGGGCTGACTCATTTAAGACAAAGGCATAGTAAAGAAATTATATATATGTTTTAATATTTCTTTATAAGTTTTTAATATATATTGAGCATATTTAGGAATTTATACTTACCACTCTCTCGCCTTTTATCGCTATCAGTGAGTAGTCGTAGTTTTTCGATCTGACATTGAAAAAAAAAAGTATATGAAAAAATAATAGAAAAAAAAATTAAATAAAAAGGTCAGTTGTTGATATTAAAAATAAAAAAAGTCATATTTACTGACCAGGAGCAAATGTGCCTTTCGGAAGGCAGAGCGCCATCTGGTGGAACAGAAATCAAATAAACCTTGATTTAGCCTGCTCCCAGATATTTGGCCAACCCAATTTATTGATAAATCAAGAAAAACCATTGAAATTGAGAAAGACACAGAAATTGGGTTGGCCAAATATCAGGAGACAGACTAAATCAATATTTAGTTGATTTCTGTTTCACCAGATGGCGCTCAGTCTTCTGAGAAGTACATGTGCTCCTGATCATGATATGCCTTTTTTATTTTTAATGAAATTATATATTTTGATAACAAGAAATAAGCATGCGCAAGAGTGGGTGATATACAAGATTAACAAAATATTCAAGAATAATTCAAAGTTGTTTTTTTTTTGCTTATCCCTAGTACACGTTGTACAGATATTGCAAATCATGGTGGGTAGAAGTAGGCGACTGCTTTCACTGTAAGTGCACCACATGTCTACACATGTGAAAAGCAGTCCGACTTTGTGCTTTAAAATGTGCCAGAGCCCCGTTTGGTTACATGCACTCGCTGGTGGGGTTGGACTTTTGCAAGAATCGGGGGCCATTGGAGAATTATTTTAATTTTAAATCAGAAAAAAGGTGCCCAATGCGGGGATCGAACCCGGGTCGTAGCGGTCGAAAACCAACGGTTTAGACCATCCTTCCACCGACTCCTCATAATTCAAAGTATTATAATTAACTAAAGATTTTTCTTGTGTATAAAGAACAATAAATGATCGGATGGCTTTATCATGAAGATTTTCTTAATTTATTGAAAATAAACTTTTACCCAAAAGTGACGCTATCGAAAACCATTGGTGTATAGTACTTGTCCACCGGTCCCAAGTATCTTAGTAAATGTGACTAGTACGGTCCATGGAAGATCAGCTCTCTTTCAGGGAGAAGAGATCTTTGAGTCGATTTATCCTCCAGGACATGAGCAGGTACAGAAGCAACGTACCAAAAAAAAATCTATATTATTTTCCTCAATAATTGGTTAATATTTCAGGGAAATTCTAATAAGTTGTCCAACTAGACCATTAATTACGAGGAATCAGGGAATTGGCGAAAGTGTTAATATGAATGCCTCCAATGTGTGTAGAACCTATTTTTAAAAAGATGTTAGAAGTATCAAGGACCATTTATTATCACTTTTAAAATGTGAAATGGAGGTCGATGGAAGGGCGGTCTAAACTGTTGGTTTTCGATCGCTACGATTCGGGATCAAATCCCGCATTGGGCACTTTTTTCTGATTGAAAAAAAATGCTTCAATGGACCCCAATTCTTGCAAAAGTCCAACCCTACCAGCGAGTACAAGTAACCAAACGGGGCTCTAACACATAATTAATTGCAAAGGCCAAACTGATTTTCACACATGTAGACATGTGGTGCACTTACAGTAAAAGCTGGCGCCAACTACTACCCACCATGATGTACCACATGTACTAGGGATAGTAAAATTTGACATGACCAAAAATTCAAAATCTAAATTCTATTGTAATACTTATAAATTCAGAATGTTTTTGAATCTCCAACCTGCAGTCATCTTTGCATCGTTTATCACATTTGGAGATGTCCGCAAGAGAAACACATTCCATGTCATCTGGACAAACCTTCAGCGTTCAGTAAATATTTTACATAGACCTAATTGAACTTAATAAAGGTAATGATACCTGTGGTTAAATACCTTTCTCACAGAAGCGATCCTTGCTGATGTAAAGTGTACCGATCAGAAAACATCCACAGGAATCTTTGAATGTATTGTGAATGCATTCTTGAACACACATCTGGAACATCATCACACAGTATAAATCATCTAAACTTCCACCACAACAGTCTTCACTCAGTCATAAATATATACTGTTATCAAATTATAAAACTATTTAGAGGCGTAATATTCTTTTTAAAATAAAACAATTTCTACTGTCCCTTTATTTTTCCATCGCAGTAAGGACAGTAGAAATTGTTTTATTTTAAAAAGAATATTACGCCTCTAAATAATTTTATAATTTGATAACAGATGGCGCTCTAGTACATCATATACTGTTATATTAATAAAAACAAAATTGGCATTTCCTGACCGCTTACATGAGCATTTTAAAAGGCTGAGCGCCATCTAGTAGAACAAAAATCAACTAAATGTTGATTTAGCTTGTTCCAAAGATATTTGGCCAAACTGGTTACCTTTGATAAATCAAGAAAGTCAACCACGTACGCGTTTCGGGCTGTTGGCCTTCTTCAGTGTGGTGCAGACTGTACCTCTACGACCAAAGGTTTGGTCCCAGAGGCAGATAACAAGAAATGGATATTTAAGGCCAAATATGCGTAAAGACGCTTTATATTAATATAATTTATTTATTTAAGCACTTCTTTTACAAACATTTTTGAAAATGATATCATTAAGCTTGTTTAATAAACCATCTTATTTTTACATATAGATTCACGACAGGTGAAAAGATACTCCATTTCTGAAATGATCTACAATCGGAGTTATTTTATAATATAAAGGTTATCTCTCTTTTAGATATATGAACTACCAATAGATAAAATAGGATCAGAAATTGAGAGCTGTTATTTACTATATAAAATTTATGACATGCACACAAATACATTTTTGATAAGTCATATCACAGATTAATTTAAAAATAAAGACAGACTTACGGATTTGGACACTGGACCTTTACCAAGACGTTGGTATGCTGAAAGGTAGTCGTAACAATCTGTAGGGTAAGGTGCTGGTAGTTTCACCAGTTCTGTCTACATACAAACACTGAGACGTAATCATCTCTACATTCTATTACCATGTGATCTGTTTGCACGAAAAACACCATCTAAACACAGAAAAAGAAAGGTAAAAGCAAAATAAATAACTTTGGCATCTCTTAGCTTAATATTCTTCCCTTTCTTATTTCCACACTGGGTGAAGTAGAATGCGCTGCCTTTGTCATTAAGACTGGGAGCACTACTCAGTGGCAGGCCGACTAGAAGAAATGGCCGCCTCTGACATGAAGAACAGACGCCATGTGCAGCCGCTCCTAATAATCGAGTACAAACGCTACTCATCCTGTATCCCTGGATCAGGAGCCCTTACAGGGTACTATCAGCCGGGCCAGCTGAGCCCACGTTTTTTAGTGAGTTTGTTACTGCTCTCCCTCCTCCTTTTTCATCCGGGCTTGAGACCGGCAAAGACGGAGTTTCTTAGCTTAATAAACATTATCAATGACATTGATATCTTTCAAAAATGAGAAATCTTTAATTATGACAATTTTAGAATATATTAGCTGTAACATATACCATCTTCAATATATATACTTGATTCGGCTTAATTCGGATAGCACCCCTAATTGTTTTTCTATCCAATTTATTTAACAAAAAATAATTGATTTATTAATTTTTATATAAATATATATTATAGCACAAAAAGTAGTTTAAGTAGTAGTATATCGCAATAATTGAAACTATAAAGGCAATTTTATACAAATTTCTGTCTCGTATAATATATGCAAGGTAATTGAAACTTTGTTCGATTATTTATATAGTTAAATAGGGTATTTTTAATAGAAACCTTTCTTTAAGTATAAATATTATACTGTATATATATATTAAAAATAAAGGAAGCATATTCTGACCAGGAGCACATGTGCTTTATCCTGGTCTGGATAGGCTTTCTTTATCTTTAATATCAACACCTGACCCACTTATTTTTCAATTTTTCCTATTGTTTTTTCATATATATATATGAAATATAGTATTTGCAATTAATATTTTATAAAAAATTATATAAAGTAATCTAAAGGTCATTAGGTGTAACAAAATGTAGGCTATGTATATAAAACTGATATTAAAGAATTCATGATAGGAAGCTTAATGATGAAATTAGCATTAATGATTTTTTTAATATATATTAGAATCTAAATTTTATACATCCATTATTGACATTTGCAAATAAATAAATTACTCTTTGTGTTGTGTGTTCATAGAAATTAATTTCGACTAATATCAGAAAGTTACCCAAATTGTGATTTAAATATACCATTCTAATCTTCACCACGAGGATCTGGAAGAAGTCGTTCAGGAAGCTTTCTTTTTCATAAGGATTCCATAGAGTAAATGGAGAGTGGAATGAGATCAGAGCTTTGGTAAATTCTGGAGACATCATGTTGGGTACCATCGTCACATATGCCAATACGTTGATTCTTGTGATTTCAGAGAAAGCATGATCTGTTAACACAAAAAATTATAAAATGTAAAGTTCATAAATTTAGAATTGGGTAGGATATATTTGGGTGACTTAACCCTTCTGCACTAGTTTTCATTTCAGATAAATTGCTTGTTACTGTACTTACTGTATATAGAGAGGGTCTGGCTCATTGTAAGTGAACTATTTGCCTATTTAATTACCCATACCGCTCTAAAATTGCACATATATGCAGTAATGTAAATGGATATGGAAATGAACACTCCAGAGGTTTGTAACGACAAGAAGGTAACGTCCCTAGAAAAAGACGTGCTGACATGGCTCCAGCAATGAGATTACACAGTATGGCCTCTGAACGGCCATCTCCTTTGAATTTCCCATCTCAACTATCTTAAACATCCCCTGGCTCTATTTTTAGTTGGCGTGTTCTCCCTACCGGGGCCAAAGGTCAGACCTTTCCTGTTTTCCTGTTGTGAAGTTATATGGCGCCAGGTTATCACGGCTACCTCTGGGAACGTCACCCTTTTTCAAACTTTATTATTATATCCAAGTAAATTACAATAATAGAGTGAATTTTTATTTTTTATATTATATTTATATACTGCATACACATATATATCCAGTATTTGCAAATAATTCTTGATTGGGATATTTAATAAATACATATAAATATTTGCATCACACATGCAATGCCTTTATACAAAAGACGAGTCTGCATAATTTAAACAAGTGCCTGGATATATAAACAGAATTGACCAGTACAATAGTAGAGACAAACATGCAATTAATGCATTATTAGAGCGGAATAGTATAATAAACTCTAGAAATTGCTGGTAAGTTGGTAAAAAATTTCAAAAAATTGAAATACCAATATTATTCGCCTTTATGTATAATGTCTTTGTATTATGCATAAAGTAATTGTATTAAGTACTAGCGGATGTACCCGGCTTCGCCCGGGTTTTACCCGAGTAAAGGTTTGTCTAACGAACATTTGTTAAAACAATTATCTATAAACTTATATAAAAAAAAATAATAGATATATTTTGATAATTTGAAACTCGTAAATTTGAAACTCTCGATAAAGTGAACATTTTTTCCGGTCCATGTGTGCCGTGTCATCCTGAATTTTGTCTTTCCTAATTTTCTACATTACAAAATCATCGTTTCATCTAGTGAATATTTTTTCCCGGTCCCTTGAAAAATACTCGATAAGTTGAATAAAATCAATATTAATTGGTTTTTTCGGTAATTGGAAGTTAAAGGAATAGTATCTTTGCCTTGGAATTGTATCATTATTCTTGTCTCAAATAAATTGCCGTGTCATCCTGAATTTTGTCTTTCCTAATTTTCTACATTACAAAATCATCATTTTATCTATTCTCCCAATATATATGTTGTAGATAAATGATAAAACTAACTTTGACTTGTGCGCAAAATTCCCACGCTCTACGGGCGGAGATCAGAGCTTGGTGGATTCGTTAAGTGGATTCGTCAATATAGAGGACAAAACGTTCCGTCGGCGGTTTCATGTTCAAGTCTTTCGCGCAGTCTCCTGGGATTAAAGGATTTGCTTCAAGCGAGGGGTGGCTCTCAAATTATATTTAAAAAAAAAACGACACGGGATACCATTTTAAAAATCTGCGGAGATGGCTCCAGCGTGAATATTTCCATTTGTTCGCAAAGGATTGACGACCTAAACCAACTTTTGAATGGCTATGACCTATGGTTATCGTCTGATTTCTATTAATTCAAAAATGAATAGAGGTTCGTATCAAGCAAATTCAAAGGGAAAACAGGAAACTTTTATCAAGTTGGTATGCTTACAGGACGAAACTATGCAAAAGCTTCTATATAAGTTATTTAATTTTTAGTATCGCATTTATATTTATTCAAATTTTATATTTAAACGATACCCATTATTTATTTTGATTTTTATATATCGTATATATCGTCTTGCACAATTATTTAAACTTTTTAAAATAAACTATGTTTCTTTTACAAAAAAAAAAATTAAAATTAGAAAATAAACTTTTAAATCGGTAACCTCAAGGAGATAGCAATTATAAAGCACTAATATTTGAATTAGTTTTACCTAATATATTAGCCCTGAAAGACCTAAGGTCATCAGGCGTGGAGCAGACTTCCTACCTAAGCCTATCTCCATCGCAATGGTGGCGCTGCTTGCGAGTTAAATCTACAAATCTGCAAATAACTCTAAGGATATTCAAGATATTCAAGAAATTATTTTTCAGAAACCTTCCCAGTA
The DNA here is from genome assembly GCA_030710605.1 of Cordylochernes scorpioides. Taxonomy (NCBI): domain Eukaryota; kingdom Metazoa; phylum Arthropoda; class Arachnida; order Pseudoscorpiones; family Chernetidae; genus Cordylochernes; species Cordylochernes scorpioides. Next base: position 14,834,546 of record CP092863.1, read on the forward strand.
CTATACTAAATAACTTCCCAAAGTTTCATGGCGTTCCAATGAGTGGTTTGGTCAGGCATAAAGGACACGCACACACATACATTCATTTATATATATATAGATTATTATATATTCGCCGTAATAATATTATTCGCCAAGTAATAAGAAAAACAACGTTTTAAGAAAAACACGAACTTTAAAGACCACCTTATATTAAAACAATCAAAAACAAAAGAATATTTTGTTATAAATATTCAAAGAAATTATTAAAACTTCTCTAGATTAATAGAGCTGATAATTTCAGAATAAAACTAAATTTAAAGATAGAGGCTGTAATATCTATATAATATCTAAACTATATAAAATGAGACCAGTACCTGAGATCAGTTTAATCTGAGGAAAATTGGTCAAGTTGGGATGGTCCACTCGTTGGTTGAAGATATGGCAGATGGTCCGGTGGCCATGGTTGTCGATTAGAGGAAGATAGCGGAATGTTGAAGGGCTGTTTCAAAATGCTAAATCATCTATTTTAAACAGAGATATTGCAGAATATCAAATATTATATAAATATATCATGTAATTACAAGATAGAGCAGCAGCTTTACACACCCAAGATAGTGAACATTGCTGCTGCGGTGATGGAGATGCATGGAGACATCTGAGGCTCTTCTTTGGACACGACAACAACAACAACAAGATTGTCCCAAAGATTAATAAACACTTGAAAAAATTGGAATACCACTATTATTCGCCGTTATGTATAATGTCTTTGTATTATGTGTATTATTATGTATTCGCCTTAATATTATTTTGCGCAATGTAATAAGAAAGACACGAACTTTTGGGACAACCTTATAGATACCATTACTGATAAACTAGGCCTTCCCAATAATTTTTGTATGGCAAAATGACCAATATAATTGTTTTATTTAATAAATGACAAAATCGCCTTAATTAGTTTCTCAAATTAAATATTCAACATGTAATTTGAAAATGAACAAAAAGCTTATTTGCCTTTTTGGCATTCATTTTTGAAAATGCTTACTTTTTTGAAAGAAAATACCTGTAAACAAGACACGATGGTTTCTTTGAAACCATTAATACACTTTTATGAATTCATAAATTATATAAAATGTCTTTAAAATTGAAGATATACGTGTTATGAATTTCTAACATGGTATGATATCAGTAATATTTTCAAAATCAAATTTAAAGCATAGCAATTTAAGAATTAGCAAATGCTCAAAATATTCATAAATAGGAACATTTGGTGACAACATGGAGCTTGTTTATATATTCGCAAAACACCATAATTACATCACAGTTGAATTCACACTGCTCAATTTATTTAATGTTTACAGTCATGGACAAAACATAAGAAATTGGAAAGTCTTTGATGTCGCCAGTAGACTTTTTATTAAGGAGATAAAAGGCATTTTCGTGTATCTTCAATAAAGATCACTGTGTATCAAATACGAGGTGTGTTCAAAGAGTATCGCGACTTTTGTGTTTTTTCAAAAATTATTTATTTATTCATGAATACCAATTTTGTCCCCTTCAAAGTAATCCCCATGAGATATTATACACTTGTGCCAACGGTTTTTTCAATCTTCGAAGCACTTCAAAAAATCATTTTTTAAAAATCTTTTTCAGCTCCTCCTTCGATGCAATCTTTATCTCGTCAAGCGTAGCGTAACGTCGTCCTTTCATGGGCCTCTTCAGTTTAGGGAACAGTTCTGGGGAATACGGTGGCTGCGGCATCATTAGTGTGTTGTTTTTGGCCAAAAAGTCGCGCACAAGCAACGATGTGTGAGCAGGGGCGTTATCGTGGTGCAAAAGTCAATTTTTGTTCTTCCACAAATCCGGGCGTTTCTGGCGGATGGCTTCGCGCAAATTGCGCATAACTTGCAGGTAATATTCCTTATTGACCGTTCTACCCTGTGGCAAGAACTCATGATGCACCACGCCCCTGCAATCGAAGAAAACTGTCAGCAAAACTTTCACATTCGACCGAACTTGGCGCGCTTTTTTCGGTCTTAGTTCGTGCGGCAGCTTCCATTGAGATGATTGAGCTTTGGTTTCCACGTCATAACCATAAACCCACGCTTCGTCACCAGTTATGACCCTCTGGAGCAAATTTGGGTCGTCGCGGACAGAGTCCAACATCTCATTAGCAATGTTCATGCGATGCTGTTTTTGGTCGCAATTGAGCAATTTTGGTACGAATTTCGCGGCGACCCGTCTCATGCCCAAATCATTGATAAAAATCAAATGGCACGAGCCAATCGATATGTTTAGGTCCTCAGCAACTTCTCTAACGGTGATTCGAAGATTGGCCAATATCATTTTCTCCACTTCATTAATTTTTTCGTCTGTTGTTGAAGTGCTCGGGCTTCCGGCACGCTCTTCGTCGTTCACATCTTCTCGGCCTTCTGAGAACATTTTGTACCACCGATAAACGTTGCTTCGGTCCAAGGTAGCTTCTCCGTATGCCACAGTCAACATTCGGAATGCATCCGCGCACTTAATTTCGTTTTTCACACAAAATTTGATACAGGTTCTTTGATCCATTTTTTTAATAGGTAAAAATCGAAGACGATCCAAAACACCTGCAAGCAAAGCAGCTGTCAACAATTAAGTGAACATTCAAAATGGCCGAGCTTGTCGGCATAAGTGAAAGACATGAGTACCAACATAAAGCCACAAAAAGATCGAAATTCGAATATACGTAACCCGCGAAAATTCAAAATTCACGATTCTTTTTTAACACACCTCGTATGTTTCAGAGTTATTATCTGAATCCCGATATACATGCTAAAAGGTACAATTTCTTTAAGTTTTGTCCATGAGTGTATATTTTTTTTATTACAGTGAAATTTTGTCATGCTAGATTTCTTGATCATTAGTTAAATATGATATACACGGAAAATCTGTTAAGTTAATTGTAAAATAATTACAACTTATTATAATTTCCAAACATTTATAGACTTTTCTTACTACTCATTTTTTACTTCATTCGAATAAGAAAGTTTAAAATGAAATTATTGTCTATTTATGATATCAAAAAAAGGAGTTTAATATGGAAAAGGTTCCGACATTTAAATAAAGATCACTACTCAGATATTTAGGTACTTATAACTTTGCCAACACGGTCTTAAGCCCAAATGAAAAGTAGGTGAGGGATAACAAGATCAATAACAGAGGAATTCTAAGCTGACCTTGTTGATAACACCCTGTTAAAACATTTGATCTATAAGCACAAGAAGAACACAATGTATAAATTTCAATTTAAGAGGCCCGCGTTGGGCTCTTTTTTTAAATATATATATTTTTTTTATTTTATATATAATTTTATTAACACAAAGCAATAACGCGCCATCTATACATATAAAATAGAAGGATTTAAAAGCGCGAATGTTTCTTTTATTTTATATAATTTTATGTATTATTAAATACTTTTTTTAAATTAAAAAATGGCCACGAGTTTAACCATCAGTTCACCAAATGCACATCTTCAATGTAAATGCGAGTATATATTGGTTTTTGACCGCTAAGACGCGGGTTCAAATCCTGCGTTGGACTCTTTTTTATTTTATAATTTTATATATTTTAAAAATATTTTTGTAGTATTAAAAATGGCCTCCGAGTTTAACCACCAGTTCACCCATTGCCCATCTTTAATGACAACTATTACGCGTCTATTTCGAGCTCGTCATTTTGCAGGTGCGAATTTTGAAAATCATTCCAGTTTGGCGAACCCTTTTTTAGCGAACACGACCTTAAGAAGCGTTGGGTATAGGGTTAGTTCTTTATTTCGAGAGGCAGCAATTTTATATTGAATACTACCACTCTCTCTCTCTCTCTCTCTCTCTCTCTCTCTCTCTCTCTCTCTAAAGAGTGCTACTAATATTTAAAAAATTAAAGTAGAAAGATTTTTCAAACATTGTAATTATGAAGCTCAATATCCACACAGACCTGACATATTCAAATAGTTGGTAGAAATTAAGAATGAAGAAGATAGTTACTCCAAACAATCTGAGATTCCTCCACAAGTAGAAACAGTATAATAATTGTCCAGCTCATTCTTATATCTGTGGAAGTCTTCTCTTGAAGCAGTTCTTGTGAAATGTTGGTAGTCAGGATGGACGGTCTAAAACAACACATGCTATTTTAAATTACGCTCACACCATTTTTTCGTTCTATTTATTGTTTTTATTATCAAAAATGAACTCAGTAAACCAATACAATATACTCAGCCTAATATTTCAATAATAATCGAACTTACTATAATAAACACAATCGTTACCCCTCTAGGAACATAAAGAACTCTGAAGTTGAAAAAAAACTTTAGCAAACGACGCAATTATCCCAGAGGTCCATCACTACACCTTGGTCGGGAAAAGTTGAAAATAAAGGATGCCAATTACAGTCGCCCATCAGGTTCTCCAGCCGCTCTCCTAGGCCTATGGACTAGGAAAACTAAGAGGTGCGACCTACAAGAGAGGTGAGGTCGCCAAAAACGAAAGCCCTACAACGACATAAGCCAAATTATATTCCGATTCTCTTTTTATAATAATAAATGGCCTCAAAGTGAGAGTTCTAATAGACACCAGAACAAAATTATTCTTAATATCAAACGTATTTCATCGAAAATTGAATATTGTGACCTTTAAAGCTCCGAGTATTATGTTAAAAGTCTTAAACAATCAATTTAGGTTCCCAATTGGAATGTGTACCATTAAGCCTGAAATATGATAATTCCAGAATTTATAGAAATATTCAATGTTGCAAATTTCATGAGAACTTGCCCAATATACCCTACGAGCTTATATAGAGAAGAAATCTATTAGAAAATATAAAATTTGAAATAATATGGTTAGAATATGAAACCATTAACTTACTCCATTTTCAAAACAGTGAAGTTTATTGGCAGCACAGAACTTCTCTCGGTCAATGCTGGAATACATAAATTGTGTTTTTATTTGCTTACAGCATCAAAGTATAGAGATTGCGTTGATTTTAAAGGTATATATATATATTAGATCATTTACAAATTACCTATAACATTTTACGACAATAAATAATAGTTATTGTTAGTGTAGTTGTCTAATACACTGTATAACAAAAAAATCGACGCACCAAGAAGCAGTTGTCCGATTTATATGAAAATACGTATACAAAGAGGTTTCGACCAAACATGCAAATGATTGAAATTTGGTGGCTGATATATGCAAAGCAAGAGCTCCAGCGCATCTGAACTTCGTATCCAGCACGAGCATTATATACTCATTATTCGGCCCGGTACGAGATGATTTTCAGAATTTCCGTTCAATATTTTAGCAGTACGCCTATTTCTACTGTATCAATGCCTCGCCGAAAGATTCGTGCTCATTACGAACATATGTCAGAGTTTGAAACTGATCGTGCCATTGAATTGAAAGAGGCTGGTTGGTCTAATCGACTAATCGCGCGACATCTGTGTCGAAGTGATGCGGCTATTAGGCGATGTTGGCAAAAGTGGGTCAACAACGGAAGCATGCAACGTCAGGACGGCAGCGGTCGACCAAGGGCAACAACAGAACGGGAGGACAGAGCAATTGTCAGAATGGCTGTCGCAGCACTGGAATCCACGTTATCTACCATCCAACGTGTGACCGTCACACAAGTGTCCAAAATGACCATCAACAGGCGACTGAGAGAGCGAAATCTAAGAGCTCGCCGACCGTTACGATGCCTTCCCCTCACACCCGTGCACCGACAAGTCCGACTACAGTGGTGTCGGGAGCAATCAATTTGGAACTGCGCTGACTGGGGACGTATAGTCTTTAGTGACGAGTCCCGTTTCTTATTGTGTCCTGATAACCGTCGCAAACGTGTCTGGAGACGTCTTGGGCAGCGTGTGGACCTTGGCCTTACTGTCGAACACCACACAGGTCCACAACAGGGCGTTATGGTCTGGGGTGACATTTCATTTGATAGAAAGACCCCATTGGTAGTCATTCCTGGCACCCTGACAGAACAACGCTACGTAGATGACATTCTACGGCCTGTTTTGTTGCCGTTCCTCTCACATAACCCCGGGCTTACTTTTCAAAAAGATAATGCCCGGCCACACACGGCACATGTTACTATGGATTGTCTTCAATCTTGCCGAACTCTTCCGTGGCCAGCAAGGTCGCCTGATCTCTCGCCCATAGAGCACATCTGGGACGTGATGGGAAGGCGATTGAAACCATCCCAGAATGTTGACTATTTAGCCCGACAATTGGAGACAATTTGGCAAGAAATCCCGCAGCACACCATCCGGAATCTTTATCAGTCCATGACACGCCGGGTGGCAGCCTGCATCCAGGCCAGTGGGGGTCCAACGACATATTGACATTCTCAATTTGTGACGATCAAACTCTGAAATAAAACAAGTAATTGTTCTGAAATTTCAATCGTTTTTTTTCCCTATACATGCTCTTTACATACACCAATTTTTGTCCTAATCTGACAACTCCTTCTTGGTGCGTCGATTTTTTTGTTATAGAATATATTTTTTATAGAAAAGATACCTTATTTAGAATATTAGCAAATTACAAAATACACATAAATAAAGGCTTTATAAAAATTGATAAATTTTTTGCACTCTTTATTAGTATATAGTAAAGATAGAGACAGCCTGGTCGGCATTCATAGCTCTTGAAATTAAAGATACTTCGGCCAATAAACCTTTTTGTTATCTCTACCTTTCGACAAAATTATTTTGTGCTCGTAAGGAGCGAACAAAAATTAAAGCATTTAACAAAGCGTTAACAATTATTCTAAGGCTGCAAGGGCGTTCTCACGCGATATTTCAATTTTTTATTTATTAGTAGGTTAAACCTTTTGGAATTTCAAAAGTAAATAAATGATATATTTATACTTATTAAAAAATAAAAGAATAAAAAGAGACAAAGTTAATATCACCAGTACCTTTGTCCAGTACAGACTGTAGTTGCAGGCATTTCTACGCTTTCAGGATACTCCAAAGTGACAGACAGGGTGACTGGATAGGTGAGGTAGATACTGATGTAGACAGAAGTCTGATATGCCAGGTAGGAGAAACAGCAGATCCAGAGTAGACCATGGATCCATCGGATCAGTCCGCGGTCCAACAGGATCCTTCTTCCTCCAGTGATCAGGGAGTCAGACAGGAGGGCGAGGGCATAGCGGTAAACTGCTGGATCCAGTCTCTTCTCCATAGTCATTTTGTAAAACTGACCCATGCGCACAACTAAAACCATTCAATAATAATTTTACAAGGATATCTGTTCACTAACATAAAAATACAAAATAAAAATTTATATATATATATATATATAATATATTTTTATATATAACTAGACGAATGACCCGGGCAACGCCCGGGTTTACCCGATTAAATGTTTATTCAAACACTATTCGTTACACAATTATAAATTGGCGCCGTGGATGTCACTCTTGTGAAACGTCCCGCTCCAAACTTTACAGTCAGATTAGTTACGATATAAATCTTCAAATCGAGCGAGCGTCTATAAATATTTCGATTTAGATCAAGTATTCTAATTATTAAGCGAAATATTATTAATAAAATTTTGAGAAGATTTCAATTTTAAACGTATTTATAACCTTGATAGAGGGCACTGTTCGTGAGCTAAGTAGAATAATTTGAATATATAGTTTTAATATTTAATTTATATATAATTTAAAATAGCCTATCGTTTTCCTCGTATTTTTTTACCTATGTATGGAAATTTTGGTTTGAATTAGTGAACTACTGTGAATTTGTATACCGGACATACAAACCAACAAACAAACAAACAAACATACAAACATTCATTTATATATATATAGAAGATATAATATAAATGAGTTTTAAAAATTGTTTTAAAAAAATGCATCGGCCGGGAATCGAACCCGGGCCGCCCGCGTTGCAGGCGAGCATTCTACCACTGAGCCACCGATGCGTATACAAAATGGCCATATTTGGGTATTCATTCCATTCCGGATTACTCCGCGTAAAAAAAAAAGTTCTTCAAATGAAAAAAAGAAATAGCCAAAAATACTAAGCAAATTGTATCCAAAAATTTTCCTCAGGTTTATAAAAAGCGACATGCAAAATTTGGTACGAATTGGTTCAGTAGTTTTTGAGTTTATCGCGAAACAGACAGACAGACAGAAATTGACTTTTATATATATAGAGATTAGTGTTTAGGTATTTGATTTAATTCATATAGTTGATATAATAGTATATATTTATATTATATTTTTTATAAATTAGTTTTAAAAATTGTAAAAAAAAAAATGCATCGGCCGGGAATCGAACCCGGGCCGCCCGCGTGGCAGGCGAGCATTCTACCACTAAGCCACCGATGCTTTAAAAAAAAAAGGCCATATTTAGGTATTCATTCCATTCCGGATTAGTCCGCGTAAAAAAATAGTTCTTCAAATTAAAAAAAGAAATAGCCAAAAATAATAAGCAAAATGTAGCCAAAAATTTTCCTCAGGTTTATAAAAAGCGACATGCAAAATTTGGAACCAATTCGTTCAGTAGTTTTTGAGTTTATCGCGAAACAGACAGACAGACAGGAATTGACTTTTATATATATATATATATATATATATATACATATATATATAAACTAATATATCTATACATTCCCTATAATACGTAAACTTCAAAATCATACATTTAGGGTTCAAAATTGTAAAAAAATATTAGAGTTGATGGAACTCGTTGTTGTAAGAATAAAAGTTATCCAACGATAACTTTTATAGGTTTTTACTTTTATTTTTCAACATAAATAATAAAAACCTAACCATTAATTGGGTTAGCACCCCTCTTAATGCGTATTAAAATCGCTAACAAATGTACGAATAAGAAATGTCTAACTTGCCCCAACTTTAAGAACCATGATAACTTTCAAACACCTAGTTGTAAAGTGGAAAACACTATTTATAAAATAACATGTAACATATGTAATTTAAGTTATATAGGTCAAACATGCAATCCATTAAACATTAGAATAAACTTACATAGATATCATTCAAAAAATTCAATAGGCAACACTTATATGAAACACCACAACAACACACACACATTCAACAATCACAACATTGAAATACTAAATATATGTCAGAACAAAAAACAAAGATTACTACTAGAAAACAAAAACATATTAGAACACAACACACTTTACCCTTATGGATTAAATGATGAACTTAACCACACTTACGCAACACCTCAACATGAAAAATCTATTTATGAAATCAGCTGCATATACAAAAAAAAACCATCAAAACACACACACAACACAGAGGTAAAACCATTAACAAAATAGGTTTTGTACAATTTGATAAAATTTTAGATATCAAGCAAAAATATACTAGTAACTTCACACAAATATTTATAAAAACATTATTTAAATTAAACAATCAAAAATTCCTAAACCTACTAAACTACATCAAAATTAACAACTTATCAAACAGATTAACAGACATAACTAAAGACATACATAAATTCAGAATTACACAAAACACAAACAAAACACAAAAAGTCATTATTAAATTTAATAATAACTTATTTGAACACATCAAATTTAACAACATACTCAACAACAACAAAATTAATTACCTATTTCCTATACAAAATTTAACTTTCCAAACAACATGGAAATACAACAAAAATTTAGGAAGTAGATTATGTAATTATAACACATTTATAAGAAACTTACAAAAATTTAAAAAACATAAATGTAATTGTCAACTGCTTTTAGAGTTCATCAATGATAAAACTTATAACATACCTGTAATACACAATTTTTATAAAACTATACCTATAAACCTATCAAAAGCAAAAAACTCCTAGACACTTTTTTAAAATTTAACTATATTGAAATTAAAAACAAGATTTACGTACAAAAAGAAGGAGTACCTATGGGCACCTCTTCAAGTCCTTTACTAGCCAATCTACTACTATTTTATAACCAACATAAGGTAAAATGGTTCATATTTATATACGTAGATGATATAATAATATTCAATAATAACAACTTTCAATCATCTATTAACTCTATCTACCCTAAATATTTAAATTTAAAAAGCAACGAAACTACCAAATATAACAAAAAAGCTCATTTTTTAGATCTTCAAATAGATCTTACTACCAAAACTATTAATATCTATAATAAAAAAATGACTTTAAATTTAATATAATCAAATATAATCTATCAACATCTAATATATCAAAAAATTGCACCAGAGGTATATATTTTGGACAATTTATTAGAACTTATAGAATAATTAACACTAAAAACAACTTTATAAATACCATTAATAATTTAAACAAAGATTTTTTAAACAATGGATACAGCAAAAAATTAATATAACAATTTAATATACAATCAATCAAAAAATACCTTCGTAATAATAAATATAAACAAAGATTTTCAATCCTAGACTTTTCGTTTTAATTATTATAATTTTTATTTAGACAAAAATAAATAATAATAATATAAATAAAATTTTCTAAATTCTTCAACAATTTCAATATTAAAATGTATCATTAATACATTTTTATCAATTCATCTATTGAAATGAATTTAGTTTATTAAATTTGACCACTGATTTATAATTAACAATTACCGCCAAAAATATAAATAAAATTGAAACAATGAAACGTTAGCACATCAATATCCAAAAGGTATGTCATTATTATATCTTAAATTATGTCTTAAATCAAATTTATAATCAATTTGATTTTGAGGGATTTTATATTTGTGTGTAGAAAGACTTACAAACGGTGGAAAAAATATATATATTTATTTTACAAACATGATAGGTTTGAAAATGGATATTATTGCCTTTGAAAAATTCCACTTATTTCCATGGGATATTTCTAACTATAAATATCCTTTAATTAGTGTCTTATCATTGGAAGTTTACAGTAAATGTCTTTATATGAAATTTTATGAAAATTTGAATCAATTATGATTTGATTATTGGACATAAGTTAACATAAAATTATTAATCAAACTTAGTCTCGATAGTTAAATAAATATTACTTTCATTCGTCATTGAATTAGTTTTTAAATACAGGTATGGTGAAGTCAATGATCACAGGACTAGGGAATGGATATTTGTCTATGATATCTAACAACTCAAAGTGCTTTGACACTATACAAATACTTTGACTAGATTTGTAATCACTACCTTGAATGGAATACTATTGACATCTTTCTTGATTCAGTATTATAGTTGTTGAATTTTGTTATTTGTTGTTAATTTTTCTTACTAAAATAGAAGGCCGAATAAATATTTCTTTATTCTTTCTCACAATCTCACTTTTGATTTGATTCATTTAATGCTTGGTCATGGAGATGTGTGTGTTGACTTGAATATTCTGACAATTTAATGGCCATCTTTTGTCAACCAATTGAAATATTTCGATCTCTCGCCTTAATCTATCAGCACTAAAGCCAAAGAATCACACACACACACACAAAAAAAAATAAATAAAATAAAAAATTTAAATGGCCTTATTGATACTGCCTTGTAATTCAGGTCTAAAGTCTAGTTGACACTAGTTCTTCGGTCACAGGGATTGCAATGTACACTGAACACGCATAAACATGGGGACATACAGACACTCGTTCCCACTTGCCTCCTGCCACGGATACAACAAGAGACATTTTTTAAAATTTTCTTTGTTCATTCTCACAATCTCACATTTAATTTTAATTCATTCTATGCTTAACCCTAGAGATAAGTATGTTGATTTGAATTTTCTAAGTACAATCTTTTATCAACCAATTACAATATTTCGATCTTTCGTCTTAGTCTATAGTCACTAAAACAAAAGAGTCGCATACAAATATTTTAATTGGCTTTGCTCATACTGCCTTGCAATACAAATCTACAATCCAATTAATACTTTTTCTTTAATCACAGGGATTATGGTGGACAATACACACATAGGTGCATAAGGACATACACACAGTCTGTCCCACATACCTCCTCCCATAACGACTACAACAAACATTTTTTAAATTTTCTTTATTCTTTCTCCCAATCTTACTTTTAGCTTTAATTCACTTCATATTTAACCCAAGAGATAAATATTTTGATGTGAATTACTGACAATTTATCAACCAACTAGAATATTTAGATCTTTCACCTTGGTCTATCAGCACTAAGGCCAAAGAATCACACACAAATATTTTAATTGGATTGATCCATACTACCCTATAATTCAGGTCTGTGATCCAATTGATAGCTTTTCTATAATCACATATACTGTAATGGACAATGAAGGCACTTGTGCATGGATACATGCACAAACTTTGTCTCCCACATGCCTCCTGCCGCAACAAGAACGGCAAACAGTTTTTAAGTTATCTTTACTCTTTCTCCTAATCTAACTTTTGGTTTTGTGATTCAATTCATAATTGTCCCTATAAATAGATATTTTAATATGGATTTTCTATGGCAAATTAATTACCATCTTCTTTCAACCAATTAGGGTATTTCGATCTTTGACCTTAGTCTATCGACAAAGAATCACACACATATATTTTAATTTAAGTTATTCATACTGCCTTATAATTCAGGTCTATAATCGAATTGATATATTTTCTTTGTTCAGTACTTCAGTTTAAAATATCCCCCCCCCCCCTTTTTTTTCTTCATAAAAAAAAAATTGTTTAAACTTTCTAGATTTTCATTAAATTAAATTATTTAATCCTAAGTGACATGACTATTAAAGAATAGAAATTAAAATTTTTTAATCAATTAACCCAGTATTATAGTTATTTATAAATAGATCTAAAAGTAATTGATGAAAAACTGAAATTCGGATAACGTTGTTATTATTGTTTTTATTCGATCGTCCAATGTAGTAATATTGTAGTGATCTTGATAATTACACGGGTTTTTGGATGTACTCATGTTTTAATTTTAGAAAAAAGGAGACTTATTGATAAGAGAGTAAATCCATTTGGTGCTCTTTCTTTGATCACAAAAATTATGGTGAACAATGCACACACAGGTGCATAGGGACATACACACAATCTGTCCCACATGCCTCTTCCCATGACAACAACAGCAAACATTTTTTAAATTCTCTTTGTTCTTTCTTCTAATCTCACTTTTAGTTTTAATTCACATCATATTTAACCCTAGAGATAAACATTTTGATATGAATGTACTGACAATTTGTCAACCAACTATAATATTTTGATCTTTAGCCTTAGTCTATTAGCGCTAGAGCCAAAGGGTCATACACGGATATTTTAATCGGATTGATCCATTCTGCCTTGTAATTCAAATCTGTGATCCAATTAATACCTTTTCTATAATCACAAGTACAGTAATGAACATTAAAAACACATGTGCATAACTCCATACACGCACTTTATCTCCCAAATTGCCTCCCACCACAACAGGGACAACAAACAATCTTTGAATTTTCTTTATTCTTTCTCCCAATCTCACTTATAGTCTTGATTCATTTCATACTTAACCCTGTGAATAAGTATTTTGATATGAATTTTCAATAACAAATTAATTACCATCTTCTATCAACCAATTAAAGTCTTTCGATCTTTGACCTTAGTCTATCGACACTAATGCCAAAGAGTCACGGACAAATATTTTAATTTAATTTATTCATACTACCTTATGACTCAGGTTTGTGGTCGAATCATTGTGTTTTCTTTGTTCAGTACTTCAGTTTAAATTATTGAGTTTTCTTTGTTCAGTACTTCAGTATAAAATGTTCCCCCCCCTTTTTTATTTATTTTTATTTTTTTATTTTATAGATGAGCTTTATAGATTTTCATTAAGTTAAAGTATTTGATCCTATAAGAGATGACTATTAAAAAATTGAATTTTTTAATCAATCAACCCAATATTATAGTTGTTCACAAATAGATCTAAAGGTAATTAATGAAAAACTGAAATTTGGATAACATTGCTATTATTGGTTTTGTTCGATCATCCAATTTAGTAATATTATAATAGTCTTGATAATTACATGGATTTTTAAATGTACTCATAATTTAATTTAAAAAAAAATTAAGACATATTGAAATGTTTTATTAAAAATATACACCTTGTGAATTTTGTTGATTATAATTCGAAACGCTTGAAACTTGTCATTGAACATATTTACTAAAGTTTAAAAGTAAACATGAAATATTGACACATAATTACTCTTTTTTAAAAAAGTCACAAACACAAGAATATATACACACACTTAATCTTTAGAAAATACACATGAATACACACACAGACTAATACACATACAAAACACACATATAATTCCAACCACACACAACAAAAACAAAATTTATAAATTTTAAGTCCCTTTTTTTTCAACTCTTTCTTCTAACTTAATCCAAATATTCTTTGGTCGAAGAGATTGGTAGGTGAGTCAATTAGCAGGGACGAAACTCCCGCCGGGTTTAATTTTGACAAGTCCCGGCCCGGTACCAATCTCTTTCCATCCTGGTCGAACCATTATGGTTTCCAACAAAACAACACAAAAATTTTACTCCATCTTACAATAAAATTTTGATAATTTTAAAAGTGCTTTCCACACAAAAATATTAAAAAAAAAATTATAAAATTACACAAAATATAACGTAATTTTTTTTTTCTTTCTTAATAAATTTAAATTGTTTGATAAAAAGATTACATGGTTCTGTCTTTTCTCTTTTTCCTACTCTAATATCTTCAATTCTTCCTCTTTTTTTTCTATGTTCTGCTTCAATGATGTGTAACGACCGAAGTAATAAGCGTGAACTTGTTATAGCCCTTATTGTTACTTAAAGAATAAAAACTTTTTTGTTACCCTAATAATAATATTTAATAATTTGCTTTAATCATCTTTAATTTACAACTACTTTTCATATAAATTATTTTTAATTCTACTTATATATATATATATATATATATATATATATATATATATATATATATATATATATATATATATATATATATATATATGTTATATTAAAATTATTTATTTAAAATGTTAAATTAAAATATTTTATTTAGAATTATGTTAAAGTGTTATTTTATTTATAATTATAATTTCATAAATATAAATACTCTGTTTAAATCGACCGCCAGAGGTCACACTTTGAATATAAAACTCGTTGTTGTTCTTCCCCGCTGGCCGACCCAAAATTTTTGTACAATATGTAAATATTATTTTCATTTTTTTTTATTCTTACGCCTTAAGCCAGGCGGTACTTTACTCAAATTATGTTCATATATATCACTTTAGCTCTAATAAATCAATATCTGATCAAAACCATTTTTATTATTATTCTTTCAAGATTATAGCCACGCGACTGCATCACCATTACAATAATCCTTCAACATGATCCAAAATATCAAGCAGAAACACTCTCAACTTTTTTTAAATAATATAAGCCGACAGGATCGTCTGAAACTTGTGTGAACAATATCCCAAAAGCAAAATTTTTCAAATTCAACTATGCAAATTCTTCAACTAAAAATAGTTTATTCACTGATATGCAAATTCTTCTTCAATCAAAAATGGCTTTCCCAATCAAAAATAGTTCATTTCAAGTAAAAATAGCCATCTCCACAAGAAAAAATAGCCATCTCCACAAGCAAACATAGCCATCTCAAGAAGTTTCAAGCAGCCTTCTCCCTTCCATCTCCAGCGATCACATCTTCCGCCCAACACCAGCCATCTCCCGAGAATTCATCTCCAGCCGGAATCATCCAATTCAAGGTATTTTGTATCAAACATTTTGCGCAGTTTACCTGATTTTAAATTGTAATTTTCACCCATATTTCTAAATAGTTTTCAATCGATTATTTGCTTAAATATACCCTTTTTGTCAAATTAATTTTATGTATCAATTTTACCATAGTTGTTTTTGCCCCGTTAAAAATTATCACACCTTTTGATCCTTGTAAACCTTTCTTTTCCTTTGTATATTTAGTTCCCAAAATATCTCTTTCCATACTTTACCATTAAATATTTACAATTAAGTTCAACTATTAACACCATATCAGTTTTAATACACTATATGCAAAGCAGTCGGCCGGGAGGACAACAACAACAACAAATTAACATCTTTCTCACATTCAATTTCTTTATTAAAAATTAGCTAAACCTTAATGTTTCTCATCAAATTTTTTTTCAATATGTTCAGAATTTCCTATTGTTTATCATATGACCACTATACCTTATGTCTTCACACACATTTCCATCTTATATTTGAAATTCCCAAAATTTTAATATTTGGTATTTTCCTATTTAATCTTATTTCACAATGTTTCTATATTTAAAATTTGCATTTTTACTCCATTACTTATTTCATATGTAATTATATCTAAAAGCGTACCTAACTATGTATATTTATCATTACCAACATATGTAAATTTCAACTTATGTTTTTATACACCTTGATTCTTTTTCTTCAAAATGATCATTCTTTTTCTTACCATTACTTTTATCTTTACATGTTCATTCTTTGTTTTCACATTTGCCTTTTTTTTACATATTACCCTTGCTTTTTATTACTTTTTCACAAATGTTCTTTTTTCTTATAATCATCCAATGTTTTTTTTTCAATGCTATCATATTAATATTTTCCATTCATATACATTTTAATAATTCTGCATTTCATTTTCCTTTCTCATTTTTAATATTATATGTGCATCATTTTTGTAATTTCATATCTATTGGTTAACAACAAACAAATATGATTATGGAACACCACATTTTCAATCAACCACATTTTCACTGTCACATTTTCACTATATGCCACATTTTAACTCTTTTACCAACAATATTTGTAATCATTCACACATTTTATCATTTAAATATTATAATTTCCTGTCTATTGGTTACCATCCGAAAACCAATATGATAAGTGAATATCACCTCACCTTTTCTTTCTTTAAATCATTTTATCTTTTTTTTAAAGCTATATTTTTATCACTTTACTCTGAATTAACCCATATTGTTTTCTTCACAGGGGGGAAATGTTATATTAAAATTATTTATTTAAAATGTTAAATTAAAATATTTTATTTAGAATTATGTTAAAGTGTTATTTTATTTATAATTATAATTTCATAGATATAAATACTCTGTTTTAATCGACCGCCAGAGGTCGCGCTTTCCATATATAAAATCACGTTGTTGTTCTTCCCGGTTGGCCGACCCAAAACTTTGTAATTATGTAAATAATATTTTTGCTTTATTTATTCTTACGCCTTAAGCCAGGCAGTACTTGTACAAAATTATGTTTTTCATCTGTATTCATTCCTCAGCACAATAAATCAATATCTGATCAAAACCATTTTTATTATTATTCTTTCAAGATTATAGCCACGCGACTGCATCACCATTACAATAATCCTTCAACATGATCCAAAATATCAAGCAGAAACACTCTCAACTTTTTTTAAATAATATAAGTCGACAGGATTATCTGAAACTTGTGTGAACAATATCCCAAAAGCAAAATTGGAAATCCTGTCGGCTAATATTATGAAAAAAAAGGTTGAGAGTGTTTCTGCTTGATATTTTGGATCATGTTGAAGGATTATTGTAATGGTGATGCAGTCGTGGCTATAATCTTGAAAGAATAATAATAAAAATGGTTTTGATCAGATATTTATTTATTGATTTATTATTCAATATAACATATATATATATAAAGGTATTATTTAAAATGTTATTTTATTTCAAATATATGTCATAGATTCAAATATTCACTAGAGGTCGCGCTTTCTGCTTATATAACCATTTGTTGTTGTTACCTGATGGCTAGCTCAAACCGTTTGTACATTATGTAAATAAGTTTTTCATTTTTTTATTCTTACGCCTTAAGCCAGGGATTAATTTTTTATCAAATTATGTTTTTTTTATATATTCCTTTAGCTCAATTAAAGAAATTACTGATCAAAACTATTATTTTATTATTATACTTTCAATATTTTAACCACGACTGCATTACCATAGCATAATCCTCCAGATAATCAAAGACAGGAGAAAATCTCATTTTTATATAATATATAGAAAGAGTCCAGAATAAAACTATAAGTTAGAAATTTTTAAACGTAAATATATATTAATAAATTAAATTTAATTGCCATCTATCGTTAAAATTTTACACAAATGAATTTTCTGGCAATGCGCTTCTTTTAAATATCATCAAATATTATCTCTACAGACCTTACTGCAATGATATGAATTATTGAATGAGAGGGCTTGGCTCATCAGTAGTGAATTTAGCGAAACCGCTGAGAGGGTTTTTGATGATATTTAAAAGAAGCGCTTTGCCAGAAAATTCATTTGTGTAAAATAATTAAACGTAAATATATATAGAAAATAAATTACTTACAAAATATATTTCCAAAATTTGATAGTAGTATTAAGTCGATAATTGTCTGCACTGACTTTATAACACGATTTGCTATTAAAAAGGTGTTACCCACTGAAGAGGCAAAAAGTTGTCCTCAAGCATGGAGCCCCAATAGAAATAATGATAATAAAGTTTTATTGACACACTATCCGTTTGGAAAAAAATCATTCGTGCAAAACCTGGACGAACACAGGTGTTTCAGCTAGTTGTTCTTATATATTTAGATCATTCAATTCTTCAAGGTTATTCATAAACGAAGTAATGAAAATGCTAATATATATCGAATACGATGTAAATGTAATTAATTTATTGATTTCATGTTTTGATATATATATAAACTTTCGAGGTTGAAATTTTTCCTAACTTGATCGTAATCTAAACCTGACTGACTGTGTTGGTTTTTAATGAACCTAGTTGTACTCTGACAGATTGGGTTTAGAGAGTTCGGACCTAACTTTTATTGCTAACCTTCGATTGTTTGAATTTCGATCAGTTTTGAAATTGTAGATTTTAACAACAAAAAAGATTAATTAGATATTTTATTATCGTTTTTCAATGTGTATTTTAATTGAGAATGTCATAGAAAGTTGGCTATTTATCTTTCACTTTCAATGTTTTCAGAATTTTTTTCATAAAATATTTTTTTCAAATAGAAAAAAAAGGTAATTCTAATTAATATATATATCGATAGATGGATTTTTTTCCGGGAGGATATTGATCTAAAATATCAAAGGTCGTCTCTCCCGTCAAAATATACGTCAAAACTAGACGCCATCTATTGACCATCGCCGCATGTGACTTTGTTACCGACCCGAGGTCACTAGTTTAAGACGACGGTTAATAGATGGCGTCTAGTTTTGACGTCTATTTTGACGGGAGAGGCGACCTTTGTCTTTTTAGATCAATATCCTACCGGCAAAATTTTACTATTTCCAGTTTGTGTGTATAGAGTACATTACATATTGTGAAACAATGGTTTATGTAAAACATGTGTATAATTAGTTGCAGACGTGTTTCTATTATACAACACGTTTTTAATCATATAATATTGTTATATTACAATAAAAAGGAAGGGGTTGTTGGTTCAAATTATCATATTTATAGATTGAAGTTGAAAATTGTATTAGAATCCTGGGATCTACAGCTTTACTATTCTCAACGACATCCATTTCACAAATATCTTGTAGGCCACCAAGAAGAAACCCAGTATTTCTAGGATTGAGAGTCCAAGCCAGATACTGAGATAACCTCCAACGGTTCCTTAGATACTGAGATTCTGAAGCAAACAAATACACGATTTTAGAACATTTCCCACAAGTGTTTATAATACATATTTCATAAGTTGGAGTTGGCAGCGGGTCATGCCAGCGAAAATTTCCTTCTATTTATGTGAAACTACTCTAATAGGATAAAATGTACATGATAATAAAACACACAGTTTAATTGAATATAAAAATAGGTGAATTATTTATTTGGAGTTGAATTTATTTAGGTTACTAGGAATATATATAATTACTATACCAAAAAAAAAACCGTGCTTGGGATTGTCCATTTTAAATCTATTTGTAGGTTTTTATAATTTTAGGTTGGATTTTGCCGGGAGTATATTGATACATATAAATAAAGGTCGTTTTGCCCCTCAAAAGGATAACGCCTCACTCGAGCATCGATTTTGACGAGAGAGGCGATCTTTATTGATAGATAAATATATTTATATACATAATGAGTCGCACCTCACCCTTCAAATATACTTTATAACTTTATGTATTTGTATTGGCATTGTATTTACATTTTTTCAATTTTGGTTGGTTGTGTAAATTAAAGTTCTGCTCTGTTTGTATTTCTGATATCTTGTTCTGCGTCTAACACTTCAGCTTGCATAATTCATCTCAAATTCATACTTGAATATGAATATTCACACAAATCATGGTATGTACGTAAATACAAGTACTTGTAAGTTTGACCTGTAAGGTTAATGAAAGATCAACCTTCTTTTCTGAGAGAAGAGATTTTGCGATGTGCCAAACATCGTTTTGATTTATCCTCAAGGAAATAAAGAAATACAGAAACATTGTACACAACGACATTTATATTTCCACAATTAATGGCTAACATTGGAAGAAAATATATCTCACACACGATAGGTAGACAAACTAGACTCTAAATTGCAGGATATCGAGGAATTAGCGTAAGTTTTAATATGAATGAATTCCCATTTGCTTAGGAATTTTGTACAAGATATTGTACGACCATTTATTTAAACCACTTTGAAACATGTAATTTTAGAGGTGATCAAAAACTAATTTAAAAATTGAACCTATATTCTAATACCTATATAAATTTAAAATGTTGAATAAATTTCCCAACCTGCAGTCATCTTTATATTGTTTATCACATTTTGAGATGTCCGCCATGGATACACATTCCATGTCATCTGGACAGACCCATTTACATCAGCCTTCAGTAAATATTTTCCACAATTGTACCTATATAACTTAATAGAGGTTAAATACCTTTCTCACAGAAGCGAGCCTTGCTGATGTAAAGTGTACCGATTAAAAAACATCCGCAGGAATCTCTGATTGTATTGTAATTGCATTCTTGAACGCACATCTGGAACATCATCACAGCATCAATCATTTATTATTGAATACAATTTCATATTTATATATTCAATTGCCATCTATCGATAGAAGAATATGTAATAATTAATTTGACAATGTGTTACTGTTCACATATATTGCCAAATATTATGTCTACAGACTTTACTGCAATCATCAAATTATTGAATAAAAGGGATTGGCCCCTTAGTTATGAACCCTCTCTGCGGTTTCTTCAAATTAATCTCCAGGCCGCTCTATTATTGTATTGGTTCGGTTTTCTTATATATCTTGCAGTCACTATGGAATGCAGCTTAAGGTTGTTTGGACACTGGTTTAGAGGTCTGTAAAGGTGCATAAAAATGGCATCGAGCAATTCTCTTCTGCAAATATAGTTTCATATCAAAGCTTTTATTATCAAATTACATTTAAAATTCAATTTCCATATATCGTTATAATTTGTAATAATAAATTTTGAAAATATTTTCTTTTCACATATATAATCAAATAACATCTCTACAGACCTTACTGCAATGATAAAGGTTATATAATCAGAGGGTTTGGCTCATCAAAGATAAACCCTTTTAGCGATTTCGTCAAATCAATCTCCAGACTGTTATACTATTATATTTATGAGAAAAGCCTTCTCATTCAATAGTTTCAATAATTACAGTAATATATGCAGAGATATTATTTGATGATATATGTGAAAATAAACATATTTCAAAAATAAATTATTACAAATTTTATCACACACATGCAACCTTATTAAAAACACCAATCTTATACAGATTCACCGCAGAAAGAAAGCATAGATGGAGTTCCTATACTCCAGACAGCACAGAACCCAACAACAACTTTCAAGTACGACACATATCCAGTGGCCACAGATTCCACCGTGCATACGTCAAGGTTAGTGTATCACTGAAAATGCGATGAGCAATCAGTCGCGTTCTAGTCTTCACTTTCGTCATCCAAATGGAACACGATATTTGGGGAATCCTCTAATTACAAAGTTTATTTTTGTGTCTGTCTGATAGATGGTAATTGAATTTAAAAATGTATGTAATATAATAAAAGTGGCTTTTGAATGAAACCCTATTCGGAGAAATGCATTGATCGATGCAATTTCTTGAAATTATATGTATCCACCTCTACAGACTTATAGGATTATGTTTTAATACCCCTCTAAGCTACCTTGCAGAGTAAATGTTGAGTATATAAGAAAACCAATCATGAACAATAGTAGAGCGTTCTGGAGATTAATTTGGCAAAACCACTGAGAGAGTTCACCAATGATGAGACAAGCTCTCTCATTCAATAACTTTTATAATTTCACTCAGTAAGATTTAATGATATTATTGGATGATATTTCAATCCAAGTGCTTGAGTCAATTTTGAGTGAAGAAGTGTCCTCTCTTTTCAAAATGTAACAGATATTGAGAGATTGAAATTGGCTTGAATGATCTAAAAATAAATATTAGTAAAACATAAATTTGTTTTATTAAATGCATGCTTATTTGAAGCCTATCTTGTGTGGTGAGGATAAGATTATTTTTATTCTGGAGTTGATATTTCACAAAGAGAAACACAAATTTAGGGGGTTAGGGCAAAGAAACTCAGATTCAAAATCAGTATTTAAATTTTCTTCTCATGAAAATGCAAAATCTTTAATAGAAATCTCAAGCTATTAAATGAAGCACAGGAAGATTTGCGATAGTAATTTGATAATTGATTGCGAGGTATTTAATGAATAAAAAATCTGTTGATATTTTTCACTGGTATGTTATACAAGTATGAACTTGTATATATAATTACTATAATTCAATTCTACATTTATTTTGATATCAATAAAAATATATAAAAATAATTGTGAAATATTCACAACTATTCATAATTATTTGAGAAACGAGTTTTATGCTTCATTGGTTTTAAGAAAGCTTACCTAATGGATATAATAGAAGAAAAAACGTTTATAGTTATTTGTTCATACCAAGAGAGTCTGTAATACTTCTGGTTTAATTTTGATAAACATATTTTGCAAATGAATTACAAAGGCTCCTGAGTTACAGTAGTTGAATACAATCAGAATTATCCTAATCAATATTAAAGTCAAGCTTCCAATAGTTGTGTGATTACAATTACAATTATTTTATTTCCAAAGCGCTATATCCCGCAAAGGATACTTACGCCAAACAAGGAGAAAAATTTATTTACATAAGTTATTTACATTATTTAACGCATGAAAACATTAGAGATCCAGATTTTGTAGAAAGTTTAGAATGTATTTATAAAATGAATTGAACTTTAATTGTAAGAAGAATTATATACTCTTGTGATATTATATACTCAGTTGACTTCTTCAAATCTGATTAATATAATAAGAATTTCCAATAATTTGATTTCTAATGATTGAAGTTATTCTTGAAGTAATCGGAATACTTTAAGGTAAATAGTAGGAAAGACACATTTCAGGATGTCCTCAAAGAGATCTGTTAAACTTCCTGAACGTTGGTTGACCCAGCTGATGGGCCTGGCCGTATACAACTCCATCATCCTGGACCTTCACTTCCCCACGGCCTGCTACCGCAAACTGCTCAGCCCGCCGGTAGTGCCGCACTCCCTGGCCGAGACCCCGGTGGGACGGGCGGACTTTGGCATCGACCACTTCGCTGAAGTCATGCCGGTCTGTTTGCCGCTGTACAACTTCTCTCTGGCTCCTATATTCTGTGTTTCCACTTGTATTAACACACTGTCAGATATTTGATAGTGAACAAACGGGGAATGTCAATAACGTGTCTTATTCTTCTTGAGTGAATGTTTCCAAATGAATACTGTTATAACAAATGTTATTGGTAGTGATAATGATACTAACTCCTCAACATATCATCATTATAATGACTTTATAACTCCAAATTGTGCTAATTAGATGTCTTTAATGGCTAAATTATTTATTATACATAAACCTTCTCAGAAAGATGTACTACGATATAATCCAAACCGCATCTGAATCGTTAAATAAATATCGAGTAAATTGAACATAATAGAGACGACGATTTACAGAGAGTTTATTTTTTAAGGTTGAAAAGGCAAGCTTTCATGCGTTATGTAGCACCTCATAGTTCATCCAGAAATAAAGAGCTAACGAACTAAAGCTTACTCTTTTTACATAATTAAGAAATGTTATGCATATCGTTTTATTTACTGAGAACATACTTGTTGGAATCATCATTTACTTTTTAAAATCCAGAGAAGATGTACGACTGTGTTGTTTGAATATAAATAGAAGATTTTTCAGTGAAATGTCGCTGTGCGCGGCAGGACGTGGCGGTGGGGCTGAGGGAACTGCTGATGTACGAAGGCAACGTGGAAGAGGACTTCTGCATGACGTTACAGGTGAGGAGATAACGTGACTAACGTTACACGTTAACGTGACGTGCACGCAGGTGTCCGTGGAGGAATTCGGACAGGTTCGGACTCACAGCCTCAAGGCAGGAGGAGAGACCATCCTGGTCACCAACGACAACAGAGAAGGTCAGATCTTACCTCTTTAATGGCTAACACACTCTAAAAACGCGAACGTATAACTCTAAGAAATAGTAATTGAATATGAAAATTTTTGTCGAACCACTTTAAAACAACTAAACGCCTTTTTGAGAAATTAAGATTGCACAAATTACTTATGGATCTTTTGAAATAAAAACCTGTCCTTGACTAACGAGGGCATAAGTTAGAAACCATGCTTTCAAGATTTACGTTTGAATTCGCCAAGGCTGCGATTTTAGTTTTGTCACCGATTCAACTCTCCTTAGCGTCTATTTTGACTGAGGATGAAATATTCATTTTCCTAGATCCTTCCTGAAATATTTAAATAAAAAATTATATATATGAAGATAAAAATCCAAAAGAGGCTCGTTTTGAAAATCTATAATCTTCAAAATTCTCTCGAATTGAAAAAAAAAAGTAAAAGCTTTGGAGTTGAATAGCTAAACTCACAATATTTTTTAACATGAATAATTCAATCTTAAAAGTCAGGAAAATAAGCTTACATAATTTTGAGTCTTTAATATCTCTCATACATCTTTTTTTTTTTGTGTTCCCGCATTTTGTTAAATATTTAAATAAAGTTCTTTTTTTAGCATTTATGAAATTTTGGAATAAATTTTAAATGTATGGGACACTGTTACAATAGAATAATTAATCACGTACTGTGTAGTTCACCCAATGCACTCACAGAGGTATGTGCTCAGAATACGTCCAGCTCTACATGGATCTTATACTGAATCAGGCCATCTACCAGCCTTTCAAGGCTTTCTACATGGGCTTCCACAGCGTCTGCGCCTCCAACGCTCTCATCCTACGTATATTTGCAAAGAGAGAGGATATAACTATGATACATCTGGCCCTCCCATTATTTTATAATTGCAGTATGAACAGTAGAAATTGTTTTATTTCAAAAAGAATCATACGCGTCAAAAATTGTTTAAATTTCTTTATTGAAAGGATATTAATGATTTGATAGCATATTAAATAATTGAAATTTATTGTAAAACGACGTTTTTTACCGCAAATGTTACTTTTGAACGAAAAATCGTAATTTATTTTAAGGAGAAAAAGCGACTATTTCTATCCTTATGGATGAAGTATGAAAGGATGAATTGTTTTCCGTTCATCATTACTCTTTACAATTCATCTTTTTATACTTCTTCCTAAGGATAGAAATAGTCGTTATTTCTCCTTTAAAATAAATTACGATTTTTCTTTCAAAAGAAACATTTGCGGTAAAATTTGTTGAACGTCGTTTTACAATCATAAGCCGCATTATATTGTATTATAAGTTAACATTTATTAATTTGAACACACATCACCGTATTTTCCCTGAGGAGAGTAACAGGAAGTCACCTAAACGTCAGCAAGAATAAAAAAATCAGCAGAAATTGATGTAGCTATATATTTTAAAACTTATCACGTTAATTTACCATCAGATTTATTCTATTTTAACTTCAAATATATTTTTCCTTTATAAATCAGATACCATAGCCGGAGAAACCACGGTATACAGATTTGCTTATGTTGATATTTTCCAAATTGTGTTGTGATTTCATTAAGTAAAATTATTAAATTTTTCAGATATTAATTGAAATTTAACAATACCTATCTTTTAAAAAAGCTTCGTTGCTTGAAATCTAGCTTTCCCAATAAAAATAAACATACGTATTGTTACATTTTCAATTACCTTTTGTGTAGTGGCTTATTGGTTTATATGAATTGATGCGATCTGTGCATAGAAGATAAAAATGCATTGTTTTCAATACATTTGATAGAAATCTAATGGGAAGTCTTATCTATCCAAAGAAGGTGAAATGTGGAAATAGTCTTTATAACAACTTGGTATTAGAGAAGATAGTCTTAATAACAACTCGGTATTAGAGAAGATAGTCTTAATAACAACTCGGTATTAGAGAATATAGTCTTAATAACAACTCGGTATTAGAGAAGATAGTCTTAATAACAACTGGGTATAAGATAAGATAGTCTTAATAACAACTGGGTATAAGAGAAGATAGTCTTAATAACAACTCGGTATTAGAGAAGATAGTCTCAATAACAACTCGGTATTAGAGAAGATAGTCTTAATAACAACTGGGTATTAGAGAAGATAGTCTTAATAATAACTCGGTATTAGAGAAGATAGGCTTAATAACAACTGGGTATAAGAGAAGATAGTCTTAATAACAACTGGGTATAAGAGAAGATAGTCTTAATAACAACTCGGTATTAGAGAAGATAGTTCTAACGAGACAAGAGGCGTAGAAGAGGAGTATATATCTTGACGACAACTCTTGGCCGCCGTTCCCACCTCACAGTATCTCCGTCACTGGACGCCTGTGGTCGACGACACCAATCTAGGCTCCAACATTTCGTGTCTAGATGCTACGGCCCGAGGAGGTGGAGATGTTGGTGTGTGGCTGTCCCACGTTGGACATGGCAGAACTCCGCAAAGTCACCGTGTACAACGGATTCCATGAAGATGAACCTATCATCAGGTACTCTCCATGTACTCCTGTTGTCTGTTAACCTCTATCTTAGCAATTTCACAATATGCGAATTATTCGTATCCTACAGCTACCGTTAGTTGGTTATCCAGGGAACACCTGGACTTATGTATAGGAGGTAGCAGTCAGTTTTAAACTTCAATCTTACCTATCTGTAACATCTGTACGCTTCAAAACATATTTTCCCGTGCACAAGATTTATACCATAATCCTTCTTAGAAATAAGCGTATCTTTTATTTTCAAAACTTGGTTTATTAAATACAATTTTTTCACTTTAGACAAAACATTTTATTTATGAAGTAGGAAAGATATATATCATGGCTGCTATCTATAGACAAACAACAATTCCATAGTCAATGGTCAAAAATAATAAAATCATATAATAATTCTAACAATAATAAACAAATCTTAGAAATGAACATGCTATATAGCAACTATATCATCATATAGTGATTAATGGGAAAATAATAAAAAGAAAAAGGCAAAATTATTTTTTCCCCATAAAAATATGCGTTAAGAGCATAATTTTTCACTAAAATATTTATGACAAATGTTATCCAATAACGTTTCAAGGGAAATTGATATTTTTGTTTCTAATCAAACTCTGATAGGCTGAAATACAAAAAAAAAACTAAATTTTGAAATTTTCTTAAAATTTCCTAAAGAATTTATTATCTTGAAAATAATAATTTATATTGAGAGAGATATCAAATATACTTCAACAAAGTATAGTGAGAGAGAGATAACTATTATATTTTAAAAGACTATAATTTTTTAATGATTTTTTTGGTCCTCAGTGCTTTATGACTGTATAATATAAGCATTTTTCTATTTTAATTATATAAATAACAATAATATAAAAGATTATTCTTAAATAATATTTATTTTAAAACATTAAATTTATTGATTTGCTTAAAATAAACGTTCAAGTTTACTAAAATGAGTCGATTTTTTGCAAATCGCTTAGAATCAGATTCCGAGACATCAAGTTCAGAAGATGAAATTTTACCACCTAATCCCGTCACACTTGTTTCTAATTTCGCATTAAGCGACGATGATAACGATGTTAAACGAGTTGTTAGAAGTGCTAGAGAAAAATGATATGAGGAGCTTGATGATATTATTAAAAAGATTAATAATCTAAAGAAAATAAAATTATAAAAATAACTATAATATTGGTAAAATAAATGATATTTTGATCCAATATATGCCTTTTTAATTAAATTAACTATATGTTATTAATTAATTAACACACACAATATATTAAATATAAATAATAATCGCTAGTAGTAATATGAGAACATGGTAATGAATTTAAGCAATAACTCGACAAAGTACCCATAGAGAAAATTTATTATCGAATTAGAAATTGGAACTAATTATTTCTATGTTTATGATTGATAGATTATACAATGTGTGAATTCCTAAGATTATCTATTTCTAGAAAATTCTCTTCTTTCTTTTGATTAATTTAATTTTAATCTTTTTATTAGTCTCTTATAGGCTAGACTTCCCTTTGATAGACTATATACAGAGAACTAACCAGGTCCTCTGTAAATCAGCGTTTTATCCTGTATTCCAAATATATGATTGTGTGACAATACAAGGAATATGGAACAAATACTGAATGTCTCCAGGGTGAAGGAGAAGTTGTTTGACTTGGTGTTTGTTGTTGTTGTCGTGTCCAATGAAGAGCCTCAGATGTCTCTATGCATCTCTATCAAAGCAGCAACAATGTCCACTATCTTGGGTGTGTAAAGCTGCTGATCTGGGTCTATGTAAATTTTCTGCACGGCTACGGGCATTGCTGGGCATGAGAATATGTGAGTAGGTGTTAGTTCCACACCAGGACAGTTGTTGCATGTTCTATAGGTTCTTGTGCCATCTGGATGTATTGTCATTCCTTTATAGTGTTTTGTTCTAAGTCTTGTTATAGTTTTTGGCAGTTTTCTCTCAGAGTTTATTTCACATCCTTGTCTGCCCAGCGAGTTCTGGGAGATCGTGCAAGCCTTCAGTCCCGACCTGCAGAAACAGTTCCTTCGTTTTGCTACGGGCAGCGACCGTGTGGTTGGCGGCATGGCTGAGATGACGTTCAAGATCTCTGCTCTCAACCATAACACCGAGATGTAACGTTCTTCCCTTTTTTCTCTCATGTTTATCTAATCATTTTATAGTGGTCTACACATATTTCTAGATTTATAATTCTTGATGATTTCATTTGTCTAGGCCAGGGTTCGGCAACCTGCGGCTCTTTAAATGTGAAGCTGCATATAGAGAGTACTCTCATAAATAGAGTTTATAGCAGAACAATTTTTAACGCCTTGCCAAATGCTTTATTTTTATTTACTTCTCCTGACGAAGACAAAAGAATTTTGTCGAAACGTTGAGAAAATAAAAAACTCCAACTGGCCGAAGTGTCTATTTTTTATATAAATATTTATTGTTGGCAAGAAAAAATTATGGATCTTTAAACATTTTGAAATTTTCTAAAAATTTAATTTTTGACTCTTTCGACTCAAAAAGTTGCCGACCCCTATTCTAGACTACTTTAGGATAGTAGTTTATCGACAATCTAGTTCACAATTTTTGAGTGATTTAATGACAATCTTGAGCCAAACTTTCTAGTCTAATATAAGTAGTAATTGATGATTTATCAGAAAAAATAAACTAGAGGGCTAAAAATGTGTAATTATTTTCTATAGATAGGCAACAACGCGTCACCTATAGATAAGAAATGAAAACATTGAAGCACGAATGTTTCTTCTACATTTAAAACAAATATATGATTACATGAATTTAATGATAAAATCTATTGACTATTATGTTCATCTAATCATTTTGGAATGGTCTAGTCAACTTTATATCGTCTTGCCTTCATATATCTAAAATATACCAATATGCCTTTTCAGTCAAAATATTATGGAGCCATTTCGACAATAAAAAATATATGCTGCAAGACGTTGCATCTTCATTATAAAAAGATGTTGAGTTTATATTTGTATTAATTTCTATTTTAGATTCTGTAGGTATGTGTCTTTTAAATATTTGTATTTAATATAAATTTCCTTATTCAAAATTTCCAGAGATGTGTAACGCAGGCTTCCCGTGCCCCACACCTGCTTTAACCAGCTAGTCCTGCCGCGCTACCAGAGCCGGGAAGTGCTGCGGCAGAAGCTCACTATCGCCATTTCCAACGCCGAGGGCTTCGGACTGGAATGACAGTGTTGTTATAGACTTTGTCGCTCCGCTAGCTGCCGAGCGATGGTATTTGCGGAGAAATTCACATTTCGACATGAATACATCAATTTGGCAATCATTTAAATGTGGTTATGTAAAATTTGTAAATAAAAGTTATTCATTTAAATAGTTTGTTTCTTAGTGTGTGATTTCTTTTTTTTTACTTATAATATCTACCTATGATGATTTGCTATGTAGTCGTGGGTTGAGAAAAGTGGTAAGGTCGAGCACAGGAGGCAGGATCCAGGAGAAAAAGCAGTGAGAAAAGTAGAACTGAGAGGAAAGAGAAGGTCCAATGACCACCCTGGGAACAACCGGCGTGGAGACGACCTCAGTGAAAACTGACCCCTGATCATCTAATCCAGAGAATTATTTAATATTCTGAATAAAATAAATAGTGACCGCTAATGGGGGAGATGGAACAGTCATCCTCAGTTCCCTGAAATGGCCATTTTTTTATAAGACAGGACATGTGGCCAAATAGAGCTGATTTCTTACTAGCCAACTTTTTTTCATATCTTTATATACTCCGCCATACTGATTATATTTGTTTAAATATTTTTGTTAGATACATTTTTCTACATATGATATTATGACATACCAATATTTGTGGATTGGTATAGGATAGTTGTTTAGAACTCTCTATACCAAGACCGTTTTTGATTGTGGCTGTTTTTTTTTATTTCTTTCTATAAATGCAAGTAGCTTAAATACTTGTAGTTTAAAGACTAAGAGAGCAGTTCATAAATAGAATTTTAAGATTTTTGAGAGTCTTGCTAGAAAAAATCTCTCAAAAGAGTTTTGTTAAATGTAATGTAAGATATGTAAAAATGTAAAATCAATAAGGAAGTTGAACAATTTATTAGAATTCAGGGATCTACAGCTCGACCACTCTCATTGACAACCATTCTACAAACATCTTGTAGGCCAACAAAAAGAAATCCAGTATTTCTATGATTGAGAGTCCAAGCCAGATACTGAGATAGCCTCCAATAGTGCTGTATAAGTTGAGAGTCTGAAACAAACAAATACGTTTTGCTTTATATTTCCCAAAGTTTTCAAAATAATAGGAATTTATAAGTTGGAGCTGAGTTTTCCCATTATGTACTAAGTGAAATTCTCAACCTGCAACCCCAAAACACATTATTGACTGTATTGACTCATCCATTGATGAGCTCTATTCTTCCCCGGCAGACACCATCAAAAGTCTCAAGCTTTACAAGCTTGATACCTTAATATGATTGAGTGGAGCTAAAGAGAATACCTTAATATGATTGAGTGGTGATAAGAAAGAAGAGGAAGAATAAGTCAGAGCTGACAGAGACCAGGCCACTCCAATGAAATTATTTTATTCTAAATACCGAAGTAATGTAATAGTATAAAGTGTTCATGATAATACAACACAGTTTAAATAATCATTAAAAAATTGAATGAAAAAAAAATTAATAAAATAAAAAGGTCAGGTGTTAGTATTAAAATCGAAAAAGGCATATCGTGACCACGAGCACATGGACTTTTTAGATCGAGCTCTGCCATCTAAAAAGCTCATATGCTAATGGTCACGTTATGCCTTATTTGATTTTAAGTATAAAAATAAATAAACACTTTTCTATTTTTTATTTCCAAGGTTAATAGGAAGATACACTGTATATCATCACTAAGCTAATGACATGGCATTGCTTGGGATTGTCCATTTTTTAAAATCTTTGTTTGTATAAACCCCTTTAAACTAAATTGATATATAAAAATCAGAAACTATTTTAGACGCGTAAGATTCTTTTTGAAATTAAAACAACTTCTACTGCCTTTACTGCAATGGAAAAATTAAAGAGAGGGCCTGGCTTAATTTTTTTATTGCAGTAAGGGCAGTAGAAGTTGTTTAATTTCAAAAAGTGTCTAACGCGTCTAAAATAAGAAAAAGGCAGAGGTACAGCTTGCACCACGCTGATGAGGGCCAATAGCCCGAAACGCGTCCGTGGTTAGCTTTTCTTGATTAATCAAGAATGGGTATTTGGCCAATTCTGGAATAATTAGAAATCAACGAGAATAGTTGATATTTATTTCGATAGATGGCGCAAGCCATCAGTAACTTTCAGTTGCACGATAAGGAGATGCCTTTTTCTTAATTTATGCACCTTATCCCAGTACAATAGCACATTTGTACTATTTTTTCACATTGCGCCTGAAATAGTTTCTGATTTTCATAACAAATGGTGCGCTTGTGCATCGTAAATTGATATATTTTTATAGAGATGTGGAATTTATCCGGTAGGATATAATCGGCTTATCACTGATAATTACAGAGGAATAAGGTAAAACTCACGTTGTATTTGGGGGTATAGGTGTAGACAATGGTGTGATAACCTTCGTAGGTGTAGGCTACACCATTTCCTCCCCTCCTATAACATAATTTATATAGTATAATTATAATTTCTACAGTATTATAAAAATATTTAGGAGGCCATAGGTGAGAAAACCTTCACATTTAAAAAAGGACTGTTCTTATTCATCGTTGAGATGTTTCAAAATATAATTGAATTCGAACAAGTGATTTAAGCTAAATATTAGTCTGAAACTTTACTCTTTGAAAATTAGTTATATGCTATGTTTATCTAAGTTTGATTTTGTCATTTTCTATTTAATGTTGTGTATTAAATTCAGTATATATACAGTAGAAATTGGATAATTCGAACATATTTAATTTGAAAACGTCTTTAATTTGAATATTTATTTTGGTCCCTAGACTTTTAAGCCTTTTATTCAAAACTTTTTTAATTTGAATTTTTGGATAATTCGATTTTTTTGGGTCCCTTGGCATTTGAATTATCCAAGTTCTTTTGTATATATATTGTATCGGAAAGATTATATTTCTATAATATATATTCTATAGGCATATATAAGACGGATGCACATTCTAAGAATATAGGGTATCTATGCAAATAAATAATATAAAACAAAGAAGGTCATACTTACATATCTGTCATGTTTGCAACCTGTTTGGGGACTTTAACATATCCAAATACTTTCATCAAGTTTTCCATCTGTGAAAAGTAAAAGTTCTATATCACTTCTAGAATTATATAGAGATTCTACATGTTTTTATTGAATTTATATTCATGAAACTAAACAAGGATTATCAATGAGGTGATATTACTTGATCACAATTTCTTTATAGTCATAAAGGTCTGACTCATTTAAGACAAAGACAAAGTGAAGAAATTTTATATATTGTCACGTATAAAGGCTTCGGGATAACTACAACCTCCGCCAATAGATGGCGCTTTCGCCTGTTTTCATATTTCTTTGTAAGGTTTTAATATATTTTCATAAGTGAGTATATTTAGGAATTTATACTTACCACTCTCTCGGCTTTTATTGCTATCAGTGAGTAGTCGTAGTTTTTCGATCTGACATTGAAAAAAAAAAAGATTAAATATAAAATTATATAAAAAAATAATAGAAAAAAAATAATAAAAAAGGTCAGTTGTTGATATTAAAAATAAAAAAGGCATATCCTAACCAGGAGCACATCTGCTTTTCAGAAAACAGAGCGCCATCTGGTGGAACGGAAATCAACTAAACATTGATTTAGCCTATTTCCCTGATATTTGGCCAACCCAATTTATTGATAAATTACGAAAAACCTTTGAAATTGAATAAATTACAGAAATTGGGTTGGCCAAATATCAGGGAACAGGCTAAATCAATATTTAATTGATTTCTGTTTCACCAGATGGCGCTCTGCCTTCTCAAAAAGCACATGTGCTCCTGTCAGGATATGCCTTTTTTATTTTTAATGAATTTATATATTTTGATAACAAGAAATAAGCATGCGCAAGTGTGGGTGATATACAAGATTAACAAAATATTCAAGAATAATTCAATGTTGTTTTTTTTTTGCTTATCCCTAGTACACGTGGTACAGGCCATGCAAATCATGGTGGGTAGAAGTAGGCGACTGCTTTCACTGTAAGTGCACCACATGTCTACACATGCGAAAAGCAGTCCGACTTTGTGCTTACAAATGAGCCAGAGCCCCGTTTGGTTATTTGCACTCGCTGGTGGGGTTGGACTTTTGCAAGAATCGGGGGCCATTGGAGAATTATTATTATTATTTTTAAATCAGAAAAAAGGTGCCCAATGCGGAAATCGAACCCGGGTCGTACCGGTCGAAAACCAACGGTTTAGACCATCCTTCACCCGACTCTTCATAATTCAAAGTATTATAATTAACTAAAGATTTTTCTTGTTTATAAAGAACAATAAATGATCGGATGGCTTTATCATGAAGATTTTCTTAATTTATTGAATATAAACTTTTACCCAAAAGTGAAGCTATCGAAAACCAATGGTGTATAGTACTTGTCCACCGGTCCCAAGTATCAGCTCTCTTTCAGGGATAAGAGATCTTTGCGTCGATTTATCCTCCAGGACATGAGCGGGTACAGAAGCATCGTACCAAAAAAATCTATATTTTTCCTCATTAATTGGTTAATATTTCAGGGAAATTCAAATAAGTTGTTCAACTAGACCATTAATTACGAGGAATCAGGGAATTGGCGAAAGTGTTAATATGAATGCCTCCAATGTGTGTAGGACCTATTTTTAAAAAGATGTTAGAAGTGTCAAGGACCATTTATTATCACTTTTAAAATGTGAAATGTAGGTCGGTGGAAGGGTGGTCTAAACCGTTGGTTTTCGCCCGCTACGATTCGGGATCGATTCCCGCATTGGGCACTTTTTTCTAATTAAAAAAAATGCTTCAATGGCCCCCAATTCTTGCAAAAGTCCAACCCCACCAGCGGGTGCATGTAACCAAACGGGGCTCTGATATATAGGTAATTGCAAAGGCCGAACTGATTTTCACATGTGTAGGCATGTGGTGCACTTACAGTAAAAGTAGGCGCCAACTATTGCCCACCCTGATTATCATGGCCTGTACCACATGTACTAGGGATAGTAAAAATAGACATGACCAAAAATACAAATTCAAAATCTAAATTATGTTATAAAACTTATAAATTAAGAATGTTTATTAAATCTTCCAACCTGCAGTCATCTTTACATCGTTTATCACATTTTGAGATGTCCGCCAGGGAAACACATTCCATGTCATCTGGACAGACCCATTTACAACAATTTTAATAAATATTTTCCATGGACCTAATTGAACTTAATAAAGGTAATTATATCTGTGGTTACATACCTTTCTCACAGAAGCGTTCCTTGCTGATGTAAAGTGTACCGATCAGAAAACATCCACAGGAATCTTTGAATGTATTGTAAATGCATTCTTGAACACACATCTGGAACATCATCACACAGTATAATTCATCTAAACTTTCAGCACAACAGTCTTCACACAGTCATAAATATATACTGCTATATTAATAAAAACAAAATTGGCATTTCCTGACCCCTCACATGAGCATTTTAAATGGCAGAGCGCCATCTAGTGGAACAAAAATCAACTAAACGTTGATTTAGCTTGTTCCAAAGATATTTGGCCAACCCAATCTCTTGATAAATCAAGAAAGTTAACCACGTTTCGGGCTGTTGGCCCTCTTCAGCATGTTGCAGACTGTACCTTCACCAAAGGTTTGGTCCCAGAGGCTTCCTGAGATAACAAGAAATGCGTATTTAAGGCCAAATTTGCGTAGGGACGCTTTATATTAATATAATTTATTTCTTCAAACACTTCTATTACACATATTTTTGAAAATGATATCATTGAGCTTGTTTGATAAACCATCTTATTTTTACATATAGATTCACGACAAGTAAAAAGACACTTACTTTCTAAAATGGTCTATATTGGAGGTTATTTTATAATAAACGGTATATATCTTTTAGATACATGAACTACCAATAGATGAAATAGGATTAGAAATTGAGAGATTTTAGTCACTATATAAAATTTATGGCACACACACAAATACATTTTTGATAAGTTATATTACTGGTCAATCTAAGAATAAAGACAGACTTACGGATTTGGACACTGGACCTTTACCAAGACGTTGGTGTGCTGAAAGGTAGTCGTAACAATCTGTAGGGTAGGGTGCTGGGAGTTTCACCAGTTCTGTCTACATACAAACACTGAGACGTAATCATCTCTACATTCTATTACCATGTGATCGGTTTTCATGAAAAACACCATCTAAACACAGATAAAGAAAGGTAAAAGCAAAATAAATAAGTTTGGTATTTCTTAGCTTAATCTTCTTCTTTCTTATTTCCACACTGGGTGAAGTAGAATGCGCTGCCTTTGTCATTAAGACTGGGAGCACTACTCAGTGGCTTGCCGCCTCTGACATGAGGAACAGACGCCATGTGCAGCCGCTCCTAACATGGAGTACAATCGCTACTCATCCTGTATCCCTGGATCAGGAGCCCTTACAGGGTACTATCAGCCGGGCCAGTTGAGCCCAGGTTTTTCAGTGGGCTTGTTGCTGCTCTCCCTCCTCTTTTCTCATCCGGTCTTAGGACCGGAGAAGGCGGAGTTTCTTAGCTTAATAAGCATTATCAATGGTACTGAAATCTACTTTCAAAAATGAGAAATCTTTAATTATGACAACTTTAAATATATATTAGATGCAATATAAATCATCTTCAATATATATATATGGTAATTTAAACCAACAACCCCATATTGTGAATATAACTTATAATAAGATTTAATGTTGTATAATAGAAACACATCTGTAAATGATTATACGTATTATTGACATGTGTCTTTACATCATCATATGTAATGTAATTTGTACAAACAGGATAAATAAATAAAAATCTGTAATAGATTTAAGAGTTGAGCTAAGCAAGAGATGGAATTCATAGCGTCGATGTCGAGATAGATTTGAAATTCCAAAAGCAA
Organism: Cordylochernes scorpioides; assembly: GCA_030710605.1. NCBI lineage: Eukaryota > Metazoa > Arthropoda > Arachnida > Pseudoscorpiones > Chernetidae > Cordylochernes > Cordylochernes scorpioides. The sequence continues at coordinate 14,871,715 of CP092863.1, forward strand.
GGTCTGGGAATGGACCAAGACCACCCACACTGTTCACATGTGGTGGAATGCAGAGCCCCCTCTCACACCTGGTGACAGGTAAAGGCCCCCTTTTTCTCAGAAACGCCCCTGGCGCATAAGGCCCCCCGTCTTTAACCTATAAATACAATCACTTTACAGTGACTTGACAGTTTAGTTCACCCTTAGTGCAAGCCCGCGTCGGTCGTATGTCATGTCGATCTCATCCATCATGTAGACGAGTAAGAAACTTCTATCTCCATCTTTCGCTCCTAGCTCAACTTTTATCTGTTAACGGAACTTTCTTAGTGCAATTGTGTCTTCGTTTTTTGTGTGGACATTCCCAAACTTTCCACTCTGCCTCGACCACGACTGCCTGTATTTTGTGTGAACTTTTAAAGGTCTTCCAAGGTGCAGAGAGGTACTGGAAAACTCTACATCCTGACTGTTCCTCTCGGTTAACACAGTATAGCGAGAGTCAACACTTCATCATCACAAAGTTAATCGACAGGATTCTCTCTACACAGGAGTCAACAGTAACTCAACTTATTACATATATACTTTATAAGAATGAGACGGCTTAATTCGGATAGCACCCCTAATTGTTTTTCAATACTATTTATTTGACAAAGATAATTTATTTATTAATTTTTATATAAAATATATATTGTAGCGTAGAAAGTAGTTTAAGTAGTAGTAAATCACAATAATTGAAACTATAAAGGCAATTTTATGCAAATTTCTGTCTATTCTTGTTATATAATATATGCAAGGTAATTGTAACTTTTTTCGATTATTTATATAGTTAAATAGGGTATTTTTAATATAAACCTTTTTTAAGTATAACTATTATACTGTATATATATATGTTATATAAAAATTATTTTAAATTATAATTTCATAGATTCAAATACTCTGCTAAATCGACCGCCAGAGGTCACTCTTCCCCTATAAAAACTCGTTGTTGTTTTATCCCAATGGCCGGCTTAAAACTTTTGTACATTATGTAAATAATCTTTTGTTTTCCTTATTCTACTCGCCTTAAGCCAGGCATTACTTTTATCAAATTATGTTTTTTTTTTATATATTCCTCAGCTCAAATAAAGAAATCTCTGATATTCTATATTATTATTATTATTATTATTATTATTATTCTTTCGAGATTGTTTACCACGACTGCATTACCATAATCCTCAACATGATCTAAATTTAAGCAGGAAATCACATTCATTTTTATATAACATATATATATATATATTAAAAATAAAGAAAGCATATCCTGACCAGGAGCACACGTGCTTTATCCTGGTCAGGATATGGTTTCTTTTTTTTTTTTAATATCAACACCTGACCCACTTATTTTTCATCTTTTTATTTTGTTTTTTTTCGTATATATATAAGAAATATAGTATTTGCCATTACTATTTTATAAAAATTATATAAAGCAATCTAAAGTTCATAAAGTGTAACAAAATGTAGGCTATGTATATAAAATTGATATTAAAGAATTCATGATAAGAAGCTTAATGATGAAATTAGCATTAATGATTTTTCAAATATATATTAGAATCTAAATTTTATACAACCATTATTGCCATTTTCAAATAAATAAATTGCTCTCTGTGTTGTGTGTTCATAGAAATTAATTTCGACTAATATCAGAAAGTTACCCAAATTGTGATTGAAATATACCATTCTCATCTTCACCACGAGGATCTGGAAGAAGTCGTTCAGGAAGCTTTCTTCTTCATAAGGATTCCAGAGAGTAAATGGAGAGTGGAATGAGATCAGAGCTTTGGTAAATTCTGGAGCCATCATGTTGGGTACCATCGTCACATATGACAATACGTTGATTTTTGTGATTTCAGAGAAAGCATGATCTGTTAACACAGAAAATTATAAATCATAAAGTTCATAAATTTAGAATTGGGTAGAATATATTTGGGTGACTAAACTCTTCTGCACTAGTGATAATATCAGATAAATTGCTTGATACTGTACTTACTGTATATAGAGAGGGTCTGGCTCATTGAAAGTGAACTATTTGCCTATTTAATTGCCCATACCGCTCTAAAATTGCACATATATGCAGTAATATAAATGGATATGGAAATGAACACTCCAAAGGTTTGTAGCGACAAGAAGGTAACGTCCCTAGAAAAAGACGTGCTGACATGGCTCCAGCAATGAGATTACACAGTATGGCCTCTGAACGACCTCTCCTTTGAACTTACCTTCTCAAATATCCTAAACCTCCCCTGGCTCTATTTTTAGTTGGCGTGTTCCCCCTAACGGGGCCAAAGGTCAGACCTTTCCTGTTACCTGTTTTCCTGTTGTGAAGTTAAATGGCGCCAGGTTATCACGGCTTCCTCTGGGAACGTCAACCTTTTTTAAACATTAATATCATATTCAAGTAAGTTACAATAATAGAGTAAATTTTCATATTATATTTATATATTGCATACACATATATATCCAGCATTTGAAAATAATTCTTTATTGGGATATTTAATGAAATACATATAAATTTACTGCGTGACATTGAAAATGGAACACCAAGAAATAGTGGCCAGAAAGTGATGAAACTCGGCAGACAGAGAGAGACAGTGACGAACAATAAGTGAACTTTATTTCAAAATGATAGTCATAATACAGAGCGAGAACGGCGTCGGCTTAGTAGCAAGTAGGACTACCGCGGACGGCGATGCACGCAGCAGCACGTCTAGGTAGAGAGTCAATCAGAGTACGGATGGCGTCCTGAGGGATGGCTCTCCATTCCCTCTCAACCATTTGCCACAGTTCGTATTCTGAACGCGGCTATGGCAAGGCATGCAAACGGAGTCCAATGATGTCCCAGACGTGCTCGATTGGTGAGAGATCAGGAGAGTACGGTGGCCAGGGAAGCATCTGTACATCTTGCAGAGCTTGTTGGCTAATGCGAGCAGTGTGCAGTCGGGCGTTATCCTGCTGATAAAGGGCATTGGGTACCCCCTGAAGGTAGGGGAGTGTCACCGGTCGCAGCACATCATCAATGTATCGTTGGGCCGTCATAGTGCCCTGAATACGAAGTAAAGGTGACCTGGAATCATACGCGATTGCGCCCCAAACCATGATTCCACGTTGTCGCACGGTGGGGCGTTCCACAATTGCTGCCGGATTGGACCTTTCTCCACGTCGACGCCAGACGCGTACACGGCGACTATCACTGGACAAGCAGAAACGCGACTCATCTGAGAACACGACCCTGTGCCATTCCGTCATCCACGTCGATCTAGCCCGGCACCATTCCAAACGTTGGCGCCTATTCGGTGGGGTCAATGGCAGTCTTCTTAGCGGACGGCATGAGTGCAAGCCATTAGCAACCAATCGACGGGAAATGGTTCTGGTCGAGATGGAATGATCTTGCACATATCTTGCACATGTTGCAGGATGGCGGTGCAAGTGGCTTGTGGGGCCGCCACTGCTTGTCGAAGGATAGGCCGATCCACACGTGCTGACGTCACTCTGGTTGCACCGACATTCCTATAAATTGCCACATTTCCTTGTTCCAACCATCTTCTCCACAGTCGGTGCACCGTGGACGCACCAAGGTGTGTATCAGCTGCGATTTGACGTATGGACCAACCTGCCCTTTTCAGTCCGATCACCATGCCCCTCGTAAAAGCGTCTGTCTGCTTGAACTGCCTCCGTTTACGATGACCTGGCATTCTCTGTTATTACACGTGTCTTTTGACACAAGAAAAAAATTTCTACAATGCTTTTCCTTGAAGAAATAACGACACGAATACTGTCCTTTCTGTAAGTTTCTTCCCTTATATCTTACTCCATGTGCGCACGAGGGCTGCGCATTTTACATCATTTGCATAACTCGGTTAGTCCCGTCTTTTCTGAAATTTGCATAATTTTCTGGCCACTATTTCTTGGTGTTCCATTTTCAATGTCACGCAGTGTATTTGCATCACACATGCAATGCTTTTATACAAAAGACCAGTCTGCATAATTTAAACAAGTGCCTGGTTATATAAACAGAATTGACCAGTACAATAGTAGAGACAAACATGCAATTAATGCATTATTAGAGCGGAATAGTTGAATAAACTCTAGAAATTGCTGGTAAGTTGGTAAAAATTTCAAAAAATTGAAATATCAATATTATTCGCCGTTATGTATAATGTCTTTGTATTATGTACAAAGTAATTGTATTAAGCATTATTATATATTCACCGTAATAATATTATTCGCCAATTAATAAGAAAAACAACGTTTTAAGAAAAACACGAACTTTAGGGACAACCTTATATTAAAAAAATTAGAGACAAAAGAATTTTCTGTTATAAATATTCAAAGAAATTATTAAAACTCCTCTAGATTAATAGAGCTACTAATTTCAGAATGAAATTAAATTTAAAGATAGAGGCTGCAATATCTATATATATATGTTATAGATTAGAAATTTTTTGTGTGTTTGATTGTTGAAAAGAGGTGCAGTCGTGGAAAAATAAAAATTATTATTTACCTTTCAAGCAGATTTTTATTTTTAATCTCTTGAAGTAAAAATATACATATATCATATATATATATATATATATATATAAAATTATTTATATCACAGTAATATAAAATTTAGAAAATGAATTCTATATTCGTGATTTTCATTAGAAAAGGTAGGGTTCACTTTACATATTTACAACAACAATAATTAAAAGTGATATTTTTTTTGAATATATGGTCAAAAATGCAGAACAGTCAATGAATGAAAAAATAAAATATATGTTTTTAAAAAAAATAAAAATATATATATATATATATAATATCTAAACTATTCAAAATAAGCACAGTACCTGAGATCAGTTTAATCTGAGGAAAATTGGTCAAGTTGGGATGGTCCACTCGTTGGTTGAAGACATGGCAGATGGTCCGGTGGCCATGATTGTCGATCAGAGGAAGATAGCGGAATGTTGAAGGGCTGTTTCAAAATGCTAAATCATTTATTTTAAACAAAGATATTGCAGAATATCAAATATTATATGAATATATCATGTAATTACAAGATAGAGAGCAGCAGCTTTACACACCCAAGATAGTGGACATTGCTGCTGCTGTGAAAAAAACTTGAAAAACACTTGAAAAAATTGAAATACCACTATTATTCGCCTTTATGTATAATGTCTTTGTATTATGTGTATTATTATGTATTCGCCTTAATATTATTATAGGCAAAGTAATAGGAAAAACACGAACTTTTGGGACAATCTTATTAATTCTATTACTGATAAACTAGGCCTTCCCAATAATTTTTGTATCGCAAAATGAACAATATAATAGTTTTATTTTAAAAAATGACAAAATCGCCTTAATTAATTTCTCAAATTAAATAATTAACATGTAATTTGAAAATGAACAAAAATGTTAATTACTTTGGCTTTATTTTTGAAAATGCTCACGTAAAAAAAAAAATATATATATATATATAATTATTGTAAACAAGACAGGATGATTTCTTTGAACCATTAATACACTTTTATGTGAATTCATAAATTATATAAACTTTATTTATAATTGAAGATAGCCGTGGTAAAGGAATTTATAACATAGTATGATATAAGTAATATTTTCAAAATTGAATTTAAAGCATAGCAATTGAAGAATTAGAAAATGCTCAAAATATTCATAAATAGGAACATTTGGCGAAAACATGGAGCTTGTTTATATATTCGCAAACACCATAATTACATCACAGTTAAATTCACACAGCTCAATTTATTTAATGTTTACAGTCATGGACAAAACATAAGAAATTGGAAAGTCTTTGATGTCGCCAGTAGACTTTTTTTAAGGAGACAAAGGCAATTTCTTGTGTCTTCAATAAAGATCATTGTGTATCAAATATGTTTCAGAGTTATTATCTGAATCCCGATATACATGCTAAAAAGTACAATTTCTTTAAGTTTTGTCCATGAGTGTATCTTTCTTTTATTTCGGTGAAATTTTGTCATGCAAGATTTCTTGATCATTTGTTAAATATGATATACACGGAAAATCTGTTGAGTTCATTGAAAAAAAATTGCAACTTATTATAATTTCCAAACACTTATAGACTTTCTTAGTACTCATTTTTTACTTCATTCGAAGAAAAAAGTTTTAAATTAAATTATTACCTATTTCTGATATCAAAAAAGGAGTTTAATATGGAAAAAATTCCGACATTTAAATAAAGATCACTACTCAGATATTTAGATATCTTTAAATCTGCCAACACGGTCTTAAGCCGGGTTGAAAAATAGGTGAGGGATAAAAAGATCGATAACGGAGGAATGCTAAGCAGGCCTGGTTGATAACACCCTGAAAGAGCATATTGCCATGTGGAAAATTAAGGAAGACCAACTTCGGCAAGAGACAACAATTTATTTCAGGCAAGAACAAACTATGGATGGTAAACAAAAGATAAGCAACGAGGGAAATTTAAAGAGTAGCAAAATATAAACATAAAATGACCACTCTGTTAATAAAAATAATAAAATTAATAAATACTTTGTTACAATATGATCTATAAGGACAAGATGAACACAATGCATATACTTAGGAGTTTGGAATGGCTGCATATAAGGTTGTGTCCTAATTTCGAGAGTCATAAATTTAATATTGAATCCTACTACTCTCGTTCTCTCTAAGGAATGCTACTAATATTAACAAATTAAAGTAGAAGAATTTTGCAAACATTGTAATTATGGAGCTCAAGATCCACACAGACCTGGCATATTTAAATAGCTGGTAGAGATTAAGAAAGAAGAATATAGTTACTCTAAGCAATCTGAGATGCCTCCACATGTAGAAGCAGCATAATAACTGTCCAGATCATTCTTATATCTGTGGAAGTCTTCCCTTGAAGCAGTTCTTGTGAAATATTGGTAGTCAGGATGGACGGTCTAAAACAACACATGCTATTTAAAATTACGCTCACATAAATTTTACCCTCTATTTATTGTTTTAATTATCAAAAATAAACTCAGTAAACCAATACAATATAATCAGCCTAATATTTCAATAACAATCGAACTTACTGTAATAAAAACAATCGTTACCCCTCTAGGAACATAAAGAACCCTGAAGTTGAAAAAAACCTTTATTCAACAAACGACGCAATTATTCCAGATGTCCATCACTACACCTAGGTCTGGGAAAAGTTGAAAATAAAGGATGCCAATCACAGTCGCCCATCAGGTTCTTCAGCCGCTCTCCTAGGCCTATGAACTAGGAAAACTAAGAGGTGCGACCTACAAGAGAGGTGAGGTCGCCAAAAAACGAAAGCCCTAAAACGACATTAGCCAAATTATATTCTAATTCTCTTTTTATAATAATAAATGGCCTCAATGTGAGAGTTCTCGTAGACACCAGAACAGCATTCTTCTTAATATCAAACGTTTTTCATCGAAAATTGAATAGTATGACCTTTTATAGTAGTAATAATAGTATTACATTAAAAGTCTTATATATATATATAAACAACCAGTTTAGGTTCCCAATTGGGATGTGTACCTTAAGCTTGAAATATGATAATTCCAGAATTGATGGATTTATTTAATTTTACATATTTCATGAGAACTTGCCCAATATTCCCTACGAGCTAATATAGAGAAGAAATCTGTTAGAAAATATAGAATTTGAAATAATATTGTTAGAATATGAAACCATTAACTTACTCCATTTTCAAAACAGTGAAGTTTATTGGCAGCACAGAACTTCTCTCGGTCAATGCTGTAATACATAAATTGTGTTTTTATTTGCTTACAGCATCAAAGTATAGAGTTTGCGTTAATTTCAAAGGTATTTGTTCTTTTTCAAATTACCTATAACATTTCACGACTATAAATAATATTTATTGTTAGTGAAGTTGTCTGATATTTTTATAGAAAAGAAACCTTATTTAGAGTATTAGCAAATTACAAAATACACATAAATAAAGGCTTTATAAAAATTGATAAATTTGTTGTTATCTTTATCAGTAAATAGTAAAGATAGACTATGCCTGGCTAGCATTCATAGCTCTTAAAATTAAAGATACTTCGGCCAGTAAATCTTTTTGTTATCTCGATGTTTCGACAAAAATCTTTTGTACTCGTCAGGAGCGAACAAAAATTAAAGCATTTGGCAAAGCGTTAAAAATATTTCTAAGGCTGCAAGGGCGTTTTAACGCGGTATTTCAATTTATATTTATTAGTAGATTAAACCTTTTGGAATTTCAAAAGTATAAAAATATATATATTTATACTCATTTAAAAAAATGAAAGAATAAAAAGAATCAAAGTTAATATCATCAGTACCTTTGTCCAGTACAGACTGTAGTTGCAGGCATTTCTACGCTTTCAGGATACTCCAAAGTGACAGACAGAGTGACTGGGTAGGTGAGGTAGATACTGATGTAGACAGAAGTCTGATATGCCAGGAAGGAGAAACAGCAGATCCAGAGTAGACCATGGATCCATCGGATCAGTCCGAGGTCCAACAGGATCCTTCTTCCTCCAGTGATCAGGGAGTCAGACAGGAGAGCGAGGGCATAGCGGTAAACTGCTGGATCCAGTTTCTTCTCCATAGGCATTTTGTAAAACTGACCCATGCGCACAACTAAAACCATTCAATAATAATTTTATAAGGATATCTGTTCACTAACATAAAAATACTAAATAAAAATTTTGATAGTATAACTATATATGTTATATAAAGGTATTATTTAAAATATATTATTATAAAGTCGACCGCCGGAGGTCGCGCTTTCTGCTTATATAACCATTTGTTGTTTCCCGATGGCCGGCTCAAACCGTTTGTAAATTATGTAAATAAGTTTTCATTTTTTTTATTCTTACGCTTTAAGCCAGGCAGTACTTTAATCAAATTATATTTATATATATATATATTCCTTTAGCTCAATTAAAGCAATTACTGATCAAAACTATTTTTATTATACTTTTAATATTTTAACCACGACTGCATTACCATAGCATAATCCTCCAGATAATCAAAAAAGCAGAAAATATCGTTTTTATATAGTATATAGAAAAAGAAAGAGTCCAGAATAAAACTATAAATTAGAAATGTAAACGTAAATATATATTAGTAAACTCAATTTAATTGCCATCTATCGTTAATATTTTACACAAATTAATTTTCTGGCAATGCGCTTCTTTTAAATATCATCAAATATTATCTCTACAGACCTTACTGCAATGATATGAGTTATTGAATGAGAGGGCTTGGCTCATCAGTAGTGAATTTGGCGAAACCGCTGAGAGGGTTCACTACTGATGAGCCAAGCCCTCTCAATTAATAACTCATATCATTGCAGTAAGGTCTGTAGGGATAATATTTGATTATATTTAAAAGAAGCGCATTGCCAAAAATCATTTCGTGTAAAAATATTATATGTAAATATATATATATAAAATAAATTACTTACAAAAAATATCTCCAAAGTTCGATAGTAGTATAAAGTCGATTATTGTTTGCACCGTCTATATCACGATTTGCTATTAATAAGGTGTTACCTACTGGAGAGGCAAAAAGTTGTCCTCAAGCATGGAGCCCCAATAGAAATAATGATAATAAAGCTTTATTGACACATTATCCGTTTGGAAAAAAATAATTCATGCAAAACCTGGACGAACACAGGTGTTTCAGCTAGTTTTTCATATATATTTAGATTATTCAATTCTTCAAGGTTATTCATAAACGAAGTAATGAAAATGCTAATATATATCGAATCAGATGTAAATGTAAATTAAAAAGCCTAGGTTTTTTTAGACTGTTCAAACTGTCTATGAACATTTCACAAGAATTGCTTGAAAGAAAGACTTACAAAGATTTCGAAATGATCTGGGCAATTATTATGCTCTTTCTATTTGTGAAGACATCAAGGATGTTTTGGAGTTGGTATATATTGTTCTTTCTTACTTCTTCAAATCATTTAAATAGTTCAGGTCTGTGGATCTTGATCGTACTGATTTACAATTGTAAAGGACAGTTTCAAAAATATAAAACCGAACCTATATACAGTCGCTCCTAATTTGAAGTACATACTCTGAGAACTTCATGCTCCTGGAATAGACCCCCTTGCAAGGTACATTGACCGGGCCAACTAAACTCTATCTATTTAGCGATTTTTTACTGAATTCCTTCTCGTTTTAATCCAGGCATAAAACTGGCAATGGTGAATTGGCAAGAATCTTGAAGGTTGGCAAATGCTTATTCAGTTAAATGATAGTTATTCCTCGAATTGGATAAGAAATGATGCGCATATATATAATGTTTCAACTGTACATTCAAGTTATTTGGCGGTTAGCGAATGGACATGGAATTCTGAGCAACTGACAGGTATATAAAAAACACATAAAAACTTTATTAAGACACACTGGTTTTATAGAAGATTCGCCTTAGAAATTGCAAAACAGAGAAATTGTGAGGTATAGGAAACGTACACGGAACAAGAAAATAAGTTAATATATGAATGATATATATACAGAAGGGTGAGCTGGCCACATGGTCTCTTCATACTTCCTCCGCCATTTTCTCGTAGGTATGTCGTCCAGTCCATTGTTTTAGATCGTCTGTGTATTCCTGTCGTCTCCCTCCCTTTAAAATACATTAACAAAAATATATATTAACACAAAGCAATAACGCGCCATCTATACATATAAAATAAAATGATTTAAAAGCGCGAATGTTTCTTTTATACATAAAACGAACTTCTACTGTCCTTACCGCGATGGAAAAATATATTGGGAGGGCTTGGCTCATCAGTGGTGAACCCTCCCAGCGGTTTCGCCAATTTAATCCACCAGACCGCTTCTCAGAGCTCTAATACTGTATTGGATCATTCTGCTTTTATATGCTACACGGAAGGATGGAATCTTAGAAATGGTTTTCAAGTAAACTATGGACTTAAGCTTATAGGACAGTAGAATTACATTGAAATATTTGCTTCGAGCAATGCTCTTCAGCAAACTATAAATACAAGGCCAGTTAGGAATAAATTAACACAAAGCAATAACGCGCCATCTATACATATAAAATAAAATGATTTAAAAGCGCGAATGTTTTTTTATACATAAAACGAACTTCTACTGTCCTTACCGCGATGAAAAAATATATTGGGAGGGCTTGGCTCATCAGTGGTGAACCCTCCCAGCGGTTTCGCCAATTTAATCCACTAGACCGCTTCTCAGAGATCTATTACTGTATTGGATCATTCTGCTTTTATATGCTACACTGAAGGATGGAATCTTAGAAATGGTTTTCAAGTAAACTATGGACATAAGCTTATAGGACAGTAGAATTACATTGAAATATTTGCTTCGAGCAATGCTCTTCAGCAAACTATAAATACAAGGCCAGTTAGGAATAAATTAATTTGGCGAAACCGCTGGGAGGGTTCACCCCTGATGAGCCAAGCCCTCCCAATATATATTTTCATCGCGGTAAAGACAGCAGAAGTTCGTTTTATGTATAAAAGAAACATTCGCGCTTTTAAATCATTTTATTTTATATGTATAGATGGCGCGTTATTGCTTTGTGTTAATTTATTCCTAACTGGCCTTGTATTTATAGTTTGCTGAAGAGCATTGCTCGAAGCAAATATTTCAATGTAATTCTACTGTCCTATAAGCTTATGTCCATAGTTTACTTGAAAACCATTTCTAAGATTCCATCCTTCAGTGTAGCATATAAAAGCAGAATGATCCAATACAGTATTAGAGCTCTGAGAAGCGGTCTGGTGGATTAAATTGGCGAAACCGCTGGGAGGGTTCACCACTGATGAGCCAAGCCCTCCCAATATATTTTTTCATCGCGGTAAGGACAGTAGAAGTTCGTTTTATGTATAAAAGAAACATTCGCGCTTTTAAATCATTTTAATTTATAAAAATATATATTATGACATAACCATTATTATTCTATACAATATATAACCCAAAAATGAAAAGGATAAGGTAAGGCGGTAAAAATAAGGAGATAGAGAACGCTAATAATCGACTTCTGGTAAAAAAATATAATAAATAAATTGTTGACACAAATTTAGGAAAATAATAGAAAAGGACTTACTGAAAATATTCTGCAGAGAAGATCTCTGGATATATCGCAACGGCCTTACCTTTAATTTGAGTGAGAGTTTTTATAAAATTATTTTTTAAATTGAAGCTTAATTAATTTATTGATTTCATGTTTTGATATATATAAACTTTCGAGGTTAAAATTTTCCTAACTTGATCGTAATCTAAACCTGACTGACTGTGTTGGTTTTTAATGAGCCTAGTTGTACTCTGACAGATTGAGTTTAGAGAGTTCGGACCTAACTTTTATTTGTAACCTTCGATTGTTTCAATTTCGATCAGTTTTGACAATTGTATATTTTAACAAAAAAAAAAAAAAGATTAATTAAATATTTTATTATCGTTTTTCAATGTGTTTTTAATTGAGAATGTCATAGAAAGTTGGCTATTTATCTTTCACTTTCAATGTTTTCAGAACTTTTTTTCATAAAATATATATTTTTTTCAAATAGAAAGAAAAAGGTAATTCTAATTAATATATATATCAATAGATGGATTTTTTCCGGGAGGATATTGATCTAAAATATCAAAGGTCGTCTCTCCCGTCAAAATAGACGTTAAAGCTAGACGCCATCTATTGACCGTCGCAGAAAACTAGCGGCCTCTGGTCGGTGACAAAGCCACAACACCAGCTTTTGCAATCTGAGAAGCGTCCTCCTAGAGATCATGGTTTCGGGCTAATGGTCCTCGTCAGCCTAGGGCGAACTTTATTCCATAAGATCCACAAGGGATCTAATGGAATCTTGACAATCTGCCAAAGAGGTGTTTAGCTGGCTTGGCTGAGCCAAATATATGGCTAAAATATAGATGGAAAGTTTGCAGGAAGGATATTGATCTAAAAAGACAAAGGTCTCCTCTCCCGTCAAAATAGATGTCAAAACTAGACGCCATCTATTGACCATCGCCGCATGTGACTTTGTCACCGACCCGAGGTCACTAGTTTAAGACGACGGTTAATAGATGGCGTCTAGTTTTGACGTCTATTTTGACGGGAGAGGCGACCTTTGTCTTTTTAGATCAATATCCTACCGGCAAAATTTTACTATCTCCAGTTTGTGGGTGTACAGAGTACATTACATATTGTGAAACAATGGTTTATGTAAAACATGTGTATAATTAGTTACAGAGGTGTTTCTATTATACAACACGTTTTAATCATATAATATTGTTATATTACACTAATAAGGAAGAGGTTGTTGGTTCAAATGATCATATTTATAGATTGAAGTTGAAAATTGTATTAGAATCCTAGGATCTACAGCTTTACTATTCTCAACGACATCCATTTCCCAAATATCTTGTAGGCCACCAAGAAGAAACCCAGTATTTTTAGGATTGAGAGTCCGCGCCAGATACTGAGATAACCTCCAACGGTTCCTTAGATACTGAGATTCTGAAGCAAACAAATACACGATTTTAGAACATTTCCCACAAGTGTTTATAATACATATTTCATAAGTTGGAGTTGGCAGCGGGTCATGCCAGCGAAGATTTCCTTCTATTTATGTGAAACTACTCTAATAGGATAACATGTACATGATAATAAAACACACAGTTTAATTGAATATAGAAATAGGTATATTATTTATTTGGAGTTGAATTTATTTAGGTTACTAGGAATATATATAATTACTATACCAAAAAAAAGTAACCGTGCTTGGGATTGTCCATTTTAAATCTGTTTGTAGTTTTTTATAATTTTAGGTTGGATTTTGCCGGGAGGATATTGATACATAAAAATAAAGGTCGTTTTGCCCCTCAAAAGGATAACGCCTTACTCGAGCATCGATTTTGACGAGAGAGGCGATCTTTATTGATAGAGAAATATATTTATACACATAATGAGTCGCACCTCACCCTTCAAATGTACTTTATAACTTTATGTATTTGTATTGGCAATGTATTTAGTTTTTTCCATTTTGGTTTGTTGTGTAAATTTGGTCTGTCTGCATCTTTGATATCTTGTTCTGCGTCTAACACTTCAGCTTGCATAATTCATATCAAATACATACTTGAATATGTCAATTTCATGGTTTACTATTTCACCTTTTTTATTTATTTATTAATTAACGAGGCGTGATATTGAAATATTTGCCCCTATTTCAGAGGAAATAAACAAAACAACAAACAAATTAGTACTTAGAATTAAATAATTACAAATTTATATGCACATTAATCGACAGAGTTCATAAAATTTATATAGACAAAATGGTTGATGTAAGAGAGTTAAATCATTTAGATCAGGGAACTATCAATGCCTATGGTTAACCTTTTTCCCTTGATATTACAATTTGGTAATTATATTAGAAGAATATTCTCTGATCGGAAACAGAAAGAGAGAGGAGCCGTATTCTTTTATCAAAATATTTGAAGACAATGTTGTGTATGAAACATGTGAAATACCAAAAATCTATAAAGAGACATAGATAGGAATCACTGGAAGGAGGCAATGCTCAAAGCATTAGAATCGAATAAAATGAACGTCATGAAAATGTTCAACAAAAATGTTGAAAATGCTCGTGCTGTTGGAAATTACTGGGTATATCGCATTAAGGCGGCTGTCAATAATTCATAGCCAAAATCCGAGGCAAGACTGGTAGTAGTAACTGGATATTACCAAATGAACGCAATTATTATAAAGAAAAGTTCAACTCTTCCATGAGACTTGGGACAATAGTAACCCCTTTTGGCAATATGGTTACCATGGTCGATAGGAAACAGATCCGAGTATTTTAAATTTCCACTAAATAAACGTATATTAAATTTAATACCTTTTGCATATATATTTTGAATTATATAGCAACAAATGTTTTAAGGAAACTGATGGCGCGTTATTAATTTGTATTAATTTATACCTAACTAGCCTTATCAACAACAACAACAACAAAGCCTTTATTTAGAGCCTCTCGCCCTATACAGGATTCGCCAGTTCACAAGGGATGGGAAGAACACTGTGTGGCCTTTTTCCGGGATATAGTCCTGTGGAATCCAAATAATACTGGCCTTATCATTATTGTTTGTGGAAGGGTATTGCTCGATGCAAATATTACATGTAATTCTACTGTCCTATAAGCTTATGTCCATAGTTTTCTTGAAAACCATTTCTGAGATTCCACCCTTCAGTGCTGTGTATATAAGCAGCATCGTCCAATACAGTATTAGAGCTCTAAGAAGCGGTCTGGTAAATTAAATTGGCGAAACTGCTGGGAGGGTTCACCACTGATGAGCCAAGCCATCCCAATATTTATTTCATCGCATTAAGGACAGTAGAAGTTTGTATTGAATATAAAATAAACATTCGTGCTTAATTCCTTATATTATATATATTTTGAAAGGTATCAGCAATATATCTGAGTAAATCAGCACAATTGAATGGAATTCAATATTGAAACCAACAGCTACACAGAGGAATAAGATGAAACTCACGTTGTATTTGGGGGAATAGGTGTAGACAATCTTGTGTAAACCATCGTAGGTGTAGGCTAAGGCATTTCCTTCCCTTCTGTAACAAATGTAATATTGTACTGGGATAAGGTGCATAAATTAAGAAAAAGGCATCTACTTATCGTGCAACTGAAAGTTGCTGATGGCTTGCGCCGATAGATGGTTCACGCAATTCTGGCCTTAACTACCCGTTTCATTATTTTTCAGGATGCCTTTATGACCAATTTTTGGTCGTTGAAGTACAGCTTGCACCACGCTGATGAGGGCCAACAGCCCGAAACGCGTCCGTGGTTAGCTTTTCTTGATTAATCAAGAATGGGTATTTGGCCAATTCTGGAATAATTAAAAATCAACGAGATTAGTTGATATTTATTCCGATAGATGGCACAAGCCATCAGCAACTTTCAGTTGCACGATAAGTAGATGCCTTTTTCTTAATAAAATAATTTCTACAGTAATTTAATCATCATTTAAGAGGCCACAGGTGCGAAAACTTTGAAATATCAAAAAGAACTATTCCTAATCATTCTCGACAAAGATAAAACCTTAGGAAATAGATATCAAACGAAAAAGTGATTTTAACACACAAAATATTATCTTGAAACTTTACTCTTTGAGTAGATTGTTTATATATTTGGTTTGTGCATGGTTATATGTTATATAAGTTTCGTTTTGTCATTTACCAATAAGGTTGTGCTTTAAATTTAGCATACACATTGTGCCAGATTATATTTCAAAAATATATTTGCAAGGCCTATATTGGATGTATATTCCAAGAGAATAGGATATATATGTAACAGAAACAAGTTCATACTTACATATCTGTCAAGTTCTCAATCTGCTTAGGGGCTTTAACATACCCAAATGCTTTCATAAAGACATCCATCTGAAAAAAAATCTGTATAACTTCTAAAGTTCTATAGAGAATCTACACATGTTTTATTCAATTTATATTCTCTAAAAACTAAACAAAATAACTTTTTAATATAATATAATGCGGCTTATGATTGTAAAACGACATTTGAAAATTATCCCGCATGTGTTTCTTTTAAACGAAAAATCGAAATTTATTTTTAAGGAGAAATAACGATTATTTCTAACCTTAGGGATGAAGTATGAGAGGATGAATTGTGAAGAGTAATGATGAACGGAAAAATAAAATTATCCAGGGATGGGAAAATAACTTTTTAATATAATATATTACTGGTCGGCAACCTGAATGTCCGTATTGGCAATCTGGGGGGTTACCATAATTTGATAGATACTTCAAACCTAATTTCAACTACCCGAAATTCCTGTGATCTAACAAAATCTGCCAAAGAAATCAATTCAAATTTAGCAATACGTATCTTTTAAAAAAACCTCCGTTGCTCGAAAGGTCACTTTTCCAATAAAAATACGTATTGTTACATTTTCAATTACCTTTTGTGTTATGTGACTTATTCGTTCATCTAAATTAATGCGATCTGTGCATAGAAGATAAAAATGCATTGTTTTCAATACATTTGATAGAAATCGAATGGGAAGTCTTATCTATTCAAAGAGGGTGATATGTGGAAATAGTCTTTATAACAACTCGGTGTATAAGAGAAGATAGTTCTAACGAGACAAGAGGTCAAGAAGAGGAGTATATACCTCGATCACAACTCTTGGCCACCGTTCTCACCTCACAGTATCTCTGGCACTGGACGCTTGTGGTCGACGACACCAATCTAAGCATCAACTGCTCGTGTCTAGATGCTACGGCCTGAGGAGGTGGAGATGTTGGTGTGTGGCTGTCCCACGTTGGACATGGCAGAACTCCGCAAAGTCACCGTGTACGACGGATTCCATGAAGATGAACCTATCATCAGGTACTCTCCGTTTATACCAGTTGTCTCTTGACCTCTATCTTAGCAATTTCACAATATGCGAATTATTCGTATCCTACAGCTACCGTTAGTTGGTTATCCAGGGAACACCCAGACTTATGTATAGGAGGTAGCAGAGTCAGTTTTAAACTCCAATTTTATCAACCTGTAACATCTGCAAGCCTCAGAACATATTTTCACATGAATAGGGGCAACTAGACAGAATTTATACCATAATACATTTAAAAAATAAGCATTGGTTCATATCGTATAATGATAAATGAAAATAAAAATGTTAAAAATTAAATATGAAAAGTTATATTTCCTCGCAAAAAAATAAAAAATAAATTGGTATAGCACATATACAATTACAAAAATAAATAAATATAACAAGTATTGTCTATATTTAAAATTCAATAACGTTTAATGGAATACATTTTTCTTCTAATCAAAATGAAAATAAACTATTAAGAGAGAGCTTTCATTTGATATCTATAGCTAAGAATACTGAATATAATTTCAAAAATAACTCATTCCTATGTGAATGGCGTAATTCCATTAAAAAAAACTCACTTGTCCATAAAATTTCTCGTTTGATCTTAAGTATAGCAAGAGGATTGTTAATATATGATTTCAAATATATTATCCTTATTAATAGAGAAATCTATATATAGACCGTGACATATATATATATATAGATGATTGTGTGACAATATAAGAAATCTGGAACAAATTATCAATATCCCCATGGCGAGGTTGTCTGACTTGGTGTTTGTCTTACAGCGAGTTCTGGGAGATCGTGCAAGCTTTCAGTCCCGACCTGCAGAAACAGTTCCTTCGTTTTGCCACGGGCAGCGACCGTGTACCTGTGGGCGGCATGGCTGAGATGACGTTCAAGATCTCTGCTCTCTACCATAACACCGAGATGTAACGTTCTTCCCTTTTACTCACATGTTTATCTGATCATTTAGAGTGTCTACACATACTACCTCTTCTAGATTTAGAATTCTTGATAATAATATTTGTCTAAGATAGTAGTTTATCGACAATCTTGTTTGTCTCACCATTTTTGAGTTGTATAATGACAATATTGAGCCAACATATCTAGTCTAATAGAAGTAGTCTTTGATAATTTATTAGAAAAGAAACAAGAGTGCCAAAAATGTATAGTGTTTTTCGATAGATGGTATTTTATAAGGAAACACAACACACCATCTATACATAAGAAATGAATACATTAAAGCACGAATGTGTTTTTTTATATACATAAAACATAAACAACTCGTCCATAAAACAAGCAAAACTAATTTATCTCTCCCATTAAAAATTTGATGATTAAATTTATTGACTATTATGTTCGTCCAATCGTTTTGGAATGGTCTTGCCAACTTTAGGATCGTTTTACACTTTATAAATCTACAATTATATATCAATATACATTTTCAGTAAAAATATTTCAGGAGCCATTTCAGCAATAAAAATTATATGATACAAGCCGTTGCATCTCCCCGTGTCCCACACCTGCTTCAACCAGCTGGTCCTGCCGCGCTACCAGAGCCGGGAGGTGCTGAGACAGAAGTTAACTATTGCCATTTCCAACGCCGAGGGCTTCGGACTGGAATGACAGTGTTGTTATAGACTTTGTCGCTCTGCTAGCTGTCGAGCGATGGTATTTGCGGAGAAATTCACATTTCGACATGAATACATCAATTTGGCAATCCTTTAAATGTGATTGTGTAAAATTTGTAAATAAAAATTATTCATTTAAATATTTTGTTTCTTAGTGTGCGATGTCTTTTTTTTTACTTATAATATCTACCTGTGGTGATTTTCTATGTAGTCGTGGGTTGAGAAAAGTGGTAAGGTCGAGCACAGGAGGCAGGATCCAGGAGAAAAAGCAGTGAGAAGTAGATCTGAGAGGAAAGAGAAGGTCCAATGACCACCCTGGGAACAACCGGCGTGGACACGACCTCAGTGAAAACTGACCCCTGATCATCTAATCCAGAGAATTATTTAATATTCTGAATAAAATAAATAGTGACCGCTAATGGGGGAGATGGAACAGTCATCCTCAGTACCCTGAAATGTCCATTTTTTTAGAAGACAGGACATTTAGCCGAAAAGAACTGTTTTCTTACTAGCCAACTTTTTTTTACATCTCTATATATTCCTCCATACAGATTATCTTTGTTTAAATATTTCTGTAAGATATACATTTTACTACATATGATATTATGACATACCAATATTTGTGGATTGGTATAGGATAGTTGTTTAGAAATCTCTATACCAAGACCGTTTTTGATTGTGACTGAATATTTTTATTTCTTTCGATAAATGCAAGTAGCTTAAATACTTGTAGTTTAAAGACTAAAAGAACAGTTCAAAAAGAGAATTCAAAGATTTTTGAGAGTGTTTCTAGAAAAAATTCTCTCAAAAGAGTTTTGTCAAATATAATGTAAAATATATAAAAATGTAAAATAAATAAAGAAGGAGAACAATATATTAGAATTCTGTGATCTACAGCTCGACCACTCTCATCGACAGCCATTTCACAAACATCTTGTAGGCCAACAAGAAGAAATCCAGTAATTCTATGATTGAGAGTCCAAGCCAGATACTGAGATAACCTCCAATGGTGCTGTATAAGTTGAGAGTCTGAAACAAACAAAAACACGAGTTTTGCATTCTATATATTTAAATAAATTATTTTTTTACTTAAACGTTTGGAATACTTGTCTTCTCTACCATGACAATATATTTATAGAGATGTAATTTATCTGTGAGGTTATACAACCGGCTTATCACCGATAACTACAGGGGAATAATATGCAACTCACGTTGTATTTGGGGGTATAGGTGTAGACAATCGTGTGGTAACCTTCGTAGGTATAGGCTACACCATTTCCTTCCCTCCTGTAACATAATTTATATAGTTTTATTATGAATTCTACAGTAATGTAACAATATTAAGTAGGCCACAGGTGAGAAAACCTTTAAATTTCAAAATGGACTATTCTTATTCATGCTCGAGCCGTTTGAAACTAGAATTAATAAATCGAACAAGTGATTCAAACAAAATTTTAGCCTGCAACTTTACTATCTGAAAATCAGTGTTATGCTGAGTTTATCTCAGTTTGATTTCGTCATTTTCTATTTAATGTTGTGTATTAAATTCAGTATATACAGTAGAACGTGAATAATTTGAACGTATTCAATTCGAAAAGGTCTTTAATTTGAATATTTATCTTGGTCCCTAGACTTTTGCGTCTTTTATTCAAAACTTTTTAATTCGAATTTTTGGATAATTTGATATTTTTTGGTCCCCTGGGATTCAGATTATCCAAGTTCTACTCTATATATATTGCATTGGAGAGATCATATTTCTATAATATACACTGCGTGACATTGAAAATGGAACACCAAGAAATAGTGGCCAGAAAGTGATGAAACTCGGCAGACAGAGATAGACAGAGACGAACAATAAGTGATCTTTATTTCAAAATGATAGTCATAATACAGAGCGAGAACGGCGTCGGCTTAGTAGCAAGTAGGACCACCGCGGACGGCGATGCACGCAGCAACACGTCTAGGTAGAGAGTCAATCAGAGTACGGATGGCGTCCTGAGGGATGGCTCTCCATTCCCTCTCAACCATTTGCCACAGTTCGTCTTCTGAACGCGGCTGTGGCAAGGCATGCAAACGGCGTCCAATGATGTCCCAGACGTGCTCGATTGGCGAGAGATCAGGAAAGTACGGTGGCCAGGGAAGCATCTGTACATCTTGCAGAGCTTGTTGGCTAATGCGAGCCGTGTGCGGTCGGGCGTTATCCTGCTGATAAAGGGCATTGGGTACCCCCTGAAGGTAGGGGAGTGTCACCGGTCGCAGCAAATCATCAACGTATCGTTGGTCGTCATAGTGCCCTGAATACGAAGTAAAGGTGACCTGGAATCATACGCGATTGCGCCCCAAACCATGATTCCACGTTGTCGCACGGTGGGGCGTTCCACAATTGCTGCCGGATTGGACCTTTCTCCACGTCGACGCCACACGCGTACACGGCGACTATCACTGGACAAGCAGAAACGCGACTCATCTGAGAACACGACCCTGTGCCATTCCGTCATCCACGTCGATCTAGCTCGGCACCATTCCAAACGTTGGCGCCTATTCGGTGGGGTCAATGGCAGTCTTCTTAGCGGACGGCATGAGTGCAAGCCATTAGCAACCAATCGACGGGAAATGGTTCTGGTCGAGATGGAATGATCTAGGGTGTCTTGCACATGTTGCAGGATGGCGGTACAAGTGGCTTGTGGGGCCGCCACTGCTTGTCGAAAGATACGCCGATCCACACGTGCTGACGTCACTCTGGTTGCACCGACATTCCTATAAATTGCCACATTTCCTTGTTCCAACCATCTTCTCCACAGTCGGTGCACCGTGGACGCACCAAGGTGTGTATCAGCTGCGATTTGACGTATGGACCAACCTGCCCTTTTCAGTCCGATCACCATGCCCCTCGTAAAAGCGTCTGTCTGCTTGAACTGCCTCCGTTTACGATGACCTGGCATTCTCTGTTATTACACGTGTCTTTTGACACAAGAACAAAATTTCTACAATGATTTTCCTTGAAGAAATAACGACACGAATACTGTCCTTTCTGCAAGTTCCTTCCCTTATATCTTACTCCATGTGCGCACGAGAGCTCGCATTTTACATCATTTGCATAACTCGGTTAGGCGCGTCTACCCTGAAATTTGCATAATTTTCTGGCCACTATTTCTTGGTGTTCCATTTTCAATGTCACGCAGTGTATATTCTATTAGCTTCCAAAATCAATTTATTAGGTACCGCTCAACAAGAGAAACCTAGTTTAAGATAATTGAAGCAATAAATAATATGTAAAGGTTATTCACATATTAAACAAAATGTTAACGCAGGATTCAATCCCGGTTTATGAATGTCGGGAATCGAGGGTGTTACCCACTCGTTCACCGACTTTTTATCATATTTTTATTATTAATTATTCTATAGGCATATATTAAACTGATATATGTGGAAAATCGGTGCGAAATCTTTCGAAGTTGGTTGATGATTGATTGAATTGATGTTGGCGCAGTCGTTGATGCTGAGTGATAAGGTATTCACAAGGGAAAATAACGAAACACAGAGTTTGGGTTTGAAAAGGCTAGCAATCTAGATAGGAAGGCGTTGAAGCTATTTGATGAGTTGGCTATTGACTATCTATTCACATGATTGAGGATTGACTTATCTGATGGTGGAGAAGATGGGGTTGGCTCCTAACTGGTCTCAACTTGACTCTAGGTGTCACACTCCTAACTAACTATTCTTCGTTCCCGATTTAAAAAGAAAACTACTCAGGGTTCTGATTGGCAGGATTACCAGGGGTGCTGGATTTCCATTGGTTCCTAGCAAAATCTCCTATTCTCTCATTGGGTCTCTGCTATCCTTTGTTCTGGACTTGTGCTGACCTGTCCCAGGAAATGCTAGGTTCTTGAACTCAGTTTTATGAGTTCCGGGATAATAAAACCTGCTAATGATTGCTCCCTCTTTGAGGGCCTTTCTCTCCCAGATTTCTTAAGCCTTGTCTTTATTCAAATCTTTTAAAACATACATTGCATACATATTGGGGCGGGTTTGCATCCAATTATGTACAAATTATTACAGATGCGCCCCCTACATGTGAAGAATTCACGAAGGGGATTAGCCTGAGTGAGTTCTGTAAAGAGAAAAAAATAATTTTGTGGGAAAATTAGTTGTGGTTATTGAGAGGCTATATACAAGCATTGGTGGTGATATAAGAGATAAAAGAGAATGGTGTTAATGATATATAGCTTGCGTATAATTAATAGAAATCAAAAATTTTTTTTATTGTAAGACATCAAAATGAATGCTATGGTACATAGTGGGGAAAAAGAAAGAAAAGACAATGCGCCTAAACGATATTCTACTCGAGACGGGGAACAAGCTCGAGGGAATTCTACTAGGTCTTTTGAGAAATCAAATAATAAAATAAAAAGTTGAAAGAAATCAAAGTGAATACTTTGTTGCATGGTAAAAAAAGGAAATATGCCTAATCATATTCTGCTCGAGATTGGGAAGAAAATCAAGGGAGTTCTATTAGGTCTTTTGAGAAATCAAAAATAAAATAAAAGTTGAAAGAAATAAAAGTGGATGCTTGATGCATGGTGAGAAAAAAAAAAGAAGCAAAATGCTTTGTTTCATGGTGAAAAAAAAAAAGAAATGCCTAACTATATTCTACTCGAGGTTGGGAATGAAAATCGAGGGAGTTTTATTAGGTCTTTTGAGAAATCAAAAATAAAATAAAAGTTGAAAGAAATCAAAGTGAATGCTTTGGTTGCATTGGTGAGAGAAAAAAGAAAAAAGGTTTTTTGTAAATCAAAATAAAAAAATATAAAAAAAGAAAATATCTAATTTTAAAAGAAAAGCAATGAGTTTTCGTTGATAAAATTTGTTTAGTTGTTGAATTATGGACAAAATGAAAGAAGTGGTAAATAATATGGTAAATAATTGCTAAAATAAATGATAAGTAATTGAATTAGGAAAAAATGATAAATTGGATTAAGTATTTTGAATTAAAATAAAAAATAATGTAAATGAATGAGATAATACAAATGTATAGCGAGGTTCGCACTCGCTTTGTAATTAAAATTATATGCCACAATCTATCACGCTCGCAATCAATTAATTATATGTACCTTGCAGATTTTTCGTCTTTCCTGTGCGACTGTTGGGTAGAAACATGACCTGTCCCAATTGTGCGGATTTATATTGTGTATACAGGAGACATGGGAATCTAATTAACCTTACGTGTGCATTTTGTCTTTGTGTTGTGTTGTTTTTCGAGATCTCAATGCCGAATGTCGTATGTTAATATATCCCGAGCCTTAATGCGTTCTAGGGATTTTTATGCAATTCCCTAGGGCACTTAAGTTATGCTCGCCCAATACCCACTTTTTATATCGGGTATCGATACCTGAGTCAAAACTTTGAATACAGGATCCGAGGAGAGTCCTCGATCCTTCTAAAATGGTTGTTTAATCCCTTTGGAAGAAAACGTAAGCTCGAAAGCTTAGCTACCTAATTTTCCCTATCATTTAAGTGGTTATGTGCGTGTTTTGTTCATAATTAACCTTGAGATCTGCGTGTTTTAAAGTTTAACATCTGTGTGTCTAGGTGTAAAAAAATGTAGAGTTTTGGAAGTCTTTAGAAACAAAAATAGAAATGTGAACTCATTTGGATGTGTTTGTATCAAGTCTTTTGTTATTAATATTTTTAAATTGTGTATCTTGTAAAAGTCGATATGTAGCTCGAACTGGAATCCCAAGATGGGATGTGTCCGGCAGCGCTGACCTCAATTTTATTCTCGGCGCGGGGTCCACGGTTCCCTGTTGGCGTAATTCGAGACCGGAAGAATGGCGGGCGTCTTTGTCGCGAGCGGGGGGAATATGATCCACGTCCGGATGTTGTGTGTGTGTGTGTGTGCGTGGGGAAGTTTCTGAAACCGTCTTCCTCCCCTCGTGTAATTGTTTGTGTTACTCTGGAACGAAGCTGTAATTTGCTCTATAAAATGGCGGGTGTCTTTATTGTGCGACTCAAACGGGTTCCCTTTCATTTCCGGCTGCTAATTGTCCTCCTAATTGAATCTGCCCGTGCCCTAATTGAATTGAATCTTCTCCCTTCAGATGCGCCACGGTTTCTTCTAGAATCTCCCAAAAGAGGTATAGAAATCCTAAAATTGCTTGGCCTATATGGGAGATGGATTTCAGGACGGAATTTCCTATATGGAAGACTGTCTCTTGCAGCTGATAAATTCTATGGGAGGGTAGAGTATAAATTAGCATGTGAACGATGAATAAAAATGGAACGAGTCCATAGGGTAGAAATAAAAAAAACATATAATAGCTATTAGATGAAAAATGGGATATTGGCACATCTTCTTCCATGTTTTTGCCATGAACTGTGGCTCTGGGCTATCTGGTTGGACTTCTATTAATTGTGACAAATTTGAAACGGGATGTGTTTGTGGTTGTTCTATGTCGGCATTCTTGTTACCGTGGGTGAATTGCGTAAATCGTTTTTTGGAAACAATAGTATGATCTAAATGACTGTCAGGTTCGCTGTTCGCCAGTTTGGTGGTCAATGGTTCTGTTGAAGAAATGTCGGGTGTAGGTGTTTTAAGTGGAGACGTGCAATCGTCTCTCTGTCTTAGATGTTGTAAATTTGTTATAGTTTGTATTGTGCGTGTGGTATGTTTGGTGTACGGATTTAGTTTGTTTCTGTAAGCTGTATCGGTGTCTCTTTGTAGAGGTTGGTTGGATTCATCGACACTTCTTGCGAATTGGCAGGTGGGACAGGTTTTTACCTGTTTTGCTATGTCTTGTGTCATGTTCTGCCAATAACATTGAGCAGAGATGAGTCTCGTCATCTTTGAGATGTTTGGATGGTCGTGCTGTGTGTGTACTGTTTGTAGTAGTCTGTTTGCGAGTGGTTTTGGAACTATAATTTTAGTCACACCTTTTCGAGAAACGGTATGCAGTCCCTTGTGATCCATGGTCAAGCTAGATTTTCCCGATGGGGAAGGCTGATGGCTCTTAATGAGGGAGGCGTCTAAAAAGCCACAGAACGGGTTGCGAAGTATGGCGCCCGTTTCATATTGTTGTACTCCATTTATGCTACGGACCTCATATTCGTATCTCGATAGCCTTAATCTCCATCGAAATAGTCTGCCTGACGAGTTTTTGATCTTTGTCAGCCACTGCAATGCGTGATGGTCAGAAAATATTGTAAATTTTCTGCCCATCAAACTGACACGGAAATTATCCACACTCTCCACAATTACTAGGCATTGTAGTTCAGACATGGGATAACTTCGTTCATGTGCCCGCAGAGTGCGGCTGAAATTCTGAACTGTATAGGTCTTCCCATCAGGGTGGACCTGTTTGAGGACGCCTGCGATGCCGAGTGTTGAGGCGTTACAGTACACCTGGCATGGCAGACCTTCCTGGTAAAGGTGTAACGTGGGGTGTGTTGTAAGGCTTTCTTTTAGGCTAGTGAACGCTTTCTGGCATTCGTCATCCCAGACCCACATGACATCCCTTTTTAGAAGGTTGACAAGTGGCGTCCGCAAGCGGGCGTGGTCCGGAATGAACTTTTTATATGCGTTCACAGCGCTTAAGAAAGATCGCAATGTTTTGCGATTGTGTGGTTGTTTGGTGGCGTGGATTGTCTCTATGTTTCGTGTAGACGGTGTGGTTGTGTTATTAATGGTTGTGCATGTGTTTGCTTGTTGTTGTCGCCTTTTGGTGCAAGTGTCGCGCTTGTTGCGCGGATTGTGCGTGTTACTGTTGTGTGACGACGTATGGACACGTGTGTGTTTAGTGTGAAAGTCGTCCTGTTGGATAGATACTGTCTGTGTATTGTTGTTGTGAGTGTCGTGTTTGTTGTGAGGTACACGTGCGTGATGGTCGTGTGGTGACGTGTGGTCACTTATGTGCTCGGTGCGTGAGCTGTCCTGCTGTATGGACATTTTGTGCATTGTCGTTGTGATTTGAAGCCGTTGTGGCCTTGTGAGTTGAGGGCATATAGTAAAGGCAATTGGCCTTAGTGAAAAAGGTGTGTTTTCCGGGGCGTGATTAGATTGGCATGTGGTTGATTGGGTTTTGACCACTGGATGCACGTAGTGGGTGCCATATGCGGAAGGTTTGGATGTATTGTTGATCTTTTGTGATATCGCTTGGCATTGCCAATACGTGCATTCATTGGGTACATGGTGAAAATGGTAGGTAGGGGTAGACAATGGGGCGCCAAGCTGGAATATAGTGCTGTTGTTAAAATCTATTGTTATTTTAAAATGATGGAGGGTATTTATGCTGAGAATTCCAAATGGCAGAGGTGCTTCCACCACGTGGAAATTCTCCTTTCTAGATATTTTACCTATTGTTTTTGCAAAACCATTTAGGGTCTGTAGATCTATAGACTGTTCTTTTAATTTTAAATAAGGAAGATGAGTTTTTAACATATTGTACAGATTATATGGCACTATATTCAAGCTTGCGCCTGTGTCAATTAAAAAGGGGCATGGTAGATCAGGGGTTAGAAACAGTTTCAGCGTCAATTTCTTGACGCCAAAGGGTTGACGTTGCCTTCCTACCTCAGTTCCGAAAAGTCTCCGCTGCTTGGGCCTCTTCGGCGTGGGGCGGGGGAGTGTGACGCGGGGCGTGCTGCTGTGTTGGGACCATTTGCACTGCCCTTGCACTCGTGGATAGATTTCGGGCCATTTGCACTGCCCGTGTGTTCGAATGTCGAGCTTGTTGGGATGGTACCGTCCACCTACTTGGTTTTTTCTGGGTACTGGTGTAGGGATCCGGCATGGTGGGTGATGGTTCCTTGGGGTGGCGCGTCAGATCGCTCGGCCACGTGTCGGCGGCGGCATCTCCGTCCATCTGCCGGCCTGGGGTGGGGGCGTGGTCGTCGTCTGTCCCGCGGGCGGAGCTCCGGGCCTCGTCTCGTCGGGTAGACCTCACTCCTTGGAGGGCGACAGCCAACTGTACTATAATCGCCGTCAGGGTGCGTCGTGTCGCTTTCCTTTCCTCTGCTAAATCGTCGCCGTTACTCTCCGCTACTCGGTCTCGCTTGTTTTCCATTTTATCCTGTCGACTCTCTGTGGAAATCGGTGCGAAATCTTTTGAAGTTGGTTGATGATTGATTGAATTGATGTTGGCGCAGTCGTTGATGCTGAGTGATAAAGTATTCACAAGGGAAAATAACGAAACACAGAGTTTGGGTTTGAAAAGGCTAGCAATCTAGGGAGGAAGGCGTTGAAGCTATTTGATGAGTTGGCTATTGACTATCTATTCACATGATTGAGGATTGACTTATCTGATGGTGGAGAAGATGGGGTTGGCTCCAAACTGGTCTCAACTTGACTCTATGGTGTCACACTCCTAACTAACTATTCTTCGTTCCCGATTTAAGAAGAAAACTACTCAGGGTTCTGATTGGCTGGATTACCAGGGGTGCTGGATTTTCATTGGTTCCTAGCAAAATCTCCTATTCTCTCATTGGGTCTCTGCTATCCTTTGTTCTGGACTTGTGCTGACCTGTCTCAGGAAATGCTAGGTTCTTGAACTCAGTTTTATGAGTTCCGGGATAATAAAACCTGCTAATGATTGCTCCCTCTTTGAGGGCCTTTCTCTCCCAGATTTCTTAAGGCTTGTCTTTATTCAAATCTTTTAAAACATACATTGCATACATATTGGGGCGGGTTTGCATCCAATTATGTACAAATTATGACATATACATTTTTAGAATATAGGTATCTCTATGCAAATAAATGAAATAAAACAGAAAGAAGTTCATACTTACATATCTGTCAAGTTTGCAAGTTGCTTGGGGGCTTTAACATATCCAGATGCTTTAAAAAGGTTATCTATCTGTGAAAAGTAAAGGTTCTATATCACTTCTTGAATTATATAGAGATTCTACATGTTTTCATTGAATTTATATTCATGAAACTAAACAAGGATTATTAATAAGGTGATATTATTTGTTCACAAATTCTTTATAGTCATAAAGGGCTGACTCATTTAAGACAAAAACATAGTAAAGAAATTATATATGTTTTAATATTTCTTTATAAGTTTTTAATATATATTGAGCATATTTTGAAATTCATACTTACCACTCTCTCGGCTTTTATCGCTATCAGTGAGTAGTCGTAGTTTTTCGATCTGACATTGAAAAAAACGAGTAAATATAAAATTATATGAAAAAAATAGAAAAAAATAAAAAGGTCAGGTTTTGATATTAAAAATAAAAAAGGCATATCCTAACCAGGAGCATATCTACTTTTCAGAAGGCAGAGCGCCATCTGGTGGAACAGAAATCAACTAAACCTTGATTTAGCCTATTTCCTGATATATGGCCAACCCAAAAAGAAAAGCCGCGTTCGTGGATGGCTTTTCTTTATTTATCAAGAAATTGGGTTGGCCAAATATCAGGGAACGGGCTAAATCAATGTTTAGTTGATTTCTGTTGCACAGGATGGCTTTCTGCTTTCTGAAAAGCACATTGATTTTAGCCAAAAGGCCGAGAAGCGATAAGCGGTGGGTCGAAGTAGGCGAATGCTTTTCCCTAAGTGCACCACATGTCTACACATGTGAAAAGCAGTTCGACTATGTACTTACAAATGTGCCAAAGCCCCGTTTGGTTACTTGCACTCGCTGGTGGGGTTGGACTTTTGCAAGAATCGGGGACCATTGGAGCATTTTTATTAATTAGAAAAAAGTGCCCAATGCGGGAATCGAATCCGGGTGGTAGTGGTCGAAAACCAACGGTTTAGACCATCCTTCCACCGACCCCCTAAGGGGTATGAATTCCTCCAATGTGTGTAGGACCTATTTTTAAAAAGATATTAGAAGTATCAAGGACCATTTATTATCACTTTTGAAATGTGAAATGGAGGTCGGTGGAAGGGCGGTCTAAACCGTTAGTTTTCGATCGCTACGATTCGGGATCGATTCCCGCATTGGGCACTTTTTTCTAATTAAAAAAATGATCCAATGGCCTCCAATTCTTGAAAACCAAACTCGGCTCTGACACATAAGTAATTGCAAAAGCCTAACTGCTTTTTACATGTGTAGACATGTGGTGCACTTTCAGTAAAAGCAGGCGTCAACTACTACCCACCATGATTACCATGGCCTTTACCACATGTACAAGGGATAGTAAAAATAGATATGAACAAAAATACAAATTCAAAATCTAAGTTCTATTTTAATACTCTCTCTCTCTCTATCATATAAATTCAGAATGTGTATTAAATCTTCCAACCTGCAGTCATCTTTACATTGTTTATCACATTTTGAGATGTCCGCCACAGAAACACATTCCATGTCATCTGGACAGACCCATTTACATCAGCCTTCAGTAAATATTTTCCATGGCCCTAATTGAACTCAATAAAGGTAATGATACCTGTCGTTACATACCTTTCTCACAGAAGCGTTCCTTGCTGATGTAAAGTGTACCGATCAGAAAACATCCACAGGAATCTTTGAATGTATTGTAAATGCATTCTTGAACGCACATCTGGAACATCATCACACAGTATCAATCATCGTAACTTTCAGCTCCAAAGTTTTCACAC
Organism: Cordylochernes scorpioides; assembly: GCA_030710605.1. NCBI lineage: Eukaryota > Metazoa > Arthropoda > Arachnida > Pseudoscorpiones > Chernetidae > Cordylochernes > Cordylochernes scorpioides. Next base: position 14,902,296 of record CP092863.1, read on the forward strand.
AGTCATAAATACATACTGTTATTGAATTAAAAAGGCATATATTGGATCAAAATATCATTTATTTTACCAATATTTCAGTTGGCTGAACGCCAACCTTTATCAAGGTGTTATAACATTTTGAAGTGTGTCAACAACAACTGAAATATTGGTAAAATAAATGATATTTTGATCCAATATATGCCTTTTTAATTAAAGATTTATCTATGGATTGCTCTATTTTCAAAACAAACTGTTATATTAATAAAAACAAAATGGGCATTTCCTGACCCTCACATTAGCCTTTTAGATGGCTAAACGTTGATTTAGCTTGTTCCAAAGATATTTGGCCAACCCAATTTCTTTAAAAATCAATAAAGTCAACCACGTAGGCGTTTCGGGCTGTTGGCCCTTTTCAGCGTGGTGCAGACTGTACCTCTACGACCAAAGGCTTGGTCCCAGAGGCTTCCTGAGATAACAAGAAATGGATATTTAAGGCCAAATTTGCGTATAGACGCTTTATATTAATATAATTTATTTCTTTAATCACTTATTTTACACACATTTTTGAAAATGATAAACCATCTTATTATTATGTTTAGTAAACCAGCTTATTTTACATATAGATTCACGACAGTTAAAAAATACACTTCCTTTCTAAAATGGTCTATATTGGGAGTTATTTTATAATAAACGGTATCTATCTTTTAGATACATGAACTACCAATAGATGAAATAGGATTAGGAATTGAGAGCTGTTAGTCACTATATAAAATTTATGGCACACACACAAATACATTTTTGATAAGTAATATCACAGATTAATCTAAGAATAAAGACAGACTTACGGATTTGGACACTGGACCTTTACCTAGACGTTGGTATGCTGAAAGGTAGTCGTAACAATCTGTAGGGTAAGGTGCTGGGAGTTTCACCAGTTCTGTCTACATACAAACACTGAGACCTAATCCTCTCTACATTCAATACCCATGTGATCTGTTTGCATGAAAAACACCATCTAAACACAGATAAAGAAAGGTAAAAGCAAAATAAATAACTTTGGTATCTCTTAGTTTAATAAATATTATCAATGGTACTGAAATCTACTTTGAAAAATGAGAAAAAACCTTTAATTATGGCACAAATCTGAAATATATTATCTGTAACACACACATATACCATCTTCAATATATATACTTTTGTAAGAATAAGACGGCTTAATTCGGATAGCACCCCTAATCGTTTTTCGATCCAAATTATTTAACAAAAATAATTTATTTGTTAATTTATATATATATATATATTATAGCACAGAGAGTAGTTTAAGTAGTAGTAAATCACAATAATTGAAACTATAAAGGCAATTTTATACAAATTTCTGTCTATTCCTGTTATATAATATATGCAAGGTAATCGTAACTTTTTTCGATTATTTATATAGTTAAATGGGGTATTTCTTAATAGAAACCTTTCTTTAAGTTCAACTATTATACTGTATATATATATATATACATATAAAATAAAAAAAGCCCTTCCTGACCAGGATAAAGCACATGTGATCCTGGTCAGGATAGGATTTCTTTATTTTTAATATCAACACCTGACCGACTTATTATTATTTTTCTATTGGTTTTTCATATATATATATATATGAAATATAGTATTTGCAATTACTATTTTATAAAAATTATATAAAGTAATATCTAAAGTTCATAAAGTGTAACAAAATCTAGGCTATGTATATATAAAACTGATATTAAAGAATTTATGATAGGAAGCTTAATAATTAAATTTGCAGTAATTATTTTTTAATAAATATTAGAATCTAAATTTTATACATTATTGACTTTTCCAAATAAATTAATTGCTCTTTGTGTTGTTTGTTCATAGAAATTATTTTCGACTAATATCAGAAAGTTAACCAAATTGTGAGTGAAATATACCATTCTCATCTTCACCACGAGGATCTGGAAGAAGTCGTTCAGGAAGCTTTCTTCTTCATAAGGATTCCAGAGAGTAAATGGAGAGTGGAATGAGATCAGAGCTTTGGTAAATTCTGGAGCCATCATGTTGGGTACCATCGTCACATATGCCAATACGTTGATTTTTGTGATTTCAGAGAAAGCATGATCTGTTAACACAGAAAATTATAAATCGTAAAGTTCATAAATTTAGAATTGGGTAGAATATATTTGGGTGACTAAACTCTTCTGCAATAGTTTTCATTTCAGATAAATTGCTTGATACTGTACTTACTGTATATAGAGAGGGTCTGGCTCATTGATAGTTAACTCTTTGCCTATTTATTTACCCATACCGCTCTAAATATATATATACATATGTCATAATATATGCTCTTCCAGGGTTAATAAAACAAACCAAACAGCCAACGAGAGAGAAATGGGCCGCTAAAGCGAGACACTTTAGACAACTAACTAACGACTATTTTTTGGCCACATTCCTGAGGGGGGCGTCACCACCTGGCGACTATCCTGGTTAACCCCCCGGTTGTGTACACAGGGAAAACAGTCGTTCAGCTGATAACGTCTCGCTCGCTCTCTCTCGGCTGGCTGCCTGGATGATTTTGCTCTAACAACTCGTCGTGTGATTATTTCTCTCCTCAACACATTTACCACTAAATTGTCACATCGAAAGCCGACAGGATAAGACCTGACCGGGAAACAAATCCCTCATATACCAGAGTATGAAGAAAACAAGAAGCAATACCACGATGATCGAACAAACCCACAACCAAGTTCCACAAGAACCAACGACCGACTCTACTGTAGCCGCTTCTTTTCGAACTCTCACCCTCTGTCTCGACCAACTTTTAAACCGTGAGTCTGAAGAAACAATCACCTACGACGGAGATGAACCTGCCGCACACTTCTTCTCACAACTTGAGTCTCAGCCGAACTTCCACAACTTAGAGCCAGCACGCCAAGCTCGAAAGGCTCTATCATCACTCAGAGGCGAACCTCGCAAAATTGCACAAGACTTAGCGCTACTCAATAAGACTTATGAAGAGGTCAAAGAGTCACTCTGCGCCGTCTATCCCCGACGCCCTAGCTTCACCCTTCAAGAGTTCTATGAACTTAAATGCACGTCGATGGCCGAGATCGAGACCTACTACAAGAACAAGGTCCGAATAGGATTGGCGATCAACCTCCCTAAGAGTGCCATCGTGCAAGCACTATCCAACGGTGTGCCACGTAACTATGGCAACCTTTTAAAGATGGCACAACCCTCGGGACCAGAAGAATGGTTGTGCTTAGCCCAACAGCTGACCAACGAAGGGGATAACACCAGCACTAAAGCTGCCCAACAACGATCACCGCGCCAGAGCAGAACACCTTCCACCACCGTGGACAAGACCCCACCATATCCTTGCCGTTACTGTGGCGGACAACACTGGCACGCACAGTGTCAGCAGCGAGGGCCCTACCAGCGGACTTTTCGGACCTTTACACCTGCGGTCCACAGCGTCGAGCAACCCCAAAGATCGACTGGGCCTGCAGGTGTCTACGAGACCGCAGCAACGACGAGCTCGGGAGAAACCAAGTAATGCCAGCTTCGGCAGCAGAACTCCTCCGAAGCTCAATGAACCTACCTGCACCCTAAACCAGCATACGCCTGTAAGTGCAATTATTTTAACCCCTATCATTCATTCTTTAAAGATGCTATTCCTAATTGACTCTGGAGCCAATGTTTCCATAATTAGTTTAAACCAATTTGAATATATTAAAAATGTTAATAGTTTCATTTGTTCCACCCCTATTAACAATGATGTTATTATCCGTACTATATCTAGTCATGCCAAACCAATCGGATTAGTTACCTTACCAATACAATTTAATAATTTTAATTTTAATGAAACATTTTATATTTTAAATTTACCCCTTGAACATGGTATCCTATCTATTCATGTTATGCAATTCTTAAGATTAACAATAGATTTTCATAATCAATTGATACTTCAAAATAGTGTTCCAGTACCTAAACATTTGTACCATTTTGTATGTGACCTTCCCACTTGTAAGCACGGCTCGCGAATAATAACTTCTAACCCTAAACGACCCATAATTCACTCGGTTAACTTAGGCGTTGACGATTTTCAACCTCCACGTGAGCCTTACTTACAAACAACCCTTAGTAATATTTATCAACCTTCCCCTGAATGCCCCTCTCACCCTTACAACCTTAATGGCATTCCTACCAGCCCATGCGCCTCTAGAGAATTAATGATTAAAGAATTTATCGAACAACACCCAGAACTGACTATCCCTTATCAGCAATTATTGTATTCTTTTAAAGATATTTTCCCTATCAATAAATTCAATGTATTACCACTCAACATAACCCCTGTAAAACTCAAAATTATTTCTGATAAGGTTATTTCCCTCCGACCATACCGAACTCCCTATGCCTACCAGAAGGGAATTCAGGACCAGATATCTCAACTTCTAAAACATGACATAATCACCCCCTCCTCTAGCCCATATTCCTCTCCTGTGACACTCGTTCGCAAACGCGATAACACCATGCGTCTCTGCATTGACTTCCGTCGCGTGAACGAACTAGTACCCTCGGATTTGCATCCTTTGCCATTGATAGAAACGGTACTGGATAACCTGTCGAAAACCAGAGTATTTAGCACCGTTGACATAAGCAATGCATACTATCAAATCCCCATCGCGGAGGAGAATCAACCACTACTCTCTTTCGTGACTCAACAAGGGCAATATAATTTCAAACGCTTACCCTTTGGGTTCAAATCAGCACTCCAAATTTTCGAACGTGTAATTACCCAGTTGATCCACAAACACCACCTCTCTTTCATAGCCCATTATTATGACGACTTCGTTATTTTTTCTGACTCCTCAGAACAACACCTTACGCACCCTCGACTTTTCTTTAAATTCTGTTTAGAGGAAAATCTCCAACTTAACCTTAAAAAATGTAATTTTTATCAAAATGAAATAGATTTTCTCGGCTACCACATCACCGCAGGAACTTACACACCTAATATTAAAAATACCGAAATCATCAACGCTATTAGAACTCCTATCAACGTTAAAACCCTACAATCATTTTTAGGAGCCGTCAACGTATATCATAAATTCATCCCAGAATATGCTAGACTTCGCCACCCCTTAAATCAATTACTAAAAAAGAACGCCAAATGGCTTTGGAGCCCGAATTGTCAACAAGCCTTTGATAAATTGAAGCAACACCTCGCAACACAACCTGTGTTACATCTATTTCAAGAAGGGCTCCCATGCCAGGTCTATTGCGACGCTTCCACGCAGGGCATCGCAGGTGTACTCAAACAAGTACATCCTGACGGTAACATCTACCCTGTACAATATTACAGTCGCGCGTTGCGTTCCTATGAGCGTAATTACACTATATCTGAACTGGAGTGCTTAGCCATTGTAGAGTGCGTTGACAAATTCCGAGTGTACCTCCTAGGTACAAGGTTTGTCATCTACTCGGATCATCACGCCTTACAATGGCTAAAGACCATAAAAGACCCCACCGGACGCCTCTTTCGTTGGAGCCTTCGACTCTCAGCTTACGACTATGAGGTCAAATACCTCAAGGGCTCGCGTCAGTACGAGGCGGACCTACTCTCCCGTAACCCTTTCTGCGGATTCCTATCCACAGGTCAAATAAAAGATCATCAGGGCGAATTACGGAGGGACACAAGGTATATCCTCAATGACAAGGACCTTATGACCATCATACGACGGGGTGTCACTAAAATAATTGTTCCACCATCACTCCGTGGCACCCTACTACAACGAGCCCATCGCGATTTCAATCACCCCGGCATTTCGCAGATGACCAGACTGATCGCAGCCCAATACTATTGGGACGGCATGACAAATGACACCAGGACACATGTAAGAACCTGTTCAGTATGCCAATTGGTCAAACCACCAAAAGGACCTATCTACGGAGAATTGGGACAACTCCCCCCAGCGGTCCTGCCATACGAACTAGTGTCACTAGATACTATTTCTGGATTCGCGAAATATGGGAATTCTCAGACCTTCTTACATGTCGTAGTGGACCATGCCACACGGTACGCGTCGGCATTTCCATCGCGGTCCACCAGCATTCTCACCTATACCCAAGTGATTAAAAAGGTGATGCAGTTTGGTTCGCCTAAACGACTTTTGACGGATAGAGCTCCTGCCTTCACCTCTCCGAAATTTCGTAGATTTTTGATTAGACATAACATTGGCCAACTTCTCACGACAAGCAACAACCCTCAGGCCAACGGATTAAGTGAACGACTAAACGCCACGATTACTGGCAAACTTAAACTGTTGCGCCTCCAACAACCTAAGACGGCCTGGACCAAACTACTACCTCAGGTCCTTCAGGCTTATAACCATACCCCACATTCGGTGACCGGGTTTCCACCGTCATACCTTTTGTTAGGTAGTTTCCCGCTACAACTATCCGAGCATGTACAAAGCTACCCAAAAATCGACGACGCCAGAGAATTGGCCTATCAAAGGACACACGAACGACACTTACGCGACAAAGCGAGATTCGACCAAACACATAGAGCTTCCGATTTTGAAGTAGGCGATCTCGTTTTGGCAAAAACATACCACCATCCAGACACTGGTAAACTGGCACCTTTCTTCTCAGGACCTTATGAAATACTGGAGATAATTTCCCCTCAAATCGTACGGATCAACCGCTCCAACCGACCTCTAAGTCGTGAGACAGATACAATTCATGTCAACAAATTAAAACACTATACGGAAAACGAACAATTTATTTCACCGCCCGTAAATGATCGAGACCAACCCAAAAATACCTTCAATTTCCCATATAAACACTTCAATCACACTCTAATCCATACTAAAACGGCTATTAACTCACTAAAGCAACATGACTACACTTACAATCAAGATGATCAAAGATATTTGAACCACTTATCCCCTGAAATCTTTACCAATTACTAACCTGACAACAAGACTTTACGAACCCAATAGTATCTAAATAATTAAGGTAGAGTGGCCCAAAGCAAGTTTCCCCTCGCTCTGTCCGCCTATATTCTACCTTTGCATCTAGAACTATTTTATCTTCGAAAATTAAGTATAAGTCCATTCGACTTCCTCACCTACACACGGGACTTTTCCCCTCGGACTCGCTACACAAGTAACTACATAGATAAGTTAGATTGGCCCAGGGCAAGTCTCCCCTCGCTCTGTTCGCCGAGGTTCTAACATTGTATGTAGTTTTATATTTACCTCAGTCCTGAGCTCACACAATTGTCAACCTCAATCTCATTTCTCGTACTCTACACTTATAGCATAGAAAGCCCATGACAAGTTTCCCCTTGCCATGTCCGCCTGAAAAATATCTTAAAGTGTAGAGTTCCCCAGTCTTAATGATCTTCAGAATTTCACCATATGTATGTGACTCTTCTTCTCGTTGTTCACACTCCTCCATATCACTTCCCTTATAGTACATTAGATTTTGTTGTATATAGCCTTTTATAACCTTGATATTTTCAAAGATTTCCTTAAATGTCAAACTCCCCGGTGTTGTAAAACTGCTTGTAAATAATATTTACTTGTGTACTATACAATATTTTATTTACATAAAACTATGTCACCATTACCTTAACTAATTTTAACTGTAAAATTATTTTCTCTATTCCTGGCTTCACCAGCTTTAAATATACTTAAATTATGTTCAGCCTTCTTCAACGGGGGCCATAGGTCATAATATATGCTCTTCCAGGGTTAATAAAACAAACCAACAGCCAACGAGAGAGAAATGGGCCGCTAAAGCGAGACACTTTAGACAACTAACTAACGACCATTTTTTGGCCACATTCCTGAGGGGGGCGCCACCACCTGGCGACTATCCTGGTTAACCCCCCGGTTGTGTACACAGGGAAAACAGTCGTTCAGCTGATAACGTCTCGCTTGCTCTCTCTCGGCTGGCTGCCTGGATGATTTTGCTCTAACAACTCGTCGTGTGATTATTTCTCTCCTCAACACATTTACCACTAAATCGACACATATATATATGTAGTAATGTAAATGAATATGGAAATGAACATTCCAAATGTTTGTAGCGACAAGAAGGTAACGTCCCTAGAAAAAGGCGTGCTGACATGGCTCCAACAATGAGATTACCCAGTATGGCCTCTTAACAGCCATCTCCTTTGAACTTCCCATCTCAACTATCTTAAACATCCCCTGGCTCTATTTTTATTTGGCGTGTTCCCTCTATCGGGGCCAAAGGTCAGACCTTTCCTGTTCCCTGTTTTCCTGTTGTGAAGTTATATGGCGCCAGGTTATCACGGCTACCTCTGGGGACGTCAACCTTTTTTAAACTTTATTATTATATCCAAGTAAGTTACAATAATAGAGTGAATTTTTATTTTTTATATTATATTTATATACTGCATACACATATATATCCAGTATTTGCAAATAATTTTTGATTGGGATATTTAATGAAATACATATAAATATTTGCATCACATATACAATGCTTTTATACAAAAGATCAGTCAGCATAATTTAAACTAGTACCCAGATATATAAACAGAATTGATCAGCACAATAATAGAGAAACACATGCAATATATGCAACATTAGAGCGGAATAGTATAATAAACTCTAGAAATCGCTGGTAAGTTCGTAAACACTTGCAAAAAATTGATATACTAATATTATTCGCCGTTATGTATAATGTCTTTGTATTATGTATAAAGTAATTGTATTAAGTATAATTATATATTTGCCGTAATAATATTATTCACCAATTAATAATAAAAACAACGTTTTAAGAAAAACACGAACTTTGGGGACAACCTTATATTAAAATATTTAAAAACAAAATAATGTGTGTGTTTTGTTATAAATATTCAAAGAAATTATTAAAACGCTTCTAGATTGATAGAGCTGCTAATTTCAGAATGAAACTAAATTTAAAGATAGAGGCTGTAATATCTGTGTGTGTGTGTGATATCTAAACTATTCAAAATGAGTACAGTACCTGAGATCAGTTTAATCTGAGGTAAATTGGTCAAGTTGGGATGGTCCACTCGTTGGTTGAAGACATGGCAGATGGTCCGGTGGCCATGGTTGTCGATTAGAGGAAGATAGCGGAATGTTGAAGGGCTGTTTCAAAATACTCAATCACTTATTTTAAACAAAGAGTTATTGCAAATTATCAAATATTATATAAATATACTGTATAACAAAAAAATCGACGTACCAAGAAGGAGTTGTCAGATTAGGACAAAAATTGGTGTATGTAAAGAGCATGTATAGGGGAAAACGATTAAAATTTCAGAAGAATTAATTGTTGTATTTCAGAGTTTGATCGTCACAAATTGAGAATGTCAATATGTCGTTGGACCCCCACTGGCCTGGATGCAGGCTGCCACCCGGCGTGTCATGGACTGATAAAGATTCCGGATGGTGTGCTGCGGGATTTCTTGCCAAATTGTCTCCAACTGTCGGGCTGAATAGTCAACATTCCGGGAGGGTTGCAATTGCCTTCCCATCACGTCCAAGATGTGCTCAATGGGCGAGAGATCAGGCGACCTTGCTGGCCACGGAAGAGTTCGGCAAGATTGAAGACAATACATAGTAATACGTGCCGTGTGTGGCCGGGCATTATCTTGTTGAAAAGTAAGCCCGGGGTGATGTGAGAGGAACGGCAACAAAACAGGCCGTAGAATGTCATCTACGTACCGTTGTGCTGTCAGAGTGCAAGGAATGACTACCAATGGGGTCCTGCTATCAAATGAAATGGCACTCCAGACCATAACGCCCTGTTGTGGACCTGTGTGGTGTTCAACAGTAAGGCCAGGACCCAGACGCTGCCCAGGACGTCTCCAGACACGTTTGCGACGGTCGTCAGAACACAGTAAGAAACGGGACTCGTCACTAAAGTCTATACGTCCCCAGTCAGCGCAGTTCCAAGTTGATCGCTCCCGACACCACTGTAGTCGGACTTGTCGGTGCACGGGTGTGAGGGGTAGGCTTCGTAACGGTCGGCGAGCTCTTAGATTCTGCTCTCTCAGTCGCCTGTTGACGGTCATTTTGGACACTTGTGTGCCGGTCACACGCTGAATGGTAGATAACGTGGATTCCGGTGCTGCGACAGCCATTCTGACAATTGCTCTGTCCTCCCGTTCTGTTGTTGCCCTTGGTCGACCGCTGCCGTCCTGACGTTGCATACTTCCGTTGTTGACCCACTTTTGCCAACATCGCCTAATAGCCGCATCACTTCAACACAGATGTCGCGCGATTAGTCGATTAGACCAACCAGCCTCTTTCAATCCAATGGCTCAAACAGTTTCAAACTTTGACATATGTTCGTAATGAGCACGAATCTTTCGGCGAGGCATTTATACAGTAGAAATAGGCGTACTGCTAAAATATTAAACGGAAATTCTGAAAATCAGCTCGTGCCGCGCCGAATATTGAGTCTAGAATGCTCGTGCTGGATGCGCAGTTCAGATGCGCTGGAGCTCTTGCTTTGCATAAATCGGCCACCGATTTTCAATCATTTGCATGTTTGGTCGAAACCTCTTTGTATACGTATTTTCATATAAATCGGACAACTGCTTCTTGGTGCGTCGATTTTTTTTTGTTATAGAGTATATATCATGTAATTACAAGATTGTCTCAAATGTTTGTAAACACTTGCAAAAATTGAAATACCACTATTAATCGCCGTTATGTATAATGTCTTTGTATTATGTGTATTATTATGTATTTGCCGTAATAATATTATTCGCATAATAATAAGAAAAACACGAACTTTTGGGACAACCTTATAGATACCATTACTGATAAACTAGGCCTTCCCAATAATTTTTGTATCGCAAAATAACAATATAATTGTTTATTAAAAAAAGACCAAATCGCCTTAATTATTTTCTTAAATTAATTAATATGTAATTTAAGAATGAACAAAAATGTTATTATCTTTTTGGCATTCATTTTTGAAAATTATTACTTTTTTGAAAGAAAATACCTGTAAACAACAAGACACGATGGTTTCTTTGAAACCATTAATACACTTTTATGAATTTATAAATTATATAAACTTTATTTATAATTGAAGATATCCGTGATAGAGGAATTTATAACATAGTATGGTATCAGTAATATTTTCAAAATTGAATTTAAAAGCATAGCAATTTAAGGATTAGCAAATGCTAAAAATATTCATAAATAGGAAAATTTGGCGAAAACATGGAGCTTGTTTATATATTCGCAAAATTACATCACAGTTAAATTCACACAGCTCAATTTATTTAATGTTTACAGTCATGGACAAAACATAAGAAATTGGAAAGTCTTTGATGTCGCCAGTAGACCTTTTTTGAGACAAAGGCAATTTCTTGTGTCTTCAATAAAGGTCACTGTGTATCAAATATGTTTCAGAGTTATTACCTGAATCCCGATATACATGCTAAAAAGTACAATTTCTTTAAGTTTTGTCCATGAGTGTATATTTCTTTTATTTCAGTGAAATTTTGTCATACAAGATTTCTTGATCATTTGTTAAATATGATATCACGGATAATCTGTTAAGTTAATTGAAAAAAAATTACAACTTATTATCGATTGATAAACCCTGTACGATTTATAAATGAATAAAACAAAGCTTCGAGGGCTGCGTATCTTTTATTAGAACGAATATAATTCTAGCTTTCGGGCACATACGCCCTTCTACAGGAATTAATGAAATAATAATCCGACTAGTTTGAAATAGGTTTTATATACACGTAACTGTTGTTTTGCATATCACGCGCATTTTGAAAAATATTAAAATGTTTAAATTTACATGCAGGTGTAATGATTTGGAAAAACTAATTCTAATTAATATGAGATAATATGATACATTTTGGTTAAGGCAATCTTATTTTGTATTTTATATTTTACATATTTTTATAATTTGCAAGGAATCCCATCAGACATGTGATATCTTATACTGTGAATGACTTTGTTTTATCTTATTTTATTTAGGTCTATTGAATCATATGCTTCTGGTAAATCAATTCTGCGATTTATACTGTTATATTGTTTGGACACTATTCCTTCAATTATTAATCTTTTATATTTGTTATTGATATTGTTGTAATGTACTTTAGGTTCATTTAAGTTAAATGTGTGTCCTGTTGAATTGGAGTGCTGTACTATTAATGATAATGGGTCATTTCTGTTTATGTTTCTTCTGTGTTCAGTGATTCTATTATGTAATTTTCTTCCTGTCTCCCCCACATATCTGGCTTTACAGTTATTACATTCTATAGAATAAATTACCTCTTTTCTATCTCTATATATATAGAAGTCAATTTCTGTCTGTCTGTCTGTTTCGCGATAAACTCAAAAACTACTGAACCAATTGGTACCAAATTTTGCATGTCGCTTTTTATAAACCTGAGGAAAATTTTCGGCTGCATTTTGATTAGTATTTATGGCTATTTCTTTTTTTCATTTGAAGAACTTTTTTTTTACGCGGACTAATCCGGAATGGAATGAATACCTAAATATGGCCATTCTTTTTAAGCATCGGTGGTTCAGTGGTAGAATGCTCGCCTGCCACGCGGGTGGCCCGGGTTCGATTCCCGGCCGATGCATTTTTTTTTTTTACAATTTTTAAAACTCATTTATATTATATCTCTTCTCTCTATATATAAAAATGAATGTTTGTATGTTTATCTGTCTGTATGACCTGTATACAAATTCGCAGTAGTTCACTAATTCAAACCAAAATTTCCATACATAGGTAAAAAATAACGGGGATGACGATAGGCTATTTTAAATATATATATATAAAATAAAAGGATTTAAAAGCGCGAATGTTTCTTTTATACATAAAACAAACTTCTACTGTCCTTACTGCGATGAAATAATATATTGGGAGGGCTTGGCTCATCAGTGGTGAACCCTCCCAGCGGTTTTGCCAATTTAATCCACCAGACCGCTTCTCAGAGCTCTAATACTGTATTGGATCATTCTGCTTTTTATATGCTACACTGAAAGATGGAATCTTAGAAATGGTTTTCAAGTAAACTATGGACATAAGCTTATAGGACAGTAGAATTACATTCAAATATTTGCTTCGAGCAATGCTCTTCAGCAAACTATAAAGACAAGGCCATTAGGAATAAATTAACACAAAGCAATAACGCGCCATCTATACATATAAAATAAAAGGATTTAAAAGTTATACATAAAACAAACTTCTACTGACCTTACTGCGATGAAATAATATATTGGGAGGGCTTGGCTCATCAGTGGTGAACCCTTCATCGCAGTAAGGACAGTAGAAGTTTGTTTTATGTATAAAAGAAACATTCGCGCTTTTAAATCCTTTTATTTTATATGTATAGATGGCGCGTTATTGCTTTGTGTTAATTTATTCCTAATGGCCTTGTCTTTATAGTTTGCTGAAGAGCATTGCTCGAAGCAAATATTTGAATGTAATTCTACTGTCCTATAAGCTTATGTCCATAGTTTACTTGAGAACCATTTCTAAGATTCCATCCTTCATTGTAGCATATAAAAAGCAGAATGATCCAATACAGTATTAGAGCTCTGAGAAGCGGTCTGGTGGATTAAATTGGCGAAACCGCTGGGAGGGTTCACCACTGATGAGCCAAGCCCTCCCAATATATTATTTCATCGCAGTAAGGACAGTAGAAGTTTGTTTTATGTATAAAAGAAACATTCGCGCTTTTAAATCCTTTTATTTTATATGTATAGATGGCGCGTTATTGCTTTGTGTTAATTTATTCCTAATGGCCTTGTCTTTATAGTTTGCTGAAGAGCATTGCTCGAAGCAAATATTTGAATGTAATTCTACTGTCCTATAAGCTTATGTCCATAGTTTACTTGAAAACCATTTCTAAGATTCCATCCTTCAGTGTAGCATATAAAAAGCAGAATGATCCAATACAGTATTAGAGCTCTGAGAAGCGGTCTGGTGGATTAAATTGGCGAAACCGCTGGGAGGGTTCACCACTGATGAGCCAAGCCCTCCCAATATATTATTTCATCGCAGTAAGGACAGTAGAAGTTTGTTTTATGTATAAAAGAAACATTCGCGCTTTTAAATCCTTTTATTTTATATGTATAGATGGCGCGTTATTGCTTTGTGGTAAAAATATATATAAATCAATTATTAAAACTATATATTCAAATTATTCGACTTAGCTCACGAGCAGCGCCCTCTATAACGCGTGGCGATCTGATGGCGGGGGGCGCCCATTGGCTGCCGGCGCGCACGTGACTTCCCTGCCCCCTGCCCCCCCCCCCCCCCCCGCCGAGTAAATGTGATCGCCCGGCTGCCGGCCGGTTGGACAGTCCAAGTTCCCACCGACCACGGATCAAGAGGTCCTGGCGCGCGGGGGCAGAGTGACCTCGCGGGTGAACTCCGGGAACTACGTCCATCTTCCATATGTAATATACATTTAATCGTGTAAACCCGGGCGTTGCCCGGGTCATGCAGGAACAAAATTCTAACAGAAAAACATTCATTCGAGCAGAAAACATGTAACGAATAGTATTTGAATAGGGTACATTTAATAGGATAAAACCCGGGCGTTGCCCGGGTCATTCGACTATAAAAATATCGCTTCTCAGACACAAAGTTTGGAGCGGGACGTTTCACAAGAGTGACCTACACGGCGCCAATTTATAATTGTAACGAATAGTATTTGAATAAAACATTTAATCGGGTAAAACCCGGGCGTTGCCCGGGTCATTCGGCTAGTATGATATATATTCGTTTTCCTGTTTTTTGTAATCGGGTTTCTTAGGATATCTGATAAGTTGGGAGAGTTGCTATAAAAGGTTTTTATTCCATATTTATCTAGTGTTCTGGAAATGTGAATGGATTTCGGGGAATATGGGATGTAGCAATTTTGCCTGTATATTTTAGTTTTTTGTGCTGACATGTTATATGTGACCTGTGCCTGATAGAAATGTTTTAAAATAAATGTTTTGGGGTAACCAGCTGATGTTAAATTTTGGATAACGGTTTGTGTTTCATGCGTTTTGTATTGATTTAATGAACAATGAGTATATATAAATTCTTTTAGTTAACGTTTTCACTGTGTTAATTTTATGACTAATGGGGCAAAATGAAGAAAATTTCATATAATTGGGGGTGAATGAAGGTTTGTAGTAAACTGTAGTTTGCAATCTATTGTCTATTTTCATTATTTTAATATCTAAAAATGGCAATGTGCAATTATATTCTTTTTCTATTGTGAAATGTAAGCTATTGTTATAATTGTTGAGTGAGGCTAATATGTTAGGAATCTGTTTTTCTGTACAAATGCAAAATATATCATCTATATATCGTATGTATAATATGATGTCTGCCGGGTATGATGAAGTGATCCAATTGTCTATTTCTCTCATAACTATTTCAGCTAATGGAGTTGATAATGGGCTTCCCATAGGCTCACCACTAGCACCTGTAGCCAGGTATGTTACAATATTTTTACAGTCATTAATTAAGAATAACATATTTCCAATGTCAATAGCAAATATTCCAACATTCATCACTGAAATAGCCAATTACAATTATCGGAGAGATCAAATTTTAATATCATTTGATGTAGAGGCCTTATATCCCAGTCTCCCCCATAACTTGATACTTGAAACTACAAAAACCTTTTCAGATAACAATATGATAGATTCTAACACAATAGATAAAATAATAGGTTTAATTACATTATGTCTTAAGGCTAACATATTCACTTTTGACCATAAACAGTATAAACAAATCAAGGGTTCCCCTATGGGAAGCCCATTATCAACTCCATTAGCTGAAATAGTTATGAGAGAAATAGACAATTGGATCACTTCATCATACCCGGCAGACATCATATTATACAGACGATATATGGATGATATATTTTGCATTTGTACAGAAAAACAGATTCCTAACATATTAGCCTCACTCAACAATTATAACAATAGCTTACATTTCACAATAGAAAAAGAATATAATTGCACATTGCCATTTTTAGATATTAAAATAATGAAAATAGACAATAGATTGCAAACTACAGTTTACTACAAACCTTCATTCACCCCCAATTATATAAAGTTTTCTTCATTTTGCCCCATTAGTCATAAAATTAACACAGTGAAAACGTTAACTAAAAGAATTTATACTCATTGTACATTAAATCAATACAAAACGCATGAAACACAAACCGTTATCCAAAATTTAACATCAGCTGGTTACCCCAAAACATTTATTTTAAAACATTTCTATCAGGCACAGGTCACATATAACATGTCAGCACAAAAAACTAAAATATACAGGCAAAATTGCTACATCCCATATTCCCCGAAATCCATTCACATTTCCAGAACACTAGATAAATATGGAATAAAAACCTTTTATAGCAACTCTCCCAACTTATCAGATATCCTAAGAAACCCGATTACAAAAAACAGGCAAACCGAATATATATCATATAGAAAAGAGGTAATTTATTCTATAGAATGTAATAACTGTAAAGCCAGATATGTGGGGGAGACAGGAAGAAAATTACATAATAGAATCACTGAACACAGAAGAAACATAAACAGAAATGACCCATTATCATTAATAGTACAGCACTCCAATTCAACAGGACACACATTTAACTTAAATGAACCTAAAGTACATTACAACAATATCAATAACAAATATCAAAGATTAATAATTGAAGCAATAGTGTTCAAACATTTAACAGTATAAATCGCAGTATTGATTTACCAGAAGCATATGATTCAATAGACCTAAATAAAATAAGATAAAACAAAGTCATTCACAGTATAAGATATCACATGTCTGATGGGATTCTGATATAGGCTTAGCAAAATACGATGTTTCTTTCTAAGGATTTCTAGTTGTTTTTGTACTCACGTATGTTGTAGTTACGAGGACATCCCTTTAGATAAAAACAAATATATATTTATTTAAGGAACGACTTGTTCCCATACAAATTGTGTAAACAACGAGCAAAGAATCAAAGCATAAAGGTTGAAGCGTAGAAGTAAGTGTTGTTATTGTAGTGACGTCATAGTAGTGACGTGGCATCGATGATGATTAAAGTCAAAGTTTGCGTAACAATTCCCTCCTTACTTTGCCTTTATTCCCACGATGCTGAGGTTTTCCAGGTGTTTCTTCATCTGGTCTCGGGATAGGTCCTTTGTGAAGATATCCGCCTCCAGGTCCTGGGATGGCTTGTACAGAAGGCAGATGTCTCTGGATTCATAACAGTCTCTTAAGAAGTGGTACTTTCTGTTGATATGTCTACAGCGACTGCTTTGTTTAGGGTTGGAGATCCAGTTGATCAATGACTGACTGCCTGTATAGATCGCAGTTGGTTTTTACATGAAATTCCATTCTTCCAGTTCTCGTAACAGGTTTATTATCCATTTGATCTGACAGCAGCTATCATTTCCGCTTCCATTGTGGAGAGGGCGACGAGTGGTTGTTTACTACTTTTCCAGTCTATAGTTGCTTCGCCGAGCTTCAATACATATCCGCCGTAGGATTTTCCATCATGAGTGGTCGACCAGCTGGCATCGGTGTAGGACTTCAGGATTCCAGTCTTCCCTCTTTCAAATTTCAATCCTAGTTCAATTGTTCCTCGTAGGTATCTCATCACTCTTTTGATTGCTGTCCAGTGCATCTGTTTTGGTTGTCTGGAGTACTGTGAAAGTTTGCTAGTGATGTAAGCGATGTTGGGTCTGGTGTTAACAGCTAGAAACATTAGCATTCCAAGGGCTTCTTGGTAAGTGTGCTGATCACAATTGTCATCTTCAATATGATTGTCCAAAATGATTTCTTTGGAACCTGGTGTTGGAACTTCCTTACAAGTTTCCATTCCATATTTCTGCAATATTTGTTGTACATAGTGGCTTTGCTGTAGCGAAATTCCCTCCTTGTCTTGTATGATCTTGATTCCCAAAAACATACCTTTACATGTTACATCCTTTATTTCCAGGTGATGTCTCAATATAGTGATGAATCTGTTTGAGGTATCTTCAGAATCTGAGACAGTGATAAAGTCATCAACATATATCCCTACATAGAATTATTTGTCTTCATTCTTCCATTTAAATAGGCAAGGATCAGATTTAAGTTTTTCCAGTCCACAGTCATGAAGTACTTGACTGAATTTCTCATACCACGATCTTCCGGATTGAGGTAGACCGTAAATACTTTTGTTGAGTTTGCAAACTTTGTTTCTGTCTTGGACAAATCCAGCAGGTTGTTCCATGAATATTGTGTTTTCAATGTTTCCATTTAGATAGGCTGCTTTCACATAGTTTAATGACTGAATCTTTTGTTGCTGCCATTGACAAAATAGTCCTGAGGGTGGCATTTTTAATTACAGGGCTGAAACTTTCGTTGTAATCTCTTCCTGGGATTTGGTTGTATCTCCCATTGCAACAAGTCTAGCTTTGTAAGTTTTGTTTTCTTGGTCTTTAGATATTTTGAACACCCATTTACTTTTGACAACTTTAGCGTTTACAGGTCTAGGTACCAGTTCCCATACTTGATGTGAGTACATGTTCTGTATTTCCACAAGCATTGCGTTCTCCTAATGTTTCTTGTCTTCGCATGCGATGGCTTCTTCATAGTCTTTCGGAATGGTTTCATTCGTAGTAGCCAGAACGTAGTCATCAAATATTTTAGGTATTGTTCGAGTTCTTTGTGGTCTGTCTGATCCACTTGACTCTTTCTGTCTGTTGATCATGGTATCTGGTGCTGGCTCTTCAATATCAACATCTGATAGAACTTGATTGTCCAGTTGTTCATCCTCCTGAATGAAGAAATATGTGTCAGTGTCCATATTATTATCACTTTGTTTTTCTTCCGAGATGACATTATTGTTCTCTCTGAAGTGAATGTCTGCGGTTTCAAGAATGACTCTCGCTGTGATATCAAATACTCGATAAGCTCTTCTGCATCATGAATAGCCTACAAATATTCCTCTCTTCGATTTAGCTTCTAGTTTGTGTCTTTGATGATTCTCGAGTTTATAGAAGACTTCACAACCAAATCTCATGATGTGAGAGACAGATTGCTTTTTACCTTTCCATTTTTCCATAGGGGTAGTGTCTGGGTCATTGGTTGTGGGAGTTAGATTGTACAGATATGCAGCTGTATTCACAGCTTCTGCCCAGAAGTGTAGGGGTAATTGGGAGTCTGCAAGAAGTGTTCGGCCTTTGTCTAATAGTGTTCTGTTAGCTCTTTCAACTCTCCCATTGCTTCTTGGGGTGTACGGTGTAGTTAGTTCATGTTTAATTCCTTTGGATTCTATGAAGGTTTCAAGGTTTTTATTGATAAATTCTGTTCCGTTATCTGTTCTAAGTCGTTTTAGTTTTGAGTTTAGCTCGTTTTCTCTCTTTACAATAAACTTCTTCAAAACTTCTGCTGCTGAGAGTTTATCTTTGAGAAATTCTACAAATATTCTCCTAGAAAATCCATCTACGATGGTCAAGAAATATTTACTTCCGCCCAAGGAGTTTATTCTCATTGGACCACAGAGATCGACATAAATGGCTTCAAAGGGGTAGCTTTCCTGATTGCTATCTGTGTGAACATAGGGTACTTTGGTGATTTTTCCCAATGAGCAAGCATCACATTGATCAAGGGTACCATTTATAGAGTCCAAGCCTTTTAGAAGATTGTTCTTCAAAATCAGGTCTAATTTGTTGTCACTAGGATGTCCTAACCTTCTGTGCCATGCAGTCCTAGAATTGTCCTTTGAAATCAAGCAATGTTCACTTGGAACATGAGTTGTTTCAGGTAAACGTGATAGGTTCAATGTGTACATGTTACCATCAAAGTTGCCTGTTCCTATTAGCTTGTCATCAGAAGAGTATATGTATGCTCCTTCAGAATTCAAAAGAACAGAGTTCCCTCTTCTTACCACGCTTGGAATGGACATTAGATTTCCTTTCAGGTGTGGTACATGGAGGACATTATGTAGGGTTACAGCGTTGTTAAGTTTGTCCTTACCTTGTACAGTAGCTTGGATTGATCCTGATGAGGTAGATTCGATGTGTCTCCCTTCTTCCGCCACTTGTATGTTTCTTCTATCCTCCATCTTGTGCTCAATCCATTCACCATGGGAAGTCATGTGGCTTGTGCACGCAGAATCAATTATCCACACGTCCTGAGTCGTCGGGCGTTCCTCCCTTGTGATTACATGTAGTGCGTATTCTGAAGTGGAGTTTCTTCGTTGGGATGGTTCCTCCGTTCGTTCTTGGATTGCTGATCTGGCTGTGTCTTTGTTTTGTTTTGGTCCTTTATGGTAGTTCCTTGTACTGGCCATGTTATTTTTGTTTGTTGTATTCTTTTGATTTCCTTTGTTGTCAGGGTTGAACCAACAGTCTTTCTTGAAATGTCCTTTTCTTTTGCAAATGTAGCATGACTTTTCTTTGAATTGGTTGCCTGATGATCTGAAAGCATTTTCATGATTTTTGCTTCTGTCCTGTCTTTTCTTCTCGAAATCCAGTAGAGCTTGTCTCAAGTCTGGTAAGGAGATTTCTCTGTTTATTGACAGTGCTGCTGTGATCGTGTCAAAGTTAGGTGTGAGTCCTTCAACAATGTATCGTACAAGTTCTCTTTCTGTTACAGTCTTTCCTAGCTGGGTGATCTCTTGTGCCAGTTTCTGTGCTCGTACAATATACATGTTAACATTTTCATTTAGGTTCAATTTTAGTCTGGCTAGATCCAACATTAGGTCTATCCTTTTATTTTCTAGAGATCCTTCAAACCTTTTCTTTATGTCGTACCAAATTCTTTTGGCCCTTTTATCGCCTCGAAAGATGATTGTTAAGTCATCCGAAAGTGACAATATTATTAGGCTGTATGCTTCCCGATTCTTTTTCTTCCAAATATCATATTCTAGTTTATTATTTGTAAAATCTGACTCGTCATTAACAATTACGTCCTCGAAGAGATCTTTTAAATCTAGAATTGCTTCCATTTTCATGGACCACGTTGTATAGTTATTTTCTGTTAACTGTTCGATTTTTGCTAAGTTATATGTATCCATTTTTATTCAACTTTTTCTTTCTAAATTGGCGATTAGTCCAATTATTTATTTTCTTTATGATTTAAATGGATCAATTGGCGGTTAGTCCAATTCGCGCGCCCAAACCACGCTCTGCTACCAAATTGATATAGGCTTAGCAAAATACGATGTTTCTTTCTAAGGATTTCTAGTTGTTTTTGTACTCACGTATGTTGTAGTTACGAGGACATCCCTTTAGATAAAAACAAATATATATTTATTTAAGGAACGACTTGTTCCCATACAAATTGTGTAAACAACGAGCAAAGAATCAAAGCATAAAGGTTGAAGCGTAGAAGTAAGTGTTGTTATTGTAGTGACGTCATAGTAGTGACGTGGCATCGATGATGATTAAAGTCAAAGTTTGCGTAACAGATTCCTTGCAAATAATAAAAATATGTAAAATATAAAATACAAAATAAGATTGCCTTAACCAAAATGTATCATATTATCTCATATTAATTAGAATTAGTTTTTCCAAATCATTACACCTGCATGTAAATTTAAACATTTTAATATTTTTCAAAATGCGCGTGATATGCAAAACAACAGTTACGTGTATATAAAACCTATTTCAAACTAGTCGGATTATTATTTCATTAATTCCTGTAGAAGGGCGTATGTGCCCGAAAGCTAGAATTATATTCGTTCTAATAAAAGATACGCAGCCCTCGAAGCTTTCTGTTATTCATTTACAACTTATTATAATTTCCAAACATTTGTAGAATTTGCTTAGTACTCATTTTTTTACTTCATTAGAAGAAAGTTTAAAATGAAATTATTGTCTATTTCTGATATCAAAAAAGGAGTTTAATATGGAAAAAATCCGACATTTAAATAAAGATCACTACTCAGATATTTAGATACTTATAACTATGCCAACACGGTCTTAAGCCCAAATGAAAAGTAGGTGAAGGATAACAAAATCAATAACAAAAGAATGCTAAGCTGACCGGGTTGTTAACACCCTGTTAAAACATTTGATCTATAAGCACAAGAAGAACACAATGTATAAATTTCAATTTAAGAGGCCCTCGTTGGGCTCTTTTTTAAATATATATATTTTTTATTTTATATATAATTTTACATATAATTTTATGTATTATTAAATACTTTTAAAAATAAATTTAAAAATGGCCACGAGTTTAACCATCAGTTCGCCAAATGCACATCTTTAATGTAAATGCGAGTATATATTGGTTTTCGACCGCTAAGACGCGGGTTCAAATCCTTGCGTTGGGCTCTTTTTTATTTTATAATTTTAAATATTTTAAAAATATTTTTTGTAGTATTAAAAATGGCCCCCGAGTTTAACCACCAGTTCACCCATTGCCCATCTTTAATGACAACTATTACGCGTCTATATCGAGCTCGTCATTTTGCAGGTGCGAATTTTGAAAATCATTCCAGTTTGGCGAACCCTTTTTAGCGAACACGACCTTAAGAGGCTTTGGGTATAGGGTTGGTTCTTTATTTCGAAAGGCAGCAATTTTATATTGAATCCTACCACTCTCTCTCTCTCTCGGCCGTGCGACCACGCGGTGCGCGAGCTCCGCGTTTTTCGAGATGGAGATTGATTTTATCGAACTAGCTAATCCCTTTGGGGTATTGGCTGATAGCCAAGAGATTGACGAACATGAAAATCTAGTTCATGTGCAAAATGTCCCTGCCAATTTTGAGAAATCGGCGGAAACGGCAGAAATGCAAGTGAAGAATTTGCTTGATACAAATATAAAAAACGCCGGAGATGCAAATCAAGTGTTGTGTTTTAACTTTAAAAGCACACAAAAAATATAATAAACTTGAATTTGTTCATTCAAGTATCAAAAACAAAGCTTTACATATAGAACAAATAATAATTAAGAAGAAGAAAGAAACATTTTAGGAAAAGGGCAAAAACAAAAACAAAAGTACTGGTCAAAAAGAAACATTTAAAATCACAGATTAATATCTTCAACACTTCCCCTTAATCAGATTTCAAATGTCCCTCATACCCAGTAAATATCTCAGCATTTGGAAACGCGGCTTAGGGAGCCCTTTGGTCATAATGTCAGCAACTTGATCTTTCCCAGAAATATGTTCTACATTGAAAATACCTTCTTGATACTTTTCTCTCACAAAATAGTGCCTTACTTCTATATGTTTGGTTCTCTTATGAAATTCAGGATTTTTGATCAATTTAATTGTACTTGCATTATCAACTTTTATAATTGGTTGTTCTTTTAGTGGAGAAATTTCACTGAAAAGTCTATTTAACCAAATGACTTCCTTTGCTGTATTGCTTGTTGCCACGAGTTCGGCCTCAGTTGTTGACAAAGATACTGATCTTTGTTTTTGGCTAAGCCAAGAAATAGCACCACCAGCCAGTTTACACACAACTCCACTGGTAGATCTTCTAGTTTCTGGGTCTCCAGCAAAATCTGCATCACTGAAAGATTCCAAAACTCCTACTTTATGACCCTTTTGGTACATAATTCCATATTCAGTTGTTCCTACAAGATATTTGAAGATTCGTTTAACTGCTTCCCAGTCATATTTTTTTTGGTGCTGCAAGTTTTTGAGAAACTTTATTCAGTGCAAAAGTGATATCGGGTCTTGTTAAGCAGCTCAGATGCATCAGACTACCAATCGCTTCACGAAAGGGAACATTTTCTAGAATCTCTGCTTCCCCAGGAACAGTAGAATTATCAGTTGGTGTTCCCACTTTATTCGCTTGAGACATATTGAATTTCTCAAGAATTCTTTTTATATATGCCTTTTGATTTATAAAGATTGACCCATCCGGTTGCCGCTCTATCTCAATACCCAAAAAGTAATTTAATGGTTCACTTGTGATCTTAAATGAAAACATTAGTTCATCAAGAAATTCTTTGATTTCCTGTTCATTTGTACCAGCAATGATTCCATCATCAACATATATGGCAATAATGAGTATATGATCATTTGTTTTTCTGAAGAATAAACAGGGGTCAGCTGTACTTTCCTTCAGTCATCTTTCTTTCATGAAGTTGACTATTTTCTGATTCCAGCATCTGGGTGACTGTTTAAGTCCATAGAGACTTTTCTTCAATTTCCATACAAGATCTGTTCCATTGTTGAATCCTTCAGGTTGTATGATATAAATTTGATCTTGTAAGTCTCCATAGAGAAAGGCTGTCTTTATGTCAAACTGTACCAATTTTAAGTCTTCATTAGCAGCAATTGCTAAAAGAGTTCTTATGGTGTCATGTCTTGCCACAGGACTAAATGTTTCTTCATAATCTATACCCTTCTTTTGTGCAAACCCTTTTGCCACCAGTCTTGCCTTATATCTTGTAATCTCTCCTTTAGAATTCAATTTGGTCTTTAATACCCATTTACAATCAATTGGTTTTTGGCCAGGTGGTAATGTTGTGCATTCGTATACATCATTTTCCGTTAAAGAATTCATTTCTTCATTCATTACTTCTTTCCAAAATTGTGCATTTGGAGAATCCATTGCTTCTTTGTATGTCTTGGGTTCAAGACCTTCAATACCTTTGAGGTTTTGATATATTTGATCGATCTCTTAGATTGTATACGTCTGATGTTTGAACATTGCTTTCAATTTTCTCAATATCTTGAGTATCATTTTGTTCATCAATCTGATTACTTGAAAGTTCCTTATTTCTCTTTTCAATATCAAGGCTAAATGTTGGTATAGTTTCCTTGAATATTACATCCCTACTTGTGACAACTTTGTTTGAGTTCGGCATCCAGATTCGATACCCATCCTTATTACTGCAATAACCAACTAAAATACCTTTTTCGCTTTTGGCATCTAACTTTCTTCTCTTTTCATCAGGCACATGAACAAAACATTCAGTTCCAAATATTCGAAGATGATCAACTGCTGGTTTTTTATCAAACCATAGTTCATAAGGTGTCTTTCACTCAATTTGTGTTGGTCCTGTTCTATTCAAAACATATGTAGCAGTATTAACTGCTTCTGCCCAAAGCTTTAGGCTCATATTTTTGGCATATATCATTGAACGAGCTGCTTCTATTAAAGTCCTGTTTTCCCTTTCCGCTGAACCATTCTGTTGTGGAGTATATGGCATTGTGATCCTATGATTAATACCATACTTGTTTGTAATTTTTGAGGTTTCTTTATTTACAAAATCCTTTCCTCCATTTGTGAGAATTTCTTTCACTATATGTCCAGTAGTCTTTGTTTCCAAGAGGAATTGTTCTAGCTTTTCAATGACTTGTGACTTTTCTTTTAGGAAATACACTGATCGGTATTTTGTAAAATCATCTTTGAAACACACAAAGTATCTCATCCCTCCTTTCGAAACCTCCTGCATAGGGCCACATACATCTACATGAATTAAGTTTCCAGGTTGAGTAGAAGCATATTGTTCTCTTGATCCAAAAATCAGTCAATGTTGTTTGCCATAAATGCATGCCTCGCAAGGTTCATTGTCCATGACTGCATCTATTCCTTGTTCTTTAAGCCATTTTTGAACATGCCTTTTATTTTGATGTCCAAATATTTCATGCCATAGTTGTAGCATATTGACATTTTGGGTTTTGGCTAAATTGACTTCTGCAGCATTTTCAGGTTTGATACTTGTTATTAACATACCATACAGGCCTCCTGGTAGTCTTTTCCCTTCTACAATAACTTCTCCAGTTGTTGTCTTAAAAAGTTTACAACCTTTTTTATCCATTTTCATTTCAAACCCTTTATCCAATGTGGACTGTAATGACATCACATTACGACTGAAATTGGGAACATACCATACATCAGTTAGGTAGTGAGTTTGCCATTCACCTTTTACACAAGTTTCAATTGTTATAGTTCCACTTCCATAAGCTATCAATTTTTCATTACTTCCAAATTTAACAGTCTGTTGGGTAGGAAAATCATTATAAGAAGTATAAAAACTTGCATTTCTTGTAATGTGGTTAGTAGCTCCTGAGTCACCAATCCAAATGTCTTCATCTTGTTCATTGAATCTTTCACTGATTAAACTTTCACTTAATTTTGAATTAAGTTTTAATTTAGTTTCATCCTTTTCTTTTTCCTTTAGTTTCTTCTGTTTTGCATACCTACAATCTTTGGCCAAGTGTCCTTTTCTATGACAAAAGTAACATTCTCTTGTTTCTCTTGTTTTCTGAAAATTTTCATTACTTTTGGTAGCTTTTCCTTTCCTATTTTGCTTATTTTCATATGCATTTGCCATTAGTGCTGTCGAACTTGATGCGCTGCATTCATCTCGCTTTGAATTCTTATTTCGAGTAACCGAAGCCTTTGTGTGAGATTGTCTACAGAACGTTCTTCTTTAGACACTGATTCCCAAACACTTTTAAAATCAAAATATTCATCAGGCAAGGTGTTTATGATTCTGCACATCAGCATGGATTCAGGCAATTTCAAATTTTCTTGTTTAGTATGTTCATTTTGCATATCATTCCATAAACTTTCTAGTTTTGAAATGTGCTTTGAAATATCATCTGTAGGATCCTTCTTAAAATTAAAGAATTGATTATAGAGCATGTCTAATCTCTGACCAGAGCTTTGCTCATAGACACTTAGCAATTTGTCCCACATATCTTTAGCACTTGAGCAGGGAATGATTATTGACTTACATCAGACATCACACTTGTTGTAAATAACAATTGGGATATTGCATCTTCACTTTCCCATTTTACATATGCCTCTTTTTCTTCATTTGTTTCTTGTTTTATTGGCTTTCTATATGTTCCATCAACAACGCCTATTACTTTGTTTATTGTTAAAAGCAATTTTATATTTTTCTTATATTCTGGCCAGTTTATTAATCCTTCCAATTTGGGAATATTCATACCCATTTTAATATCATCCATTCCAGCCATTACTAATATAAATTTTAACGTAATAAACAAAATAGAATTATTTTTAGGCTTACCGTTGCTTTGTTATATTTCGCAGTGAATGCGTGGTTGGGTCCATAACCTGTTGTGTTTTAACTTTAAAAGCACACAAAAAATATAATAAACTTGAATTTGTTTATTCAAGTATCAAAAACAAAGCTTTAGATATAGAACAAATAATAATTAAGAAGAAGAAAGAAACATTTTAGGAAAAGGGCAAAAACAAAAACAAAAGTACTGGTCAAAAAGAAACATTTAAAATCACAGATTAATATCTTCAACATCAAGCCGCGGAAAAAAATGAAATGTATGCAAATTCGGCAGCGACTGCTAGCCTCTGCCTTCCAACTATGACTTCCTTCTCTCTCTCAGCGGAAAATCGCATGAATTTAAAAAAGTAGACGGATATGTAAATTCGTCTACAAAGAACGGCAGCGATGCAGATCAGGCTGCGGAAACAATCGAGAAAAATGTTAATTGGGCGGATCAAGTGGAGGCCGCGGAGAAGTATGAAGATACTACACCCTTCATCCAAGTGAAAAAAAGGAAGGCGTCACCTCCTAAAAGCCAGCCGACCAAGGTTGCGAAGTCGGAATCCAGCGCTCCAAAGTCAGCTGGGAAGCCACGAGTTATCAACAGGGACCCCGTGGCAGCCATTAAAAACACCAGGCAGCAGCAGCAGATTAACAAGGCCAGATCTGCAACAGCTTCCTTCGATCAGGGCTGCTTTATTGAATGGTGCTCGGATTTCGATCACCTGTGCTACATGAGGGCCATGGAAGAGATGCTGGGAAGGGGATCCGTCTTCCAGCTCATGAGAATGTCTGGCCACATGCTGGCCAGTCTGTCCAGTGTGGAGAAGGCCGAGCGCCTGATCGAGGAAGGACTTATATTCGAAGACACCATCCTCAGAGCGTTCCCGTATAGGAAAAGGGCAGAAAAAATAATCATCGGGAACCTGCCTATCGCCGTAAAGGAGGAGGATTTAGTCGCAGCCCTGCGGCCATACTGCAGGGTCGTCTCTCTGGCCTTCGAGATTGTCAACTGCGAGGGCTACTCCTGGGCCACAGGCAATAGAGAGGCCTTCATCCTCATGATTGATGGCATGAAGCTCCACCGGCTCCCTGGAAAAGTGGATATCAAGTCCAAGGGAGAAACAACACCTGCCTTCATCACGCACGGCGTGAAATGCAGAATGTGCCATCGCCAGGGACATCGGCGAGCCAGCTGCCCCAGGAGAGTCAGGGAGGAACGTCCCACTCATCAACAAACACCCAGGCAGGACCTAGCGCACCTTCCTCCTACCACTCAATCGCCATCCTCTGCAGCACTTACCGTGACTCCCCCAGCTGCACTTGCCAAGCCTCTGGAGACCCCCTCCAAAAATATCTCGGCTCCCGCGGCGTCCACTCCCGTCCAACCAACGCCTGCTACAAGCGTTGCAAATTCACCAGCGGGAAAAATGTCCTTCTCCAGCAAAGTTAGCGAAACTAATTTAGCTGTTCCTACCCTGCCCCTCTCTCCTGTTCCCAGAGTGCAGGGGGAAGCTCTCGGGAGGAAGAATCGCCGAAGAAAATATCCTTGGCTCTTGAGCAGCTGAAGCCAGTCCTTGAGCGACTCCCTGACACCATATTCAAGGACATTGAAACAGCGGGCGTAGGGAGAGGAAAAGTGATTCAGGCAATCACTAACAAAGGCCCTATGAAGGCGCTGCTCGCTGCCTTGAATCCCAAGCAGGCGGCTTGCCTGACTGACCTCACCACTAAGATGATATTCATTGTAGAGGATAAGGCCTGCCACCTCTACAAGCAGCTCACCACCATCAGAGCTGCAGCTAAGAGAAGGATTCATTGTACATAATTACATATATTTTATATTTCATGTATCATTATCATCTTTGTAAATTAGACATTTTCATTCATTAATTTGTGCGGATTGTGCACTTTGTATATTGACGAGATGTCAATAAATCATGTTCAATTGTCAATTGTCTCTCTCTCTCTAAAGAGTGCTACTAATATTTAAAAAATTAAAGCATAAATATTTTTCAAACATTGTAATTATGAAGCTCAATATCCACACAGACCTGACATATTCAAATAGCTGGTAGAAATTAAGAAAGAAGAATATAGTTACTCCAAACAATCTGAGATTCCTCCACAAGTAGAAACAGCATAATAACTATCCAGATCATTCTTATATCTGTGGAAGTCTTCCCTTGAAGCCGTTCTTGTGAAATGTTGGTAGTCAGGATGGACCGTCTGACACAACACACGCTTTTTAAAATTAGGCTCACATCATTTTTACCTTCTATTTATTATTTTTATTATCAAAAAATAAACTCAGTAAACCAACACAATAAACCCAGCCTAATATTTCCATATTAATCGAACTTACTACAATGAAAACAATCGTTACCCCACTAGGAACATAAAGGACCTTGAAGTTGAAAAAAAACCTTTAACAAACGATGCAATTATCCCAGAGGTCCATCACTACACCTGGGTCGGGGAAAAGTTAAAAAGAAAGGATGCCAATCACAGTCGCCCATCAGGTTCTCCAGCCGCTCTCCTAGGCCTATGGACTAGGAAAACTAAAAGGTGCGACCCTCAAAAGAGGTGAGGTCGCCAAAAACAGAAGCGCTAAAACGACATAAGTTAAATTATATTACCAATTGTCTTTTTTTAATAATAAATGGCCTCAATGTGAGAGTTATAGTAGATACTAGAGCAGAATAATTATTAATATCAAAAATATTTAGTCGAAAATTGAATATTGTGACCTTTAAGGCTCCACGTATCACGTTAAAAGTCTTAAACAACCAATTAAGATCCCCAATTGGAATGTGTACTATTAGGCTTGGAATATGTTAATTCCAGAATTGTGGACATATTTAATTTTACATATTTCATTAGATATTTCTCAATTTTTTCTTCGAGCTCATGTAGAGAAGAAATCAATTGAAAAATATAATAAAATTGTCAGAATATAAAACCATTAACTCACCCCATTTTCAAAACAGTGAAGTTTATTGGCAGCACAGAATTTCTCACGATTAATGCTGGAATCCACAAAGTGTCGTTTTTGATTACATAATAAAAGTATAGAGATTGC
This sequence comes from Cordylochernes scorpioides, assembly GCA_030710605.1. Lineage (NCBI taxonomy): Eukaryota > Metazoa > Arthropoda > Arachnida > Pseudoscorpiones > Chernetidae > Cordylochernes > Cordylochernes scorpioides. The sequence continues at coordinate 14,932,375 of CP092863.1, forward strand.
GTTAATTTTAAAGGTATTAGCACGTTTTCAAATTACCTATAACATTTTACGGCTATAAATAATATTTATTGTTAGTGTAGTTGTCTGATATTTTTATAGAACAGAAACCATATTTAAAATATTATAAAATATCGAAATACACATCAAAAAAGGCTTTATAAAAATTGATGAATTTGTTGTACTCTTCATTAGTATATCGTTAAGATAGAGACTGCCTGGCCGGCATTCATAGCTCTTAAAATTAAAGATACTTCGGCCTGTAAATCTTTTTATTATTATTTATTAGTAGGTTAACCTTTTTTTGAATTTCAAAAGTAAAAATATGATGGATATATTTATACTCATTGAGAATATAAAAGAAGATAAAAGAGTCAAAGTTAATATCATCAGTACCTTTGTCCAGTACAGACTGTAGTTGCAGGCATTTCTACGCTTTCAGGATACTCCAAAGTGACAGACAGAGTGACTGGGTAGGTGAGGTAGATACTGATGTAGACAGAAGTCTGATATGCCAGGAAGGAGAAACAGCAGATCCAGAGAAGACCATGGATCCATCGGATCAGTCCGCGGTCCAACAGGATCCTTCTTCCTCCAGTGATCAGGGAGTCAGACAGGAGGGCGAGGGCATAGCGGTAAACTGCTGGATCCAGTTTCTTTTCCATAGTCATCACGTTTTCTAAACTGATCTGAACACAACTAAAACAATACAAAAATAATTTTACAAGGATATTTCTCATTTCACTAATATAAAAATTAAAAAATGAAAACATTTGATATAATATATATAGAAAAAATTGAGCCTAGAATAAAAAGATACTCCAAAATATATTATTCAATTACCTAAATGTATTTGTTAAAGATGTGTGTTATCATTGATAGTTTCCTATATTAAGATACATTTCAACTTTTCCAAATATTTTTTCACATGAATTACTTCGAAATTAAAATATTTTCTTTCAAGTGATTTTGACATTTTTATTTTTAATCAATAAATCTTCAAATATTTCTTTTAATTTGAATGACTCCTAGTCCTAAGCAATTTGGTGGGGAAGCTGGATTATTCCTTTACCGCCCAAACCATTAGAAAAAGCAGAAGAATCCAAGGATTAGAAACTCGAAAACATTCTGAGATGCTAAATCAAGAACCTAAACCCTAAAAGGTGAATACCAATTCCAAACCTTCACACAGAAGCTATTCTATTTTCACATGAGAACCTAATCAGAACCAAGAGAAATGGTTGAAACCATCACGTTGCTTGTTACAACTGCTGGGACAATACAATGTGCCTGGAAAATGTTCATTTTTTCTCGAAGCAACAGCATGCATGTAGTTCGAGAACATGGAAAAGCAAAAAACCTCCTGGGCTACTTTGGAGAAAATGCTTTCTCAGACCTTTTGTCTCACAACACGTCCTTCAGAATTGTTAAAAGTCATGGCATATAGTATGTAAATTTCTTTTGAATGTATAAATTTTATGTAAATTTCTTTGAATGTATATAAATTGACCGTGCTGCTCAAATAAAGAGGAGAATAGCTTTATAGGTGTAGCCGAAGTTGTCTTCCCTTTTCTTTCTTGCTTGACCACCCGAGGCAGCCCAAAACTATATCAAAACTTTAGCTTAAAGTTTTTATTTGTTAAGAGGGGGCTTTCCTTACTCTACCCCTTTCTTAACAAGAAGGATCAGTTTTTAGAGAAATTTAAAACTCGCTTCCAAAGAAAGGGAGTATCTAGTGATATATACATCCAGGATGTTCTCCATTTGTGCAGAGAGGTGAATCCCACCATAATTGAGAATGAAATATTTGAATACTTGATGAAGGGAATATCAGAGGAGATATAAAGGTATATCATCACTTTAATAATATTAAGATCAATAGGATCTACAGAGGAATTCATTAAATTGTGCCGACAAATTGAGCGAACTCATAAATAATGTGTTAATAAACACATAGTTTTGACAGGTTACTGAATGGTGCTACCATCGATTAAGAAGAGAATAAATCATTTGAATATTTAATCAGATGTATAGTGAATGAATAGGTTCACCGTTTAATAAATACTGAGCCATCCTCTTTGGAAAACTTTATTCGAGACGAAGTCAAAACACTTGTCTGAAATTTAAAAACCTATTTAAAGGACTTCGCCACAACATCCATATCTTAACCAAGCGCCTATATCTAACCAGGTTCTTCGGTATCAGTATCCAACCAAAATGTTATATACAACTAGATGCTTTCACAACTAAGTGATAATGAATGGAGGACACAAGGCAACACCCCAATATTTCTACATCACAGTGGCCCAAGCCACGTTAAACTTTATTGCAGAGATCGTCGACGATTATTTCAGAGATTTGGAGGATATGTACCAAACACTCAAGAACCTTAAACAAATGTCTACCAAGCCATTAGAAGCCAGACCTATCGAAGACAATCGCTGTACCCAAAGAGAGGAGAATTCTTAAAACGCCAGTCTATTTCCACAGACCGCCATATTTCGCCAATATCAGGGAAACTAAATATGCGACCTCTTCCGGGGGTTATGCCGCGGGGATCAAAATTCCTCCATCGTCGTAAGCCACTAAATTGAAACAAAACGATGTATAAATTGTCATCAATGGCACTAAAATTTCTGAATTAACGATTATTTTGCCTCATTTTATATCATAAAACGTTTAATATGGTTTAATCATTTTAAGCATGAAATAATTAAGACACCCACTTGAGTTCATTGTACTCCCAAATAGTAACCAAAACATTATACTCGGGTGGAATATCTAAGGAGCAACAAATGCCGTGACCGATTTTTGACCTTCATAAATCCGATTAAAAGAGGCCAAAATGTACTAAATGGGAAAAGTTGTAGCTAGTGAGAACATTGTTATTCCAGCCGAATAGACCGAACTAATAAATGTTATGATCGAAGAGGTCAATAGACAGAACTAAATGCTTTTTGAAATTTCCCTTTTTTAAATTTATAATTACTTACGCATTATTCCGACTTAGCCATAATAAAGGAAAACCTTGGATTGTATATCCCAGCAGTACAGCCTAAATAGTCCCTAAAGAAATGTGCCTAGGAAAAATTCAAGATGATCAAGAAAATCAATCAGCTATTATTTCAGAGTGTTTTAAATTCAACAGCAAAGTAAAGATCATCTAGTCTTCCCGATAAAAGTGACATTGATGCGATCTTTTAGAGGCTTACTTGTTTCTTCTATGTATTTGGCGGGAAAATCATTACATGCTATTTTGCAAATTACATTTTGTTTTCTAATTTGCTAATTTGTTTGGTGGCTGGGTGGCGTAGGAATTTTTAAAAATTGAAAAAAGATTTTTTATGTAGCAATAATATTGTTCCTCTTCAAGACTCTGGCAATTCGTTCAGAGCCGTAGTTGTAAGGGAGGGTGCGATATAACTTACTTGATCAGGGCTGTTGCTTGATTGTAAAAATTTCGGTTTGAATAGGTGTTTTTTATTAAATTTATCTGGATAATCATTGTTATTTTAGGTCTCTAAAAATTCTATTTCTCTCCATTTTTTCATCATTTTTCATTGAGTAATGTGTTGTTAATCTTTTATAGAGAGTGTTTACTACTGAAATTTTATGATGGATTGGGCAGAAAGAATTGAAATTTAAGTAGTTTCCAGTGTGTGTAGATTTTCTATAAAACTAGTTTCAATTTTATTTTGTTTTTCTTAATTTGAATATCTAAAAAAGCCAGGGAATTGTTTTTTTTTTTAATTACGTCTGTGAACTTCAAAAATGGTTTTAGATTATTCGAAAATTTTAGAAAAATTGAAATTTCTGATTCAGTTATACAAAATATGTCATAAATGTATCTTTCTAAAAAATATATATTTTTTTTATGTTTTGATTCTGTAACAATTTGATCAATTTGATTCATGAAAATATTTGCTAAAGCCGATGAATTAGGGTTGTTCATCGGTAGGCCTTTACTTTGTCTGAAGAATTGGTTTTTATAGCTGAAATAATTATATTCTAAGCAAAGTTCAATTAAATCTATCAAAGCTTCAGATGAAAAAGGAATATTGAAAATAATAAAGGCATATCCTGACCAGGATCACATGTGCACATGTGCTTTTTAGATGGCAGAGCGTCATCTAGTTGAACAGAAATCAACTAAACATTGATTTAACCTGTTCCCTGATATTTGGCTAGCCCAATTTCTTGATAAATAAAAAAAAGCCATCCATTAACGCGTTTCGTGCTGTTGACGCTCATCAGCGTGGAGCAGGTGTACCATTTCTTGATTTATCAAGAAATTGGGTTGGCCAAATATCAGGGAACAGGTTAAATAAATTTTAGTTGATTTCTGTTCTACTAGGAGGCGCTCTGCCATCTAAAAAGCAAATGTGCTCCTGGTCAGGAAATGCCTTTATTATTTTTAATATCAACACCTGACCCTTTTATTATTTTTTCTATTGTTTTTTCATGTATATATGTTATATAATTTTTAAAAAATTAATAGAAATATAATAGAGATAAATGCATGTAAATATTATTTTATTTTATTAATCTGTTTAAAATAACTCTGTTGTTCTTGGCCACTAGATGGCGCCACCTTAAATATAAATAGATTGTTTTGTTTTTTTTAGTGTTGGTTAGGTAAGTTAGATTTTATTTTATATAGGTATGTAAATGGTGATATAGAATTAATTGTTAAAATTCTATATTTACTTAATTTAAAATATATACTTTTGCTCAAAGAGTTCAAAATAAACTACTTGAGACTGATTTTCTCTTTTTTAATTAAATTCAAGACGACTGCACCTTCAATTTTAACAAATCATTTTTTGGATTTACATAATTATAGAACAGCTAGCCGACAGGATTTGCCTAGTAATTCTCTCTAAAATGCCTCCGAAAATAGAAAAGCCAGTTGAGCAACAATCTTTTACGAGTAATTTTGATTTACCCAAATATGATGGACAAAATTTTGATGTTACTTCATGGTTAAAATTCTTTAATAAAAAATGCCAGCAAAACCATGTTGATGAAGACTATAAACTAAAAAATATTTCGAAATACCTTGATGGCGAAGCTTTTAATTTTTATATAGAGACATTGCAAGATATAGATGATTGGAGAGAACTAGAACAAAAATTACTTTCATATTTTACAGTTAAGGACTCTAACCTATTTAGTAAATTTTTAAATTTGAAATATAATGATAAGGATGATCTTGATAATTACTTTAAAGAAAAATCTTCATTGGCAAAAAAGCTTAATTTGGATACACCACTTTTATTAGAAGCTCTTACAGAGGGGATGCCAAATTACCTGAAGAAATATTTAATTGCAGCAAGAGTTAAGGAAACCTCAGATTGGATTAGAATAGCTACTCAATTAAAATACTCTACCAATCAAGAAAAACAGCAACCATCCACAAGTAATAATGATAATAGGCAGAATTTTCAAAATAGATCATACTGCCCAACAAGGTCAAGGTTTAACCCCAACTCTCCTCCAGGTCTACAACTCCAACCACCTCCAAGGTCATCTCCAAGATTAACCACAGCTCATCACCAGGAAGCATCCAGCAGGTCAACCAATTTACCACCCTACCCCTGCAAAATCTGCTCTTCCCATCAACTACCTAACCAATACCACTTCCACCGAGATTGCCCACTCAACAAACATGAGAAAGGACTGCCAACCAACAACCATTCAGAACCTCCAAACCCAGGTAGAACTTTACTATTATTTTCAGTACTCATAAATTATGTTTCACTACCTTGTGTACTTGATACCGCCTCATCTATCTCCATCATGCCCTCAAAATATTTAAATCGCATTCATTACAGAATATTAGATAATTCCCCAAATGTAAAAATAGGTCAAGTAGAAGGTTTTAGCTATCCCTTATGTAAAATATTGGTTAGACTTACTTTAGGAAAAATCACTAAATATCAGGAATTCTTTGTTTGCAATAGCTCAATAGAATACTTTATCCTAGGTTTGCCAACTTTCTATAATTTTTTCTTACAAATTGATTTTTCAAAAAGCCTACTTTTTCAAAATTATAAATTTTTATACTCTTTTAATCCTAAAACTAATAATCATAATTCCTTTGTAACCACTCTATGTATTCCAGACCCATACTATGTTAAAAATTCATCTCTTTTAAATATTGACCCATTAAGTAATTTTAATTATTTTAGTATACCAAATACAAACGTTAAACATATAGATCATAATTCAAATCCCATTATTGATTCTAACTCATATCATAGTATGCAAATTCCATGCCCTATTGTCAATTATAACTCATATTTAGACCTTAGTAACTTAGATATTAACCCAAATTTCTCAATTCAAACAATTTCAGATATTTTGCATAAATATAAGAATGTTTTCTCTAAGCACAATTTTGATATAGGATACATAAAGACTAACCCAATTTGCATATCTCTTTTAGATAATATTCCCATAGCACAAAAGCCATATAGGACATCTTTTTACAATAATGCTGAAATACAAAAACAAATAACTGAATTATTAAAATATGACATCATTAGACCTTCATCTAGCCCCTATAGTTCTCCAGCATTATTAGTGACAAAAAAATCTGATGCCCCAAATCACCCCACAAGACTCTGTATAGATTATAGGAAACTTAATCAAAAAACAGTTCCAGAACATACACCAATTCCACTTATAGAACAAATTATAGATAGGTTATCACAGTCAAAAATATACACTATTCTAGATGTTAAAAATGCATACTGGCATATACCCATAGATGAAAAAGATAGACATAAAACTTCCTTTGTAACACAATTAGGATGTTATGAATGGAACAGACTTCCATATGGTCTAAAAAATGCACCTTCACAATTTGAAGGGATTATGAAGTCAGTTTTCACTAAGCATAATATACAATATGCCCTAAATTATTTTGATGATATTATTATACACTCTAAAACTTATGAAGAACACATTAAGCATTTAGATGACATGTTAGGTATATTCGAACAAGAGGATATAAAACTGAATCTCAATAAATGCAAATTTTTACAAAAAGAAATACAATTCTTAGGATACACTATTAACTCAGGAAAATATACACCAAATAACACAAATATTGAAGCAATTTTAAAATTAAATAGACCATATAATATTAAAACCTTACAGAGATTTTTAGGCACCATAAATATTTATAATAAATTTATTCCCCACTATGCGCAAATTAGGGCACCTTTGAATGAACTTTTGTTAAAAAATGCTCCTTGGCTATGGAGTGCAAAACATGAACAAGCCTTCCAAACACTTAAAAATTCACTCATATCACAGCCTGTACTATATATTTATGACCCATCAAAACCATGTCATTTGTTCACAGATGCATCAAATCTAGGAATATCAGGTGTCCTTAAACAACCTGATGAACAAGGCATTTTACACCCCATAGGTTATTTTTCTAGAAAGCTACACCCATATGAACAGAATTACACTGCCTCAGAAATTGAAACATTAGCAATAATAAATTCAGTACAAAGATTTCACACATACATCCACAACATTCATTTCACCTTACACACAGATCATTTACCTCTAAAATGGCTTAAAAATGTAAAAAACCCACAGGGAAGATTATTTAGATGGTCATTACTTCTCTCACAGTATGACTTTGATATAAAACATATAAAAGGGTTACACAATATAGAAGCAGATATGTTATCTCGATCACCAGTTTCACACTATTTAACAATAAATGAAATAAAAGAACACCAATTTACAGAGCATATTAATAGTAATAAAATTAAAATTCAAAATGGCATTTACATAGTTAGAAAAAAAGGTTTTAATAGGGCATATGTACCACAATCACTTAGGCAAAAATTATTACATAAAGTACATACAAATCATGGACACATTGGTACAACACAAATGACAAAAATATTATTTCCCTATTATTATTGGCCATATATGACAAAAGACATTGCTAATTTTACAAAACACTGTGAAACATGTCAATTTAATAAATCAAGAGACAATAGGATTATTTATGGACCTTTACCTTTACCTTTGGTTTAAAAAATGCGGCTTCAACGTTTCAAAGGATAATCCAACATATTCTAGGTGAATTATTATGGAAAGGAACTTGCTCTTTCCAAGATGACATATTGGTGTACACGAAAACATGGCAAGAGCACATAGAGCTTCTTAGTAAAGTTTTTGACAAATTAAGACAGTACAACATGAAATTAAAATTGTCGAAATGTATTTTTGGAAGAACTGAAGTAAAATACCTCGGACATATCATCAGTCACAATCAATTAAAACCTGATCCAGGAAAAGTAAAATCTATTCAAGACTTTCCAAGACCTGATACTGTAAAGAAAGTTCGTCAGTTCATGGGATTGGCAAATTACTACAGAAAATTTGTGAAGGACTTTTCTAAAATTTCATTCCCCTTGGTTCGACTCACTCGGAAGAATCAGCCCTTCATCTGGAATGAGGAAGTAGAGGAGTCGTTCGCTAAACTTAAAATGGCACTATCTACAAAACCTGTCCTTGCTATTTACAACCCGGACTACCCCTCTAAAGTTTATACAGATGCCTCCAAATATGGAATTGGAGCAATCCTAACACAAATTGGTCCAGACAATGAGGAACATGTAATTGCTTATTACTCCAAAACACTGCAACCACACCAAGAGAATTATTCTGCTTATGAGATGGAATGCCTAGCCGTGATACAAGCAACAGATCACTTTCATGTATACATAGAAAACCAACCATTTGAAATCATCACTGATCATGCGGCGCTCCAATGGCTTTTCACCATGAAGAAACCGAAACCTAAGTATTTTAGATGGATTCTTAGTTTATCCTCGAAATCATGTAACATCGTTCATCGTTCTGGAAAGCAACAAACTCATGTTGACGCCTTATCAAGACTCCCAGTTGTTAACATTGCAACTCAAGAACTTCAAGAACACCAACAAAATTCAGATTTGAGTTTCTTGAAAAATTCCCACACTCACAACGGTGTGGTTATGATCAAACAAAAAGGAGTTTTTAAAGCAGTTGTCCCAAACTCGCTTAACAAAAAAATATTGGAAGAATATCACGATTCATTGAGTCACCCATCAATAACCAAAACATGCAAACTTATAACTCAATGTTATTGGTGGAAAGGAATAACAACTGATATCAAGAATTATGTTCGATCTTGTAAATCTTGTCAACTAGTGAAGGTCAGACATGAACCAACTTTAGGAGAAATGATCACTCCAACGTCAAATATCCAACCATTACAAATGATCGGTTGTGACACTATTGTACTGGGAACAGCAGCAGCTAACACAAAGCATAAATTCATTCAAGTTTTTGTTGATCACGCAACTCGTTATCTATGGGCATATCCCACAATAACAAACACTGCTCAAGCTATCACTCAATGTCTTGATAAGATAATCAAATCTGTTAATTCGATCAATACTATCTTAACAGATAATGGCACAAACTTTACATCAAAAGAGTTCAACAAATTTCTTTCTTTACAAGGAATTAAACACCCATATACTTCGCCTTATCATCCTCAGTGCAATGGCATTTGTGAGAAATTAAATGATACGATAATGACAAAACTGAGAATAGCTGTTCTAGAGAAACCTAGATGTAAATGGAGCACATTGTTACCGCAAGTTGTCAAAAATTATAATTCCACACCACATGACGTGACTGGTTTTTCACCGCTTTTCTTAATGTATGGAATCGGTAATGTACCCGAATTTGCCGACCAAACTCCAATTACAATTGAAGAAGCCAGGAAGAAAGCTAGCCTGCGGACAGAACAAATTAGAAGTAAGTGGAAGATTAAACACGATAGCCATCACCCCAAGTATGTCTTTAAAGAAGGAGACTTAGTCATAAGAAAAATTGCCTTCAACGACCCTCGTCTCATCAAGACATCACCAAAATATGAAGGACCATTTGTCATTCAAAGAAAGATATCTGATGTAACCTACGATATCTCTCTGAAAGACCAAAAGCAAGCAAGACGCGTTCACATATCTCAACTTCGACCATTTATTACCCGAGAATAAATGCTTCAAGAAGGGGAATATGAGACGTTACAGAAACAATTTTCAATTGTACATAAATTCCTTTAAAATGTTATTTTAATTTTTCATATGTTTATTTTCATTTTTATTTTCCATTCATTAAAAGTCAATGATGTACATACTAAATTAGCAAAAACTCAATAAAAACGATATGTAAAAATATACATAAACAAATGGCTTGTAAAAGAAAGCGGCAATAAAATGAGTTTAGGTAAAATATCTATTTCATTAACAAAAATTTCACTTTTAAAATAATAAACTTTAAAATTAAAGTTTTACAAAACTAAAATTAGCGTTTTAAAAATAAAAACGTGGCAATATATATATATATATATATATATATATATTCCGATTACCACTTTTTTAAACATTGAAATTAACAATTCTAGTTCTTAATAATATTTATTATTAATTTGTTAACGTGATAATTATCAATCCAGAAGAGTACATCCATACGGACAAGGCACCTCAGTTGGCCGGTATTGTGATCAGGGTGTATGGACTGATCTGCTCCATGGACAAGACACCACTACCAACGTGATAATCCTGTTGAAGGACTGACAAGTCCGAAAGCTTGAAAATAAAAGTTTGTGCAAGAACAATTCTAGTTCAAACCGAATTTGATGTGTATTTTTTAAATATCTTTCTCTTTTTTTCGTAATCAAATATTTGAAATATTTTCCGAATTTTATAATGATTTGTAACCAATCGACAAGTATTATAGATGTTTTATTTAACTCCATAATTTTTTGTATATTTTAGGAGGGTTCTTGTTTGTGCCACAATACCAGATTTAGAAAATTCTGACAAGAACTGGCTTTAACACCATACTATACAGCTTCGTCTGAATTTTCCAAAGCTGGTTTTGACAAAATACCGAATACATTTAACTTACGATATCTCATATTTCATTTAAAAATATTATAAATAATAATTCTCTATTCACTTGATTCAAAATATATTTCTTCCTTCCTTCAATGCCTTCCTATAATGAGGGTGGGCCACATGGTTCCTCCATACTTCCTACGCCATCCTCTTCATCTCCTCGTAGGTGTGTCGTCCAGTCCATTGTTTTAGATCTTTTGTGTATCTCTGTCGTCTCCTTCCCTTTAAAATACATTAACAAAAATATATAGTATGATATAACCATTATAATTCTATTCAATATATATAGCCCAAAAATTGAAAAGGATATAGTAAGACGGTAAAAATAAGGAGATAGAGGACGCTAATAATCGATTCCTGGTAAAAAATACTTACAAAGCCAAGTGGACATGGCATCTGCCCCGTAAGCAGAACACTGTGGGTTCGATTCCCATCCCTGGACACTTTATTTTTTACGTTTATAATTACTCTTCACAATTCATCCTTTCATACTTCATCCCTAAGGTTGGAAATAATCATTATTTCTCCTTAAAATAAATTTCGATTTTTAGTTTAAAAGAAACACATGCGGGATAATTTTCAAATGTCGTTCTACAATCATAGGCCGCATACAATTGTAATATAACTAGCAACAAAGCTATTGTTAAACAAAAATTATGAAATAATAGAAAATTACTTACTGAAAATATTTAGCAGAGAAGATCTCTGGATATATCTCAACGGTCCTACCTTTATAATGTTTGAGTGATAGTTTTTATAAAATTCTTTTTTCAATGTAGTTTAATTAATTTATTGATTTCATGTTTGATATATATAAACTTTCGAGGTTGAAATATTTCCTAACTTGATCGTAATCAAAACCTGACTGACTGTGTTGGTTTTTAATGAGCCTAGTTGTTCTCTGACAGATTGGGTTTGAGAGTTTGAACCTAACTTTTTATTAGTGATCTTCGATTCGATAGTAACCAGTTTTGACAATAGTAGATTTTAAAAAATTTCAAAAAAAGTTTAATTAAATATTAAATATCGTTTTTCTATGTTTTTTTTATATTGAGGATGTCATAAAAAGTTGGCTATTTATCTTTCACTTTCAATGTTTTTAGAACTTTTTTTTTGAATAAAATATTTTTTTCGTATAGAAAAAAAAGGTAACTCTAATTAAATATATATACGAGGTGTGTTCAAAAAGTATCGCGAATTTTGAATTTTCGCGGGTTACGTATATTCGAATTTCGATCGTTTTGTGGCTTTATGTTGGTACTCATGTCTCTCACTTATGCCGACAAGCTCGGCCATTTTGAATGATCACTTAATTGTTGACAGTTGCTTTGCTTGCAGGTGTTTAGGATCGTCTTCGATTTTTACCTATTAAAAAAATGGATCAAAGAACCTGTATCAAATTTTGCGTGAAAAACGAAATTAAGTGCGCGGATGCATTCCGAATGTTGACTGTGGCATACGGAGAAGCTACCTTGGACCGAAGCAACGTTTATCGGTGGTACAAAATGTTCTCAGAAGGCCGAGAAGATGTGAACGACGAAGAGCGTGCCGGACGCCCGAGCACTTCAACAACAGACGAAAAATTAATGAAGTGGAGAAGATGATATTTGCCAATCGTCGAATCACCGTTAGAGAAGTTGCTGAGGACCTAAAACATATCGATTGGCTCGTGCCATTCGATTTTTATCAATGATTTGGGCATGAGACGGGTCGCCGCGAAATTCGTACCAAAATTGCTCAATTGCGACCAAAAAGAGCATCGCATGAACATTGCTAATGAGATGTTGGACTCTGTCTGCGACGACCCAAATTTTCTCCAGAGGGTCATAACTGGTGACGAAGCGTGGGTTTATGGTTATGACGTGGAAACCAAAGCTCAATCATCTCAATGGAAGCTGCCGCACGAACCAAGACCGAAAAAAGCGCGCCAAGTTCGGACGAATGTGAAAGTTTTGCTGACAGTTTTCTTCGATTGCAGGGGCGTGGTGCATCATGAGTTCTTGCCACAGGGTAGAACGGTCAATAAGGAATGTTACCTGCAAGTTATGCGCAATTTGCGCGAAGCAATCCGCCAGAAACGCCTCGGATTTGTGGAAGAACAAAAATTGGCTTTTGCACCACGATAACGCCCCTGCTCACACATCGTTGCTTGTGAGCGACTTTTTGGCCAAAAACAACACACTAATGATGCCGCAGCCACCGTATTCCCCAGATCTGGCTCCCTGTGACTTTTTCTTGTTCCCTAAACTGAAGAGGCCCATGAAAGGACGACCTTTCGCTTGACGAGATAAAGACGGCATCGAAGGAGGAGCTGAAAAAGATTTTAAAAAATGACTTTTTGAAGTGCTTCGAAGATTGGAAAAACCGTTGGCACAAGTGTATAATATCTAATGGGGATTACTTTGAAGGGGACAAAATAGGTATTCATGAATAAATAAATAATTTTTGAAAAAACACAAAAATCGCGATACTTCTTGAACACACCGGGAGCATATTGATCTAAAAAGACAAAGGTCGCCTCTCCCGTCAAAATAGATGTCAAAGCTAGTCGCCATAATGTGGCTTTGTCACCGGCTCGAGGTCGCTAGTTTACGACGATGGTCAATAAAGGGTGTCTAGCTTTGACGTCTATTTTGACGGGAGAGGAGACCTTTGTCTTTTTAGATCAATATCCTACCAGCAAAATTTTATTATCTCCAGTTTGTGTGCGTACAGAGTACATTACATATTGAGAAGCAATGGTTTATGGAAAACATGTATATAATTAGTTACAGAGGTGTTTCTATTATACAACATGTTTTTAATCATATAATCTTGTTATATTACACCAATAAGGGAGGTTGTTGGTTTAAATTATCATATTTATATATTGAAGTTGAACATTGTATTAGAATCCTGGGATCTACAGCTTTACTACTCTCAATGACAGCCATTCTACAAACATCTTGTAGGTCACCAAGAAGAAATCTAGTAGTTCTATGATTGAGAGTCCAAGCCAGATACTGAGATAACCTCCAACGGTTCCGTAAATGCTGAGATTCTGAAGCAAACAAATACACGATTTTAGAACATTTCCCACAAGTGTTTATAATACATATTTGGAGTCGGGAGCGAATATTTCTTTTTATATATGTGAAACTACTCTAATAGGATAACATGTGCATGATAATAAAATACACAGTTTAATTAAATATAAAAATAGGTGAATTATTTATTTGGAGTTGAATATAATCAGATTACTAGAAATATCACATTTGTAATATTTTTATATACAGTAATCCCTCGTTATCACGAACTCGGATTATACGAACTCTCGGTTTGCGCGAACCGTTTCTTTTCCCCCGTTAAATTTCAATGCTTTCCAAAGAGATTTTGCCGGTTAAGATGAAATATTCGGTTATGACGAAATACGAATTAAATTTAGCCCCCAGCAGAACTAATCAATCGGTTAAAACGAATTCTAATATGTTTTTAAAGGCGAGTTATAAGTAAAACAATAAACTATTAAAACAACAAAAACGCCGTTGATATCAAGTATTGGCTCTCTTTGTCTTTTGTGTAAACATTCGTCCTTTGTTTGTTATGATGTCTCATTTTCTATGAAACCATCCCCTTGGGGTCGTTCCATGTACTCAATCAGTGGAAAATTTCGACTCTATTGTGCCAGTATTGCTGTTTTCTCGACTGATAAATTTAGGGGCCATGGTGACCCCTGCCAGCCAGCAGCCAAGGAAATAATAAAATGGTTTGAAAAAAGTAGTCAAAATAATATTCCTGTATCCGGCGCACTTGTCAAAGAAAAGGCTAAAGAAATAAGTGTCTCATTGGGTGTGGAAAAAACAGCTGATTCGTTTTCACTTCCAGAAACAATGCTTGATGAGCCTGAAGAATGGACCAAACTCCTTTCAGCTACAAACCCAGCTGAGACTTTGACTTTCCTGGAGTATGTTGCCCTGGATGAAGGGTTGGAAATTTGCGGTTCACCCGAATTAGAAGAAAAGAAGAAGAAGAAACAGAAGACGATGAGGTGAAAGAAGAGATAATGATGCCTACTAGAGGGGAAGTAATCGCGGCCCTCGAAACCCTCCAGAAGCTGTCCAAAACCTCTGCGGATATTGATGTTCATTTTGAAGATGACCTGGATAAAATAAGAAGGGAGTGTCTGAAACAGTGCCCAATCAAATACCACCAAAAAACTATAACAGACTTTCTGAAGCCTGCAGAGAAAACCCAGATATAGGATACTCTATGCATACTGCATATGCTGCATACACATAAACATTGTATGTACCAAGTATATTATGTAAGTTGTTTCTTTTGTTGTTCTTTTTTATTTGTGTTTTAAAATAAACTTATATTCTCATGTTATTGCCTTACATTGTGATTATATTATCCATATTGTCTTTTAAAATAAAATACTTTATGTACATACATATACATAATTGTTGTTCCTTAAAATTATAAAATATTTTCATTAATATTGTTTTCAAATAAATTTATTCGCTATTCCTCAGAAATGTAGTTTTCTTACTCATCAGTAGTACATAAGTACAACCCCCGGATACCACGAATTCAATTCGTCTAATACGAATTCGGTTTATACGAATTCGGTATATATTCTTTTAAGACGAAAAGGGTATTTCGTTCTCCCGTTGAGTTCGTCTTAACGAGGGATTACTGTATATATATGGTTTGTTCCTCCATCTTCGCTCTTTCTCGCTTCTATCTGGACAGTCTTCTTACCTCCTTCGTTGTGTCATTCTTCGTTTTGGTTATCCTGTCGGATAACTGTAATGTGATGAGGTTCTGTTGACTCTCGTTAAACTGTGTTGACCGAGAGGAACAGTCAGGATAAGGATTTTTCCAGTACCTCTCTGCACCTTGGAAGACCTTTTACAGTTCTCACAAAGTACAGGCAGTCGTGGTCGAGGCAGAGTGGAAAGCTTGGGAAAACGAAGACACAGTTGCACTAAGAAAGTTCCGTGAACATATAAAAGTTGAGCTAGGAGCGAAAGATGTAGAGATAGAAGAGTTCTTACTGGTCTACATGGTGGATGAGGTGGACCTGGGATACAACCGACGAGGGCTCACGCAGATTGTGAAGTGACTGTATTTTTGGCTAGGACGGAGGCTTTATATACCTTTTCTGAGAAAGGGAGTATTGCATTTCACCAGATGTGAAGAGCGTGGATCGTCTGGTGAAATTCTAAACTGACGCCGTCCTGACAGTTTCCAATCTATCTTTAGATGTTGTTTTGTGACTTCCATCTATCTCGAACTTAGACGTTATGACTTCTATCTCTTGCTTCAGCTCAACTCTTAATCTATTACAGAGTTGTATTTATTTATCCTCAGTTTGTACAAAGTACAACACATATGATCATGTAATGACACATGTTAATAATGCGTATAATCATTTACAGATGTGTTTCTATTATACAACATTAAAATCTTGTTATAAGTTATATACAATATGGGGTTGTTGGCTTAAATTACCATATATATATATATATATGTAATATATATCCAAAGTTATTACACTGCAATATTTGATGTATTACACTGTTGTAGAATCCTGTCGACTTAACCGTTCTGTGACAATATCGTTGCGGAATTTCTTGTTGTTCGATGAGAATGGTGAGATTTGGTTGAAGCGCAGTCGTTTGAGTGGAAGTTTAAGCATACAGTTAGGAATAATCAGGACACGTGATGGGGTTTGAAAATAAAAGGCAACTGGGTTGGAGGAAAGAAAGCTTGAGAAGAGCGGAGCGGGTTTTGATTGTTAATTATCTGATCACATGGCGGTGATTGAACTTAGCTGTGGGATGAGCAGAGGGAGAGAGGTCTAGAGCAGATGTCACCTTGTTGGAAGCCAAATCACTACTGATCTGAACTCGGTGGGAGCCAAAACTCTACTGACTATTCTTGCTTTTCGATTTACACCACGAGTTGTCTTCCTTCCCATTGGTCGAAGGATGGAACGTGCCCGTTTTTCTATTGGTTGACCTACTTAGTGGTTGCTTCCTAATTGGACCGGCGGCTTTCTTTGGTGTTAGTTACGCCCGGCCTGGTCAGGAAGTATCGGGTGTTAGTTCGACTCTATTTTACTTCCGCGGTATCAAATACGTCCGGTCCTGTCCGGAAATATTGGGTGTCTCTTGACTAATATAACTTCTGCGGATACCAGATACGTCCGGGCTTGCCAGGAAGTATTGACTGTACAAGTTATTTATACTGGTGCTCGCTTTTAGCCTGCTTCCTATGTCTTGTTGCTACTTCCTTTCCTCCAGTTACCTCATTCTTTATTAAATCTTTGAAAATCATACATTGTACATGCATAGTGGGTCGGGGGTGCATACAATTATATACAAATTATGACAGATGCGCCCCCTACATGTGAAGAATTCAAGAAGGGGTTAGCCTGAGAGAATTCTGTAAAGTAAAAAATAATTTTGTGGGAAAATTAGTTGTGGGTATTGAGAGTCTATATACAAGCATTGGTGGCGATATAAGAAGTAAAATAGAATGGTGTTGATGATATAGGTTGAGTATAATTGATAGAAATCAAAAAAAAATTTTAATTGTAAGAAATCAAAATGAATGCTATGGTACATAGTGGATTAAAAAGAAAAGAAAATGCGCCTAACTAATTTCTACTCGAAATTGGAAAAAAAATCGAGGGAGTTCTATTAGGGCTTTTGAGAAATCATAAATAATATAAAAATAAAAAGTTGGGCGAAATCAAGGTAAATGCTTGGTTGCATGGTGAGGAAAAAAAATGCTTTGTTGCATGGTGAAAAAAAGAAAAATGCCTAACTAATTTTTGCTCGAATTTTGGGAAAAGAAATCGAGGAAATTTCATAAGGTGTTTTGAAGAAATTAAAGTAAAATAAAAATAAAAATAAAAAGTTGGAAGAAATCAAAGTGAATGCTTGATGCATGGTGAAAAAAAAGGAAAAATGCCTAACCATATTCTTGCTCGAAATTGGGAATGGAAATCGAGGGATTTTTATTAGGTCTTTTGAGAAATCAAAAAATAAAAATAAAAATAAAAAGTTGGAAGAAATCAAAGTGAATGCTTGGTTGCATGGTGGGAAAAAAAATGTTTTGTTGCATGGTGGAAAAAAAAAAATAAATGTTTTGTTGCATGGTGGAAAAAAAGAAATAGGAAAAAAAAAGAATGTTTTTGTAAATCAAAATAAAATATAATATCCAATTTTAAAAGAAAACCAATGAGTTCTCGTTGATTTGAAATTATGATAATATAAACTAATTGGTAAAAAAAATGATAATTAATGATTAAAAGTGATAATAAGTTGAATAAATTGATAAATTGATTATATATTTAAATTTTAATTGAGAGAAAATGATGAAAATGATTAATATGAACAATAAGGTGTATTGTTTTGAACCCTTTTGTATCTACATGCCCTGATCTAAATGTTTTAATTGCTCAATTATGCCCTATAAATTTTTTAATTGCTCAATTATGCCCTATAAATTTTTTAATTGCTCAATTATGCCCTATAAATTTTTTGTCTTTGTGTGTGTTGTGAAAAATGTTAGAAGTCTGTAAAGTAATTGATTTGTTATAATAGGGATGGGAACTCATTTAGATGTGTGTCGTCTTGTGGGTGTGGAATTGGATTGTAAAAAATCGATATGTAGTTCGAATTGGGATCCAAGACTGGCGGTAGGGAGGAGTCTGTGGAGGGGAAAAGCGGCGACCTAATTTTACGTGTTGGCCAGAAGAGGGGTCCGAAGTAATTGGATCTGGAAATGAGGCGTGCGGGGGAGCGGGGTCTCAAAATTCTCACTTCCTTCCGCTTATTTGTTTTTTGGGTGCGACTCGGATCTTGTTACTGGAGTGTGATTTCTCCGACATTGGTTGGTCATCTTTCAGTTACTTCTATCTCTTCGGAGTTTATTTAGATTTTCTGCAAAAATGTTTCCTAAAATTATGAGAAGTTTTATAAATGCTTGTCCAAAATTAAAAACTGCCTCTTGTAGTTCGAAAATTTTATGAGCGGGCATGGTATAGATAAACAAATAATTAATGAATAAAATTGGGATACATTTGTATGGTAGAACTAACAAACAAAGGATGAAAATCAGATGAAAGATAGGGTATTGCCCCATGTTCTTCCATATTTTTGTAAATGGGGACTCTGAAATATTTGTTTGAACCTTATTAATTGTAGAATTTAAATGATTGGTAGGTTCGCAGTTCTCTTGTTTGATCGTTAATGGTTTTATTAGCGATATGTCGGCGGTAATTGATTTAAGTTGAGATGTGTGATCGTTTCTCTGACGTGGGTGGTGTAATTTTGGCATTGTTTGTGTTGTGTGTACGCTGTGCTTTATGTACGAATTTTGTTTTGTTTTGGGGCCTGTATCGGTATTTTTACGTGAAGGTTGGTCGGATTCATCGATTCTTCTAGCGAATCGGCAGGTGGGGCAGGTTTTTACCTGTTTTGCGATGTCTTGTGTCATGTTCTGCCAATAATATTGTGACGAGATGAGTCTCGTCATCTTGGAGATGTTTGGATGGTGGTGTTGTGTGTGTACTGACTTAAGAAGTCTGGCTGTAAGTGAACTTGGGACTATAGTTTTAAGTACTCCTTTTTGGGAGACGGTGCGCAGTTCATTGTGATCCATAGTCACGCGAGATTTTCCCGGTGGAGAAGACTGTTGGCTCTTTATGAGTGGCGCATCTAGAAAGCCACAAAATGGGATACGAGTTACAACGCCCGTTTCATATTGTTGTACTCCATTTATGCTACGGACCTCATATTCGTATCTTGACAGTCTTAACCTCCATCGAAACAATCTGCCTGACGGGGCTTTGATCTCTTTCAACCACTGCAATGCAGGATGGTCAGAAAGTATTGTAAACTTTCTGCCCATTAGACAGGCGCGGAAGTTATCCACACTTTCCACAATGGCTAGGCATTGTAGTTCCAAGTCTGAATAATTTCGCTCGTGACCACGCAGAGAGCGGCTGAAATGTTGAACTGGGTATGTCTTCCCATCAGGGTAGACTTGTTTAAGAATGCCTGCAATGCCGAATGTTGAGGTGTTACAGTGCACCTGGCATGGCAGACCTTCTTGGTAAAGGTATAATGTGGGGTGTGTGGTAAGGCTTTCTTTCAGGTTAGTGAACGCTTTCTGGCATTCGTCACTCCAGACCCACATGACATCCTTTTTTAGAAGGTTGACAAGTGGTGTCCGCAAGCGGGCGTGGTCCGGAATGAACTCTTTATAGGCGTTCACAGCTTTTAGGAAAGATCGCAATGTTTTTCGATTGTGTGGTTGTTTGGTGGCGTGAATTTTTTCTATGTTTTGTGTAGACGGGATGATTGTATTATTCTTAACGGTTGTGCATGCGCTTGTTTGTCGTTGTCGTCTGTTGGCGCGCGTGTTGCGTTTGTTGGTTGTTGTCGTCTTTTGGCGTGCGTGTATGTTGTGAGGTACATTTGCGTGATTATGGCGTGGCGATGTATGGTCATGTGTGGATTTTGTGTGGTAAGTGGGTGAGCTGTGTCGGTGTACGGACACTTTTTTGGGCATTATTGGAATTGTAGGTTGAAGTCGTGGTGGCTTTATATGTTGTGGGCATGAAAAGTTGCGTGGTGTGAGATTAGAATGGTGGCATGTAAATATTTGGGGTTTGGGCAATGAATGCAGGCAAGGGTTTCCATGTGTGAAAGCTTTGTGTGCTGTACGAGCCCTTTGGGACAGGTTTTGGTCTAGCCCGTGCTTGCATTCATTTGGTACATGTTTAGATACATGGTTAAAGGGGTAGGTAGGGTTAGATAAGAGTTCAAAGTCAATTCTTGACGCCATAGGGGGGGTGCCTACCTTAGTCTCGAAAGGGCTGCTCGGCTGGGACGTCTTGGCTTGAGTTGGTTGGCTTGGGGCTCGGGACTGCTCGATGTTGGCATTCGCTGTGCCAGTGCCTCGCGCCGCAGAACTTGCAGTTGGACGGCGGAAGAGGTGCATTCCATGCACCTGGGCGTCGGGATGTGCTGTGATACGGACCCGACATTGTGGGTGGTTGATCTTCTCTGAGTCGCGTTGTCGGTACACTGGGCCCGTGGATCCGCTGTACCAGTCGGAACCACTCTCCTAGGTTCTCGGGAGGCACTACGCGGACTAGGCGCTGGTCGTTGAATGGCAGTCCTTCTGTCAGCGTCTCGAGAATCACCTCCTGTGGAAGTTCTAGTTGCAATCCCATGGCGGTTTTCTCCCGGTAGTAGGTCTCTAGGTTGGCTTGCCCAGTAAGCTTCATGGCGAAATATTTCGCAAAGGACGCTTCGCTTGACTCAGGATAGAGATCTAGGAGGGTTTGCCTCACCTGGAAATAGCTCCGGTCGGCCATCCGAAGTTTCCTGAAGAGCTCCAGGGGTTGTCGCACCAGATAGTTTGGCAGGCGGAGTAATTTCTCTTGTTCTCCCATGGAGGCGCCTTCCATTTTTCGGTCGAACGTCTGGAAAAACTGGATCGCGTTGTATGTGCCATCGAAAGGCGGGATTGAGGCCTCAGCTCCTTCAGAAATCTTTACTCGGGTCAGCAGCGCCGATAGCTGGGTGACGGCGTCCGCTAGGGGCGCAGTTGTCTCGCCCGTCTCTCTTACTTCTTGCCTTCTTTCCGTTGTTTCCGTCGGGCCGTCCGACTTTACGCCTATGGGATCCTGATTAAGCTCCATAATATCTTTATCCTGTCGACTCTATGTAATATATATCCAAAGTTATTACACTGCAATATTTGATGTATTACACTGTTGTAGAATCCTGTCGACTTAACCGTTCTGTGACAATATCGTTGCGGAATTTCTTGTTGTTCGATGAGAATGGTGAGATTTGGTTGAAGCGCAGTCGTTTGAGTGGAAGTTTAAGCATACAGTTAGGAATAATCAGGACACGTGATGGGGTTTGAAAATAAAAGGCAACTGGGTTGGAGGAAAGAAAGCTTGAGAAGAGCGGAGCGGGTTTTGATTGTTAATTATCTGATCACATGGCGGTGATTGAACTTAGCTGTGGGATGAGCAGAGGGAGAGAGGTCTAGAGCAGATGTCACCTTGTTGGAAGCCAAATCACTACTGATCTGAACTCGGTGGGAGCCAAAACTCTACTGACTATTCTTGCTTTTCGATTTACACCACGAGTTGTCTTCCTTCCCATTGGTCGAAGGATGGAACGTGCCCGTTTTTCTATTGGTTGACCTACTTAGTGGTTGCTTCCTAATTGGACCGGCGGCTTTCTTTGGTGTTAGTTACGCCCGGCCTGGTCAGGAAGTATCGGGTGTTAGTTCGACTCTATTTTACTTCCGCGGTATCAAATACGTCCGGTCCTGTCCGGAAATATTGGGTGTCTCTTGACTAATATAACTTCTGCGGATACCAGATACGTCCGGGCTTGCCAGGAAGTATTGACTGTACAAGTTATTTATACTGGTGCTCGCTTTTAGCCTGCTTCCTATGTCTTGTTGCTACTTCCTTTCCTCCAGTTACCTCATTCTTTATTAAATCTTTGAAAATCATACATTGTACATGCATAGTGGGTCGGGGGTGCATACAATTATATACAAATTATGACATATATACCTATGTATAATTATATATATTATATGAAATTTGGCCTATAACATTCTTTAAATATTATAAAAGTTTTATATATATTGTTGCACCAGGCTGCGGTTTGGCAGATTCTTCACTCTTAGTTCTCTCCTCAGACGCGTCTTGCATCTTCCCAGAACGTGTCTCAACCATCCTACAAGGTTAAACCAGTCAATAATAAGACAACTATATTTTTGGTAGCACCTAGAATATCTCTTTATTTATCACATCAAAGTTTAAAGCGGGTGGTGTATTTTGTGTATCAAAATACAAATGTTTTATAGTACGTAATATTTGATAGTAATAATCTGTTTTATAAAATAAATATATAATTTGAATTTTAAATATATTAAAAATAATTTTATAAATAATTTTAAAAATACGCGCATTAATCGTGATGCAACAATATATAAAATCACAATCACTAAACCACAAAAGTGACGGTGCTTGGGATTGTGCATTTTAAATCTGTAAGATTTTATAATTATAGGTTGAATTTTTACGGGAGAATATTGATATATATAAGATAGCCTTGTTAAAATTAAAATAAAAACATGAAGCCTCCAGGGAAAATATTCTTTTAAAAATATGTTTTATTTAAAAAATATCTCGAGCTTTCGGGCAAGTAAGCCCTTCTACGGGAGAAAATGCTTTACATGATTAATACACCAATAAAATATGATTTAAAATTAAATAAAGTCCATTGATTGTTTATATTTGTTTTAAGGCATAATCAACGCGGGCTTCTGTTGCCCGTGCTTCACTTGGGGGTTATGGGGTGGGATCAGGGAATATAATGTTATAAACTTCCGGAATATCTATTCTTCTGTTAATGCTATTGTGCTTTCTGGATATGATGGATTCTATGATAAGTCTTTGTAGTCTATTGGGGATGTTGGAGTAATGGGTCTTTGGTTCTAATAGGGAGAAGGAATGGCCTGTTTCTACTATATTAGATAGCCTTGTCTCTCAAAATAATGACGCCTAACTCTAAAATCTATTTTGACGGTAGAGGCGACCTTTATTGATTGAGAAATATATTTATATACATAATGAGGCGCACTCTCACCCTTCAAATGTACTTTATAACTTTATGTATTTGTATTGACATTGTACACTGCGTGACATTGAAAATGGAACACCAAGAAATAGTGGCCAGAAAGTGATGAAACTCGGCAGACAGAGAGAGACAGGGACAAACAATAAGTGATCTTCATTTCAAAATGATAGTCATAATACAGAGCGAGAACTGCGTCGGCTTAGTAGCAAGTAGGACCACCGCGGACGGCGATGCACGCAGCAACACGTCTAGGTAGAGAGTCAATCAGAGTACGGATGGCGTCCTGAGGGATGGCTCTCCATTCCCTCTCAACCATTTGCCACAGTTCGTCTTCTGAACGCGGCTGTGGCAAGGCATGCAAACGACGTCCAATGATGTCCCAGACGTGCTCGATTGGTGAGAGATCAGGAGAGTACGGTGGCCAGGGAAGCATCTGTACATCTTGCAGAGCTTGTTGGCTGATGCGAGCAGTGTGCGGTGGGGCGTTATCCTGCTGATAAAGGGCATTGGGTACCCCCTGAAGGTAGGGGAGTGTCACCGGTCGCAGCACATCATCAACGTATCGTTGGGCCGTCATAGTGCCCTGAATACGAAGTAAAGGTGACCTGGAATCATACGCGATTGCGCCTCAAACCATGATTCCACGTTGTCGCACGGTGGGGCGTTCCACAATTGCTGCCGGATTGGACCTTTCTCCACGTCGACGCCACACGCGTACACGGCGACTATCACTGGACAAGCAGAAACGCGACTCATCTGAGAACACGACCCTGTGCCATTCCGTCATCCACGTCGATCTAGCCCGGCACCATTCCAAACGTTGGCGCCTATTCGGTGGGGTCAATGGCAGTCTTCTTAGCGGACGGCATGAGTGCAAGCCATTAGCAACCAATCGACGGGAAATGGTTCTGGTCGAGATGGAATGATCTTGCACATATCTTGCACATGTTGCAGGATGGCGGTACGAGTGGCTGGTGGGGCCGCCACTGCTTGTCGAAGGATACGCCGATCCACACGTGCTGACGTCACTCTGGTTGCACCGACATTCCTATAAATTGCCACATTTCCTTGTTCCAACCATCTTCTCCACAGTCGGTGCACCGTGGACGCACCAAGGTGTGTATCAGCTGCGATTTGACGTATGGACCAACCTGCCCTTTTCAGTCCGATCACCATGCCCCTTGTAAAAGCGTCTGTCTGCTTGAACTGCCTCCGTTTACGATGACCTGGCATTCTCTGTTATTACACGTGTCTTTTGACACAAGAACAAAATTTCTACAATGATTTTCCTTGAAGAAATAACGACACGAATACTGTCCTTTCTGCAAGTTCCTTCCCTTATATCTTACTCCATGTGCGCACGAGAGCTGCGCATTTTACATCATTTGTATAACTCGGTTAGGCGCGTCTACCCTGAAATTTGCATAATTTTCTGGCCACTATTTCTTGGTGTTCCATTTTCAATGTCACGCAGTGTATTTTCATTTTTTTTTTCATTTTGGTTGGTTGTGTAAATTTCTGCTCTGTCTGCATCTTTGATATCTTGTTCTGCATCTAACACTTCAGTTTGCATAATTCATCTCAAATGCATACTTGAATTGTCAATGTCACGGTTTTCTTTCTCACATTATATATTCATTTATTTATTAATCAACCAGGCGTGATATTGAAATATTTACGCCTATTGCAGAGGATACAAACAAATTAGAACTTATAATTAAATAATTACAAATTTGCATGTATTAATCGAAAGAGTTCATGCAATTTATATAAACAAAGTGGCTGTTGAAAGAGAGTTAAATCATTTGGTATCAGGGAACAATCAATGTCTATGGTTTCCTTTTCCCCTTGATGTCCCAATATTGTAATTATATTAGAAGAATATTCTGATCAGACACAGGGAGAGAGAGGAGTCGTATTCATTTATCAAAATTTTTGAAGACAATGTTGATGAAACAAGCGAAATATCAAAAATCTATGAAGAGGACTAGATAGGAAGCATTGGAAGGAAGCAATGCTGAAAGCATTAAAATCGAAGAAAATGAACGTCATGTAAACGTTCAACAAAAATGTTGAAAATTCACATGCTATTGGAAAATACTTGGTATATCGTATTAAGGCGACTGTCAATAATCTAGAGCCAAGATCCGAGGCAAGACTGGTAGTAGTAACTGGATATTATCTATAATGAGAGGAATTTTTACAAATAAAATTTTAACTATTCCATGAGATTCGGGACAATAGTAACCCTTTTGGTGATATATTCACCATGGACGATAGGAAACAGATCCAAGTATCTTCATTTCCAGTAAATAAACGTATATTAAATTTAATACCTTTTGCAGATATATTTTGAATTATATAGCAACAAATATCTTTTAGGAAACTGATGACACGTTATCACTTTGTATTAATTCATACCTATCTGGCCTTGTCCTTATTGTTTCGCAGAAGTGCATTACTCGATGCAAATGATATTTTGATTCAATATATGCCTTTTTAATTAAAGATTTATTTATGGATTTCTCTATTTTCAAAAAAATATTTATATGTAATTCTATTGTCCTATAAGCGTATGCCCATAGTTTTCTTGAAAACCATTTCTGAGATTCTACCCTTCAGTGCTGCGTATATAAACAGAATCGTCCAATACAGTATTAGAGCTCTAAGAATCAGTCTGGTGCATTAAATTGGCGAAACCGCTGGGAGGGTTCACTCCTGATGAGCCAAGCCCCCCAAATATTTTTTAAATCGCAGTAAGGACAGTAGAGGTTTGTATTGTATATAAAAAAAAACATCCATGCTTAAATCCTTAAATTTTATATACTTTGAAAGGTATCAGGAATATATCTGAGTCTTCTTCTTTCTTATCTCCACTCAATCATATTAAGGTGTCAAGCTTGTAAAGCTTGAGACTTTTGATGGTGTCTATATATCTGAGTAAATCAGCACAATGGAATGTAATTCAATTTTGAAATCAACAACTGCAGAGGAATAAGATGATACTCACGTTATATTTGGGGGTATAGGTGTAGACAATCTTGTGAAAACCATCGTAGGTATAGGCTAAGGCATTTCCTTCCCTTCTGTAACATAATTTCTACAGTAATATAATCAGAATTTATAAGGCTACAGGTGAGAAAACTTTAAAATATCAAAAATAACTATTTATTATCATTCTCGACAAAGATAAAAACCTCAGGAAATAGTTATCAAACGAACAAGTGATTTTAACAAAATATTATCCTGAAATTTTACTCTTTGAGTAGATTGTTTATATATTTGGTTTATGCATGGTTATATGTTATAAAAGTTTCGTTCTGTTATTTTCATATAAGGTCAACATTAAATTTAGCACATACATTGTGCCGGATCATATTTCTAAAATATATTTGCTAGGCCTATATTGGATGCACATTAAAAAAAATAGGATATATAACAGAAACAAGTTCATACTTACATATCTGTCAAGTTTTCAATCTGCTTGGGGGCTTTAACATATCCAAATCCTTTCATAAAGACATCCATCTGAAAAAAAAATCTGTATAACTTCTAAAGTTCTTTTAGAGAATCTACACATGTTTTGTTTAATTTATATTCTCTTAAACACTTTGCACAAATAAGAAAAGGGCATCTCCTTATCGTGCAACTGAAAGTTGCTTATGGCTTGCGCCATCTATCGGAATAAATATCAACTATTCTCGTTGATTTCTAATTATTCCAGAATTGGCCAAATACCCATTCTTGATTAATCAAGAAAAGCTAACCACGGACGCGTTTCGGGCTATTGGCCCTCATCAGCGTGGTGCAAGCTGTACCTCAACGACCAAAAAATTGGTCATTAAGGCATCCTGAAAATAGCCCGAAACGCGTCCGTGGTTAGCTTTTCTTGATCAATCAAGAATGGGTATTTGGCCAATTCTGGAATAATTAGAAATCAACGAGAATAGTTGGTATTTTTTCCGATAGATGGCGCAAGCCATCAGCAACTTTCAGTTGCACGATAAGGAGATGCCTTTTTCTTAATTTATGCACCTTATCCCAGTACAATATCACATTTGTACTATTTTTTCCTTTTGCACAAAGTTCTTAAAATGTATAAAGGGCTGAATTATTTGAAAAAAAGGCAAAAGAATTGTTAGAATCATTTTTGATCATTATAAATTGTATACATCTGTAACCTTGAGGAATTTTTTTAAATCAAATTTAACTCTATTTGTTGATTAAAAAGGCTCTGAAATGAGGTATTTTTGAATATAGGCATTTAACACAAGACACACCTTATTTAATTATTTTTTATGAGCGGCGCTATAACGAGTGGTTTTTGCTATTTGGGATAGGGAAAAATCAGCGGCGGAATGTGAACAGCGAGGGAGTGGCGTTATATCGAGAAAAATACATTGATGTCGATTGGGACAAAACGAAAAAGCGGCGTAAGGCGAGGTTGGCGTTATATCGAGTGGCGTTATAACGAGAGTAGACTGTATATATTTTTTCCAAATATAATATATCAGTTTGAGAATTGAAATTTGAAAACTGAATTATATTAGAATAAATGAGAGTTATTGACTTTTGTGTAAAATAGACTAAGTTTGGGACAATGGGATTATTTTGATATCTTTAGAATTGTGAAGAAAAGGATGGTAAACGTTTCCAAATACAATGATGCGAAATTCGGTAAAAAGAATTCGCAGTGATGATTCGTTTGTAGGCTGTTGCAAGGATTTTAGTCAGATCACTAAATAGCAGAAAGGAGAGAGTAAAAATCTCCTTTAAATAAAATTTATTTAAACGTGTTATGAGGACAGAGGAAATGAGACCAATTGGTCAGTAGACCACGCTCCGCGCTAATCCTTTGTCGCCAGCTGGCGCCGCTGGGATTTGTTTGTTTGCTGTCACCCGATCCGACGTCTGGCCGACGTCCCGAAGTAGATCTCCATTATTCCACAAGAATGTAAAAAAGCAGATAGAAAATTAAAAATAGCTTGATATGATTGTAAATAAATTGTATTAACTTTTTGAGCGGATTTATTTCTTTATCAATACTCCTCTCTCTCAATTCTTCAAGTATTTTCAAGGTAAGAGTCGAGGGACATGCATGAAGATTCTTCACTACCTATAAGAAGACTATGTGTTTTCGAAGAGCCAACTAGGTTGATTATACAAATATATTCCAAGAGTGACCAAGTAAAAGTTGAGAGAGGTTCCATCAGGATTGAAATTTCAAAAGTATTTCTGATTGGCTGAGCCCGTTACATTACGCCACACGAAGGCCCAGCGTCTATAAAAGGCAGTCATCGTGGCTGAAAAAGAGAAGAAGTTAGGGACGTGAAGCTGTCACAGCATTCTGGAGCCTTTGATTTTGGAGCCTAGAACGCTTCATTTCTCTCATTATACAAAATACAACTTCTTGAACCGCAACTAGCAAATCATGTATATGTGGTAATTTAAGAATCATAAACAACTGTGTAAATACTCACCACCTCTTCTTACACCCCCTAATCTAATATGGTCTTTTAATCATTGTACCCAATCCTCTTTTAATCAATTTAACTTTGTAGGTATCGTTTTTGTGTGTTCAATAAAATACAGAGGTACATCTAGAGGTAACGTAGAAACCAAAAGGGCTTACCCCGCAGACAATGAGTTCAATCACCCCGTCAACGCGGCTCCAATAAAATGACGTAACAGAGCTTACCCGCAGCCAAATAAGGTCAAGCGCCCTGTCGACGCCATGGCGTCAGACGTCCGGTGACGTAAGACTTGAGCATATAAAAAGGGCTTGCCCCGCAGTAGTCAGGCAAGTCATTAGATGCCAGATAGCGGACAGCAGCAGCAGGTAGATCGTTAGTGGATGGCCCGCCGGCCGCAACTTGGACTCTTCGTTCCCTCTCTCTGATGCCTCGGATTCCCCTGTGATTCGTCTCTGTGTGCTTTACCACTCACCACCATCACGACTGCGCAATCATCATCATTCGCCACGACTCAATACAACAGACCAGACCACCGAGTTAACACAGCTAAAGGAGAAAGTCGACAGGATTCGACATAGAGTCGACAGGATTCGACATATATATTTTTATCTAATGTATTTAATGAATTATTTAGATATGTAACAAAAAGAACAAAGTATATATAATATCTGGACCAACATTTTAAAATAAAAATAAAAATCATATCAATGAATAAATATCAGAAAGACATTATAAATAGTAATTAAATATATTTTTTTCTCTATATATTTATAAATTTTATATATTTTTTCTTAATAAAGATTATATATTTATATATTTTTTGGAATATATATACACACTTACCACTCTCTCGGCCTTTATAGGAATCAGCGAGTAATCGTAGTGTTTAGATCTGAGACATGACGAGAATAATTAAAATATATTTGAACTCTAGATATAGTAAATGCCTTTATATCATATGCAGTGTCTGTGATATTAGGATTATTGAATATCTAGAATAATTTAAAATATGATATATATTCATATATATGTTATATATATAAAAATATTATTTTATTTAAAATTATATATCATAGATTCAAATATTCTGTTAAATCGACCGCCAGAGGTCACTCTTTCCCTATAAAAACTCGTTGTTGTTTTATCCCGCTGGCCTCCGCGGACCCAATCCGGCCTAACCTGCCTCTTCCCTAACGGTGATCCTGTCACTAGCCTCCCCAGCCTGGTCATAGTGGTTTTATATATTCTGCTTTACGCGGCCGTTGGGGCTAAAAAAAGCATTTATTTTGGTTAGCAGCCCCATAAATAAAAGATATTTTCTCTATCCCGCTGGCCGGCTCAAATCTTTTGTACATTATTTAAATAAGCTTTTCATTTTTTTATTCTTACGCCTTAAGCCAGGCAGTACTTTACTAAATTATGTCTTTTATATATTCCTTAGCTCAATTGAAGAAAGCTATGATCAAGACTATAATTATTATTGCCACGACTGCATCACCAATACCATTTATCACTAAAAAGAACCAGCAAATAACTCCATAGCATAATCCTCAAGATGATCACCATACTTAAATCAATATATAGTGAAAAGGTATATATTGGATTGTATAAAAAATTTATTTATCAAATTTTCGGCTGGCTGAACGCCAACCTTTATCGAGGCATTACATGTAATGCCTTTGAATGAATGATTTTTTTATTCAATCCAATTTATGCCTTTTTACTATCTAATGATTCATATATATATATAAATTTAACTCGACTTTTTTTCATTACTGAAAATGAGTTTCTTAATTTATTGAAAATAATCTTTTCCACAGAATGTAAATCGATAATTTATTATTCCTATATAATTATTATTATTATATATTAAAATTACGTCAAAAATTGCTTGAATCAAGTAAAAAATTAGGCTATTTATAAATAAATAAATATATATATATATATATATATATTTGATCCAATATATGCCTTTTTAATTTATATATATATATTTATTAAAAATAAAGAAGGCATTTCCTGACCACGAGCACATGTGCTTTTTAGATGGCAGAGCGCCATCTAGTGGAGTAAAAATGAACTAAACGTTTATTTAGCTTGCTCCGTGATATTTGGCCAACCCAATATATATAGATAAATCAAGAAAAGCAATCCACGAACGCGTTTCGCGCAGTTGGCGCTCTTCAGCGTGGAGTAGGCTAGTAACCACTGCGACCAAAAAGATTATCTTTCATATTTTTCTATTGTTTTTCATATATATATATATGTTAAATGTGTAAGAGATTATTATAAGATAAAATAGACTAAAGTATTTAGAAAGTGTACAAGAGGTAAACAAAAACATGCAAGAAGTTTATAAGACAAAGAAATATATATTAGATAATAAAAAGTAAGCAATAACTAGATAATCAAAAGAGAAAATGCCAAGGTGTCGTAGAGTACGAGCATGTACCATTTTATATACTTTCAAATCATGATAGGTAAAAGGTTTTAACCTGTAGGGTTGATGAAAGATCAACCTTCTTTTCTGGGAGAAGAGCTTTTGCGATGAGCAAAATATCTTCTTCTTCTTTCTTATCTCCACTCAATCATATTAGGATATCAAGCTTTACAACCATCATGACTGGGTGAAATAAAATGCGTCTGCCTTTGTCATTAAGACTGGAAGCACTACCAAGTGGCAGGCCGACTTAGCTCCAAAAGAGATGGCCGCTTCTGACATGAGGACCAGACGCCAAAACATCGATTTGATTTATCCTCAAGGACATAAGGAAATACAGAAATATTGTACACAACAACTTTATTTTCTCAATTAATGGCTAACATTGGAGTAAAATATATCTCACACTCGATAAATAAACAAACTAGACTCTAAATTACAGAAAATCGAGGAATTAGCGTAAGTATTAATATGAATGCTTTCCATTTGCATAGGAATTTTGTACAGGATATTGTACGACCATTAATTTAAAACACTTTGAAACATGTCATTTTAGATGATTAAAAACACTAATTTCAAAGTTGATTCTCTATTGTAATACTTATAAATTCATAATGTGTTTGAAATTTCCCAACCTGCAGTCATCTTTACATCGTTTATCACATTTTGAGATGTCCGCCATGGATACGCATTCCATGTCATCTGAACAGACCCATTCACATTAGCGTTTAGTAAATATTTTCCAATTGTGTACCTATATTACTTAATAGAGTTATTGATACCAGACTAAATACCTTTCTCACAGAATCGATCCTTGCTGATGTAAAGTGTACCGATCAGAAAACATCCACAGGAATCTTTGATTGTTTTGTAAATGCATTCTTGAACGCACATCTGGAACATCATCAAAGCATAAATCATTTATAATTAAATACAATCTTACATTTATATATTCAATTGCCATCTATCGATAAAGAGAATATGCAATAGTTAATTTTGACAATGTGTTTCTTCTCACTTACGAGTTGATACGAGTTTCTTCTCACTTACGAGGGTTGATTAGGAAATCTATAGACACTGGTTTATAAGTCTGTAGAGGTGCATTAAAATTGTATCGAGCAATGCTCTTACGCAAATATGGTTTCATATTAAAGCTTTTATAAGCAAATTGCATTTATAAATTCAATTGCCATATTTCGTTATAATTTGTAATAATGAATTTTTAAAATATCGTAATTTCATATATATCATCAAATAACATCTCTAAAGAGACCTTACTGCAATGATAAAGTTATTGAATTAGAGGGCTTGGCTCATCAATGATAAACCCTCTCAGCGGTTTCACCAAATTTATCTCCAGACTGCTCTACTATTACATTGATGGGTCAAGTCTTCTCGTTCAGTAGCTTTCATCAATACAGTGAGATATGTAAAGATATTATTTAATGATATATCCGGAAATAAACACATTGCAAAAATTAATTATTACAAATTTTAAATCACACAAACATACAGCTTACCTAAAACTACCAATCTTATACAGATTCACCGCAGAAAGGAAGCCCAGATAGAGCTCCTATACTCCAGGCAGCACAGAACCCTACAACAGCTTTCGGGTCCGACACACGTCTGTTGCCATAGATTCAACTGTGCATACGTCAAGGTTAGCATATAACTGAAAAGGTGAGTGCGTAATCAGCCGCGTTCTAGTCTTCGCTTTCCTCATCCAAATGGACCACGATATTCGGTGATTCCTTTAATTACAAACTTTATTTTGATAGATGGAAATTAAATTTATAAATGTATGTAATTGCTAATAATAGCTTTTATATGAATTCATATTTGAGGAAGAGTATATTGCTCGATGCAATTTCTTGAAATTATATGTATGCACCTCTATTGACCTATTAGGTTCCCTAAACACCTCTAAGCTGCCTTTCAGAGTAAATGTAAAGTATATAAGAGAACCAATCATAAACAATAGTAAAGTGGTCTGGAAATTAATTTGGCGAAACTACTGATAGGGTTCACCACTGATGAGACAAGCTCTCTCACACACATTCAATAACTTTTATTATTGCAATAAGATTTAGAGATATTATTTGATGATATAAGTGAAAAAAACACATTTACGAAATATTATTACAAATTTTATAATAAATAATATTTTTTTTACATAAAAATTCACGACGGACACAAAATATAATGCATTACTAAAAATATCTATAGAAGGGTTCATACATTGAAATAATATTAATCTATGTTAGATATGTGAAACTATGTATGTTATATAAAAATATTATTTTATTTTAAATTATAATTTTATAGATACAAATTCTCAGCTAAATCAACCGCCAGAGGTCACTCTTCCCCTATAAAAACTCGTTGTTGTTTTATCCCAATGGCCAGCTCAAAGTTTTTGTACATTATGTAAATAATCTTTTGTTTTCCTTATTCTACTCGCCTTAAGCCAGGCATTACTTTTATCAAATTATGTTCTTTTATATATTCCTTTAGTTCAATTAAATTACTGATTTTTAAATTATTTTTATTATTATACCTTCAAGATTTAACCACGACTGCATCACCATAGCATAATCATCAAGATGATCCAAAATCGGCAGAAAATCTCTATTCATTTTTATTTATAACATATATATATCAATGGAGATATAAATTCTGATTATATAAATTTTATTCTTAGAAACAACATAAATAAATTATTGATTTGGAATAATACTGATCTATCTAAGAATAAAAAATAGACTTACGGATTTAGACACTGGACCTTTGCCAAGACGTTGATATGCTGAAAAGTAGTCGTAACAATCTGTAGGATAAGGTGTTGGGAGTTTCACCAGTTCTGTCTGCATACAAACACTGAGATGTACATGCTATAACAATTCCAGCTGATTGCATCATAAACACCTCTTCTAAACATGAATATTGATTGGTAAAAGTAACAATAAATAACTGTTAGGATTTTATAAGTTGTTTTTTCCTAGATTAGTTTATTTATATTTTGACCAGATGACTGGACGATTTTACATGTATATAAATTGGTTTTTAATGATGTAAATTAGTTAGTTATGATAGGAAATTAAAGGTGTTGAATTTCTTAGAGGTGTAGTGTTTTACTCTGCTCGATTGGTAGACTAGGAAAGAATTGGATTACTAACAGGTTATGGGCCCAGCACGCTTCCACTGCGCCGTAGAAAGAAATTAAAAGTTAAATCTAAAGGAAAAAAAAGGCTGAAGTTAAAGCTAAGAAAGTAAAGAAGTGTAGCTGAAGCTGAAGTCTGAAGAAGTGAAGGTGAAGATTGATAAAGAATAAGTAGAAAGTTTAAAGAAGAAGAAGAAGAAAATATTTGAGTTATAATTTTTTTTGTCAGATTTGCATAACTGGAAATATCAATGGCTGACGAGTTCAGAATACCTAAACTTGATGGTAATAATTATTATTCCTGGGCTATAAGAACTAAATCTATTTTAATCCAAAAGGATATATGGGATGCGATTGAGCCTGGATTTCCTAGGGAAACTACAGAAAAACAGAAGCGGAAAGATAGCTTGGCGTTATCTGTCATATTATTAGCAGTTGAAGATTCATTCCTAGATGACATCGGTGATTGTAAACGAGCGATCGATGCATGGCAGATGCTGGAGGATATCCACACAAAGTATGGATTACTACATATATTACAGCTACTGAGAGAATTTTTCAATATTGTCAAAAGAAATGACGAAGACATGAAGGAATATTTCGCGAGAATAATGGAATGCCATAGAAAATTAGCAAAGTGCCACCATGGATTTGGGGATGGCGAATTGGCGTTAATTATGTTATTGGGATTACCAAAGAGCTACGAGCCGCTGATTCTCAGTTTGGAACAGCAAGAAGAGAAGCTATCTACTAGTGTGGTTAAATCCAAATTACTTTTAGAAGAAAAAAGACAGAAACAGCGTCAAATTCCTCAAGAAGAACCTAATTGCGCTTTTGCGGTAAGAAGAAAAGAGGATACATGCAAATCACCATGTCAAGAGCGAAAAATATTTGAATATGATCAACCAAGGAATTATCATAATACGTGGACGGAAGGGAAAAGGGAAAATTATAACTACCCGAGGCAGATAAGGTGTTTCAGTTGTGGCAGGTTAGGACACATAGCAAGGAATTGCAGATTTGCCAACTCCTCAAGGAGAATTAGCGAAGGTATCTCCAGGCAGATAAGGTGTTTCATTTGTGGCAGATTAGGGCACATAGCTAGGAATTGCAGATTTGCCAACTCCTCAAGGAGAATTAGCGAAGGTATCTCGAGGCAGATAAGGTGTTTCAGTTGTGGCAGATTAGGGCACATAGCTAGGAATTGCAGATTTGCCAACTCCTCAAGGAGAATTAGCGAAGGTATGCTGAAACAAGGTACGCTAGACCTGACTCATAAGGTCCTATTTGCGAACGGCTTTGAAGACAATAATTCGCAGAATATCTGATTTCTGGACAGTGGAGCTACTGAACATGTGACGTCGAACAGACTGAAATTGACGAACACAAAAAGTATTTCAACTTCAGTAGAAATGGCTAACAATGAGAAAATAAAAGTATCAGAGATGGGTGATGTAACAATCAAACTCGGTCACGAATATGGAGGTGAAACCTTGTTCTTGGAAAACGTTTTATACGTTCCTGAGTTAGACGGAAATATTTTGTCTGTTGGAAGGATTGAGGAGAGGGGAAACAAAGTATTATTCCAGAATGGCAAGGCCTCTGTTTTTGGAAGTGATGGCGGGTTAATTTTGAAATCTAATAGAAGAGGAAGAATCTATACAGTGGAAGAACTAAAGAAGGAAGATGAAGGGGAATACCAAAATGAAGCTGCGATCCCAAGAGGATATTCAGGGACTGATGGGGAAACAATATCGGTAGAGAAAGATCTGAATAACTTAGAACGAAGAGAGGATGGAGAGCAGGCCTATGAAGACGAAGCACTGAGGAGAGAAGACGAAGGCCAGAATGAAACTATAATCCCAAGAAGATCTTCAAGAATTGCGGCTAGGCAGAAGGAGTATTGTAGATCAGCCTTCCACCGTGGGATAGTTGAACATAAGAGCCATCAAGATGAAATGCCGTCATCATACGAGGAGGCGCTTAATATGCCCAAAGCACAAAATCGGCTGAGGTCTATAGAATGTGAAATGGCATCACTTCGGGAACACAGAGTATGGGATGTTGACT
The DNA here is from genome assembly GCA_030710605.1 of Cordylochernes scorpioides. Lineage (NCBI taxonomy): Eukaryota > Metazoa > Arthropoda > Arachnida > Pseudoscorpiones > Chernetidae > Cordylochernes > Cordylochernes scorpioides. The sequence goes on from CP092863.1 coordinate 14,969,184, forward strand.
TGCCAAATGGTGTTAAACGAAGACCTAACCAGGATCTTGACCACTCTAGGCCTCCGATGAGGGTATGAAAACAACTTTAAAATGGGGGGACATTGTTAGGATTTTATAAGTTGTTTTTTCCTAGATTAGTTTATTTATATTTTGACCAGATGACTGGACGATTTTACATGTATATAAATTGGTTTTTAATGATGTAAATTAGTTAGTTATGATAGGAAATTAAAGGTGTTGATTTTCTTAGAGGTGTAGTGTTTTACTCTGCTCGATTGGTAGACTAGGAAAGAATTGGATTCCTAACAATAACTTTGGTATCTCTTACTTTATAAAAAATAAGCGATGATACTGATATATACCTTCAAAAATGAGAAACTTTGAAATCGGACATTAAAATATTTTAGAGCTTGAATAAATACTGTATATACATATATATACTATTATAGAAGAATTTGATGGCTTCAATTGGGTAATATCCTATTTATTGTTTTTCTATTGTATAATATTTGACAAATATAATAACAATTATATATTTATTATTATATAAAATGAAAATTGCAAAATATACCGCGAATGTTTCTTCTAAACAAAAATCGAAATTTATTTTAAAGAGAAATAACGACTATTTCTAACTTTAAGGATGAAGTATGAAAGGGTGAAAATATGAAGAGTAATGGCGAACGGAAAAATAAAAGTGTCCAGGGGCGGGAATCGAACCCACGACCTTCCGCTTACCGGGCAGATGCCATGTCCACTAGGCTACCCTGGACATATTTTTCCGTTCGTAAATATTATATAAAGTAATTTAAAATACAATATAACGCGGCTGATGATTGTAAAACGAAAATTGTAATTATACCGCGAATGTTTCTTCTGAACAAAAATCGAAATTTATTTTAAAGAGAAATAACGACTATTTCTAACTTTAAGGATGAAGTATGAAAGGGTGAAAACATGAAGAGTAATGGCGAACGGAAAAATAAAAGTGTCCAGAGGCGGGAATCGAACCCACGACCTTCCGCTTACCGGGCAGATGCCATGTCCACTAGGCTACCCTGGACATATTTTTCCGTTCGTAAATATTATCTAAAGTAATTTAAAATACAATATAACGCGGCTGATGATTGTGAAACGAAAATTGCAATTATACCGCGAATGTTTCTTCTAAACAAAAATCGAAATTTATTTTAAAGAGAAATAACGACTATTTCTAACTTTAAGGATGAAGTATGAAAGGGTGAAAATATGTAGAGTAATTCATACTTCATCCTTAAAGTTAGAAATAGTCGTTATTTCTCTTTAAAATAAATTTCGATTTTTGTTTAGAAGAAACATTCGCGGTATAATTGCAATTTTCGTTTTACAATCATCAGCCGCGTTATATTATATTTTAAATTACTTTATATAATATTTACGAACGGAAAAATATGTCCAGGGTAGCCTAGTGGACATGGCATCTGCCCGGTAAGCGGAAGGTCGTGGGTCGGGGAGAAATAGTCGTTATTTCTCTTTAAAATAAATTTCGATTTTTGTTTAGAAGAAACATTCGCGGTATAATTGCAATTTTCGTTTTACAATCATCAGCCGCGTTATATTGTATTTTAAATTACTTTATATAATATTTACGAACGGAAAAATATGTCCATGGTAGCCTAGTGGACATGGCATCTGCCCGGTAAGCGGAAGGTCGTGGGTTCGATTCCCGCCCCTGGACACTTTTATTTTTCCGTTCGCCATTACTCTTCATATTTTCACCCTTTCATACTTCATCCTTAAAGTTAGAAATAGTTGTTATTTCTCTTTAAAATAAATTTCGATTTTTGTTTAGAAGAAACATTCGCGGTATAATTGCAATTTTCGTTTTACAATCATCAGCCGCGTTATATTGTATTTTAAATATAAAATGAAAGAATTTAAAAGCACGAATGTTTCTTTTATATATAATACAAACTTCTACTGCCCTTACTGCGATGAAAAATATATTGGGAGGGCTTGTCTCATCAGTGGCGAACCCTCCCGGCGGTTTCCCCAATTTAATCCACCAGACCGCTTCTCAGAGCTCTAATACTGTATTGGACGATTCTGCTTATATATGCAGCACTGAAGGATGGAATCTCAGAAATGGTTTTCAAGAAAACTATGGACATAACCTCATAGGACCGTATTTATTATTATATCAATATTTTTCATCGCAAGAGTAAGAGAATTAATATATATAGTATATAAAAATGTTATTTTATTTTAAGATATATATATATATCGTACTATCGTGGCGAAATCTTTTAATGTTGGTTGATAATTGATTTGAATGATTTGGGCGCAGTCGTTTGAGTGGGAAGTGCTGCATACAGGGGAAAATAACGAGAAGACACAATGTTGATTGGGTTGGAAAAAGGCAATTAATCGAGGGAGAGAAGGAGTTGAGAGGTTGAGCGAAGTTGACTATTGGCTATAACTGTTCACATGGTGATAGGATTGACTTATCTGAAGGGTTGAGCGGATGAGGATGACTCCAAAGTGGTCTCTATCGCGGCGAGCTCCGGACTTGATGGTGTCCAGCCGTTAACTGCAGGTGCTAACTCGATGGTGTCGAGCTCCTAACTCCTAATTCTGTGTTCTCGATTTAAGAAGAAAACTCTTCTGATTGCTCATTGGCTGAACATTCGTTACGTGTAAGCTCGCTATAGGTCCTTGACTAATGAGCTGCTTTCTGGTTGGTCTTTGCTAATTTCTTTGTCCTTTGGACTTGTTCTGACTTGACCAGGAAGTACTAGTTTCTTGAACTCAACTTTTATGAGTTCCGGGATAATAAAACCCTGCTAATGATTGTCCTCTCTAGGCCTTCTCTCTCCAGTTTGTAAAGCCTTGTTCTTTATTAAATCTTGTAAAACATACATTTCATACATATTGGGTCGGGTTTGCATCTAGCTATGTACAAATTATGACAGATGATATATATATTATAATTTCTAGAATAATATACTCTGTAAAGTTCACCGCCAGATATCGCAACCTTTCCCTATATAAACCTATTGTTGTTATTTCCCGTTGGCCGGCTCAACTCTTTTGTAGATATGTAAATAAGTATTTTGTTTTCTTCATTCTGTTGTTGTTGTTTCTTATCCCCTTGTGTAAAGATTACACGAATTCCATGAGTTCATGCTCCTCGAGCTTTTCTCTTCATTCTTCACGCCATAAGTAAGGTATTACCTTATCAATTATGTATTTTATATTCCTCAAGCACAATTAAATCAAATATTGATCTAAAATGTTTTATTGTATTTTCCAAGATGTCCACGACTGCAATAACATGAAATGCTCATACAAGTATATCAAAACAATATCATATCAATAGCCGACAGAATATAAAGCAAATTAATATCAACAAAATAATTTTTTGTAATATATATAGTATTATGATATAATATAATGCGGCTTGTGATTGTAAAACGACATTTTAAAACTATCCCGCATGTGTTTCTTTTCAACGAAAAATCAAAATTTATTTCAAAGAGAAATAACAATTATTTCTAAACTTTGGGATGAGGTATGAAAGGGTGAATTGTGAAGAGTAATGATAAACGGAAAAATATAGTTTTATGAATTGAAAATAAGGGTAATTTTTATGCAATATCATGAAGATAGAGGTTGCCTGGCCGGAATTCATAGTTCTAAGAATTAAAGATACTTCGGCCATTAAATATATATTTTTATTATCTCGACAAAAATAGTTTGCCCTCGTTAGGAACAAATAAAAATTAAAACATTTGGCAAGGCGTTAAAAATTATTCTGAAGTTGCAAGGGTGTTCTCAAAGGTGATAAAATATTCAAAGGACTAAATGTTTTATTTTTTATTTGTTCCTGACTAGGGCAAAAGAATTTTATCGAAACTTCGAGATAATAAAAATATATATATACTGTTCGAAGTATCTCTTTATTTGTTGTTTTGTTAATAAATATTAATTGGATAAACATTTTTTTACTAACTAAATTGTGATTGATATACCATTTTTAATTTCACCACGAGGATCTGGAAGAAGTCGTTAAGGAAGCTTTCATCTTCATAAGGATTCCAGAGAGTAAAGGGAGAGTGGAATGAGATCAAACCTTTCGTAAATTCTCGAGACATCATGTTGGGTTTCATCGTTACATAAGCCAATACACTTATTTTTGAAATCTCAGAGAATTGATGATCTGTCAACACATAAAATTAAAGTCTTAAATTTCATAATATTAGAGGTTTGGTAAAATATATTTGTGAAACTAAACAATACACAGCACAAGTTATTTATTCCAAATAAATTGTTTTCTATTGTCCTCACGGCAATAGTGGATATTGCTGCTGCTGTGATGGAGATGCATGGAGACATCTGAGACTCTTCTTTGGACACGACAACAACAACAACAACTGCAATGGAAAATTGTTAGGATAAACTGTTTCATCACCTTTCATAGATTTTGATAAACTGAACCACTTTAATAATTGCAGGCATACATCTACTATATTGCATTTGACATTTATACAGCCAACGCTACATCTCCGAGGTGTTGGAGCCAGTTGTCCTTCCTTACCTTCAGGGCTTGTCCACAGCCATATTTCAACAGGATAATGCGCGACCACACGTGGCACGCAAATTTATATTACATTTATTTTAGCCAATATTCTAGAAGAAATCAGAATTAACGATTAGTTGATCTTTATATCAGAATATTTATTTATATCAGAAACCTTTTAGTTGAATAATCACATTGGATTTTATATAAAACACAATGAAATGATTACAGTAAAATGACTATAATAAATGTAGAGGTAAATAGAGAGGACCCAGAATACAAAGTGAAGTATTTCTCTGGATATTTTAGAATGTATACAAGTGTGTAAAATTCTATTATTAACGTTGTATGTGCTCTAATAAGGAATGTATGAACTGAAAGAAGAATTCACCTTAAAGAAGAAAAATAGTTGAACCTATCTTAAATATCAGTATTGAAAGAATTTGTTCTCATAACCTTTTATTTTGAACCTCTTTTTTTCAAATGTAACATCCTAACCCTTTTTTTTTTAAATATTAAACGACTATATGAGTCAATAATACAAAGATATGATATATATTTATAGATAGTATAATATGGTTAGATCATTCCAATTTATAAAATGTGGTGCAACTGTACCGACCCCTAGTAAACAATTTGATTAGAAATCTGCAAAAAGTTAAAATTGATATGATAGACTCTTTGAAAACAATTTATAATTTGAATATTACTACTGATTCAATTTGTGTTTATAAATTTGGAAGAAAATATGTCGAAGATGAATTGATGGCAGAAGAATCTTATTTTGAAAACTATTGAACAAATTTGTTTATATTTCTATAAAGAGTTATAGCCACAATGCGGGAATTTTTTTAATCATACCTTGTATACTTGTTAATATATGAATTAAACTCAATGAAAAGGTAGAAGCTGCAAGAATATTGTTTCAAAATGAGCACATACCTGATATCAGTTTGATTTGAGGTGAATTGGTCAAGTTGGGATGGTCCACTCGTTGGTTGAATACATGGCAGATGGTCCGGTGGCCATGGTTGTCGATTAGAGGAAGAATGCGGAACGTGGAGGGGCTGTTTCAAAATATAAATCACGTATTTTACAAGGGATGTGTGTATTTGCATGATATCAGATATTCAATAAATATAAATCGTATAATATATTCCAAATATTGATGAAATTGTCTTTTCCAATAATTTTTGCACTTCAGAAAAAAAATCTATATTAAAAACACCATTTCATATTAATAGTTCAAAATCCACACATTAATATGCGTTTTAAAAATTAAATAAGAAATATTATTCTTTACTATTCGCCATAATTTATTGGTAATGCTTACTTTTGTAGAAAACTAGGAGTAAACGTGAAATGATTTCATTGAAACCATAAATACATTTTTTTTTCGATTATTTATATGGTTGAACGGAGTCAATAAAAAAAAGAAGATAGTTACTCTAAGCACTCCGAGAAGCCTCCACAAGAAGAAAGAGCATAATAATCGTCCAGATCATTCCGATATGTGTGGAAGTCTTCCCTTGAAGCAATTCTTGGAAAATTCACATAGTCTGGACGGACGGTCTAAAACAACAAATGTTCTTCAATTTAAATTTTCACCATGCTAACTATCTAACTTTTAGGTTTATTATCTGAAATATAATTTTTATCAAATCTACCAATTTTAATTATGTGAGAGTATTATTTTTATCTGAGGGTGCTATACTCAATTATTCGTTATTTTATAAAGATGTTAAAGTCATTTCTTCCATCTTTGCTTATATTAGATTTTAGGATGTTTTATATGTCCTATGACTCTTGGAACAAAAACTGTTGCAAATTTATATTAATCGATCTATTATGAGGTATAATAATGGATTTTTTATTGTAGTTAGTGTGATATAGAGGCATTCTAAAATCTGAGAGAGAAGCACAAAAAAAAAGAAAATCAAATTGAATTTACTAAGAAATTTAAGAAGAGTGAACAAATTTTAATCGCATCCTCCGATGAATGAAAGAATACAGTCTTCAAGATTCAACAGAATATATCCCAAAATCGAGACAAGTACCTTTCTTCAATTTAGGAATATATAACAGTTATTCTGACAATAATGCCAGTTAACCTATGTAAATATTTATATTAAAATGCTTCGATAATATAAAATATAAATGACAACTTATACTGTAAAACCATTGATAATTTACATGAAACTATTAATACTCTACCGAATATATATGGCCTAACAAAGCTATCAATATTAAGCCTCACTTTTTCCATTTTTACTCTAATACACTGCCTGACATTGAAAATGGAATACTTAGAAAAGAGTTTCTTATCTCATATTATATACTATATATTAAACAATTGAAAAAAGGTTTACGGAGATGAGTTTCTTTTTATTTTAAAAACCTTTCAAGCTTTCAGGCATCTTTGTCCTTCTACAAAATAACATATATAATGAATAAAACGACGCCTGATGCGAACCTGTTTGGCATTAGGCGGCGTTTTATTCATTGTACAAGTTCTCCTGTAAAAGGACAGAGATTCCTGAAAGCTTGAGACGGGTTTTAAATAAAAATAAACTCATCTCCGTAAACCTTTTTTAATTGTTTAATTGGTGTCCAGGGAATTTAAAATATATATTATATAATCTAAAAACTCAAATATTCATATATTTAAAAATATATATATTTTATTTTATTCATTGATAATTTTACTTTTGTTATCATCGTTTTTAGAAAGACTTTCAGTTTTGTTGTAAATATGCGTAGTTAATATATCTATCCTTTTAATCCTTCAATCCTTTATCTTATCGATCCTTGGTCTTATCAACCCTTTATCTAACAACAATAAAATATTCATAACATATATATATATATATATATATATATATACAATATATTCTAAATAGCCCTCCAAATATAGAATCGTTTACCTTATTAAAAGTAAGAATTATTATTACTGAAATGGTGAAGTAAAAATATTTTGTATATTTCTGAAATGCGCATAAAATTTATAACGATATTTTCGGAATTTTGGCAAATTATAATGTTCCATATTTGATTCTAACCTTCACAACATTCCCCAACAAATTATAAAAAGAGTTGTCTATTAAAATATAGTTTAAAATTTCCTAATATAAAAACCATTAACTTACCCCATTTTCAAAACAGTGAAGTTTATTGGCAGCACAGAACTTCTCACGATTAATGCTGGAATACAAAAAGTGTCGTTTTTGCTTACAGCATCAAGGTATAGAGACTACGTTAATTTTAAAGATATCATCTCGTTTTTAAATAACCTATAACATATTAGGATTGTGAATAGTAATTATTGTTAGTGTAGTTGTCTGATCTTTTTTATAGAAAAGAAACCATATTTAGAATATTAGAAAATTCCAAAGATCACACAATAATGGATTTATAAAAATTGATAGATTTGTTTTATTATTTATTAGTAGGGGTTAAACCTTTTTAATTATCAAATGTGAAAAAATAATGGATATTTATACTTATGAAAAATATAAAAGAATATAAAAGAGTCAAAGTTAATATCATCAGTACCTTTGTCCAGTACAGACTGTAGTTGCAGGCATTTCTACGCTTTCAGGATACTCCAAAGTGACAGACAGAGTGACTGGGTAGGTGAGGTAGATACTGATGTAGACAGAAGTCTGATATGCCAGGAAGGAGAAACAGCAGATCCAGAGTAGACCATGGATCCATCGGATCAGTCCGCGGTCCAACAAGATCCTTCTTCCTCCAGTGATCAGGGAGTCAGACAGGAGGGCGAGGGCATAGCGGTAAATTGCTGAATCCAGTCTCTTCTCCATAGTCATCACTTTTTATAAACTGACCTGAACACAGCAAAAACTATTCAACACCTTTTTTACAAAGATATCAGTTCGCTAACTAAAAGACACAGAGTAAAATGTTAGTTTATACATAGAAGATATATTAAAAAATAAACTGGAAAATTAATAAGAAAAACACATAGATGTCAGTTCATAATGTCTCACCGAGTTCTTGCAATGAGGAAATATCCGGATATCACAACTGTATTTGCCTTTGTAGATATTTAAGATTAGAGTCTTATATAGTTTCCGTATTTTTATTAAAACCTAATTAGTTTTATCGATTCTATGTTTGAAGTATTTATATATATATGAACTTCTGAGGTAGAAACTTTGCCTAACTTTGTTGTAATTAAAACACTTGTCTGTCGACAATAAGTATTGAATTTTAAAATTAGTTTTGCTGTTTTTAAACAGATTGGTCTTCAATTTTTCTAATTTTATTATTGATCTTTTTATTGATTGTCTTTGATCTGTTTTGATGGCGAAAATGTTTTCTAGAAATTTAATTTTCCTGTTTGGATGTTGTCGATATTTTCTTATAGAAAAAGTTCATTCGACATTTAACAAATACATTTTTCCATATGAAATTTCCCTTATAAATCCTTGAATAAAATCTACTAGATAGAAGATACCAATCTAAAACACTTTTTAGAATTTATTTTTAAAAAAGATAATAAAAACTATTGTTATATAATATTGAATAATATATATCCCTGTATGTGTGTGTTATGTTTTATATAAAATAAAACAATTCTCAAGTTGTTTAAATTTTTTATAATTTTTTTGTGTTGTTTTCTTTGAGAAAATTTGGTTTATCATTCTTTTTAATGATATGTTCATTTTTTTTTACTTAACTATTTAATCACCATTCATACACTAAAATTAATACATTACACAAAAAAAGCAGTGGAATTAAAAATATATCAAATTATTTTGTCAAGCATCAAGAATAGAGTTAAACAAATGATGGGGTTGACCTGCAAGGGAGAGTGTTGCGCGAAAAAATTATCATAAATTTCTTCAAAATTGAAGGTAACAATAAAAAAAATAAAACTTATATTTAAAATAATATTCATACACTTATTTTTTCCATAAAATTAAGGAAGACCCAACATTATTCAAGAATATATTGTTTATTAATAATAAAATTTTCAAAAATATATATTAAAATAAAATTTCAAAATAAATCCTGAGACATAGGATATCAGTTGAAGTATTTTTCAAACTCAAAAAATATTTTTAATTTTGCAAATTCTAAACTGATATAATTTTGGATAAAAATTGAGGGGGATCTAGTGAATATCAAGCCAGACATAGAACAATTGTAGAGTGTAAAATATGATGGATTTGAAGTAAAAAATTGGATTTTAAAAGATTCCAAAGTCACAAAATAATTATATTAAATTTTTAACAGAACTATTTTTTCGCGCACATATATTTTCTTTATTTATCCAATTCAAAATAAATGTATCAATTATATGTAACATATTTTTTAAAAAAGATTATGATAACTTTCAAAATGAACACCCAAGTAGTTTCTGCTTCAAAATTTCGACGCACACAATTTGACAAGAATCTAAATATGATCGCAAATATCCGAAACCTAAAAACAATTTCATATGTAAATAATAAACCTTTAAAAAGATAAACGCAGATGGTAATGTGATAATTTTCAAACATATTTATGATAATTTTATGATAGATTTCAATATTGCCAGAAGAATTCGATCACTTCAGCAAAGATTGGACTCCAGAACAATCGATTCTGAGCTCAATAAAGAAATGTGAGCAGAAGCTCTTAACAAAGCTATGAATATTATAACCAGAAAATCCGAATAAGGAAGTAACACACAACTACACTGGCAGAAAAATTAATTGAAAAACCAAATATTTCAATTTCCAGCCGATTGGAAATTATATATTTCTAAAAAATATAATTTTGTTGGAAAAACTATAATCTTAGAGCAAGAAATATTCATTTTCTTGAACACAAAATAATGAGACCGATTCTAAATAAATAGTGTCTGAGGATACTAACAGCGTTTTCACCGAAATGTTACACAATTTATTTATTTGGAATGGGTCGTATTATTTTTGTTTCTAATCTATAATCCTATTTGTACCTTATCATTTATTTTCATTTATTATGCAGAAACTGGATTCAAGCTATGAGACTAAAAGAGAAAATAAGATAATAGCGCTACCAGAATCAGAGATTCAACAGCCGAATTGTTTGATAAATTGAAAAATATAACTATTCGACACGTATTTTTCCTTTTTGAATACCAGGAAAGAACCCTAATATTATTAAATGATAAATTAATAAAACACCACTTCGCCAAAAGTAGAAGAATTGAATGACGATTTTTAAATGCAATCCGAGATATGTGAAATAGGTAAAGGCAAATTACAAGATGTAGCAAAAAAATGATATTTTAGATGCAGTATCGATTATGTTTATTTAAACTCATTTGAAAAATATTAATCTATCCCTAATAATTTATTTTACTCTGGATTTCCGTCACTACAGGATAAAGCACTCTTAGTGAATTTTTTTAAATTGCAATTCAATGAAGATTTATGAGCGTTTCGTACCTTCAAAGGTATTTGAAGCGGTAAAGGACTTGTAGGGGACATGTAAATATTATTGTTTTATATTTCTATTTTATGTAAATTTTATTTGCTTTCAAAAATTTGTATTTGTTTGTTGCAAATATGCAAAATTTATATTATCTAATTTATATATATCTCTTTTATATTTAATTGAATTCATTCTTCTTCTTCCTCTCATTCTTTTTTGGTTGCCTGAACAAAATAGTCTTAGCGAGGTGTAGCCATAGTGATCGTAATAAAAAGGCTTGATTTTATAAAGAAATTATTTATGTGGAGTGTCATTGCTTAACCACCACATAAATTGGTGAGCCGGACAAAAGAACCAGCACAACGAATTGATAAAATGAAAAGTGAGGAAACTGAAATAGTTGAGACCTATAAGGTAAATATTAAACTTCCACCTTTCTGGATTGAAAGACCTGATATATGGTTCCATCAAGTAGAGGCTCAGTTCTTGATAAATAATATAAAGTCCGAAAATACGAGGTTCAATTATTTAATCGCTCAATTGGACCCAAAGTATGTCGAAAACCTCTGGGATATAATAACCTCTAAAGAAATAAATAAATATTCAGAGGTAAAAGAGAGACTTCTTAGAATATTTAAAGATGGCGAATCAAAAAGAATTCGAAAACTGCTATCGGGAATTGAACTAGGTGATCTAAAGCCTAGCCATCTGTTGCAGAAATTAAGATCATTAGCAACAGAGGACTTATCCGATAAATTTATAAAGATGCTATGGCTCGAAAAACTACCACAGGCAATTCAGCAAATTTTAATAATTAGCGAGGAAGAGCTCGACAAATTGGCAGTAATGGCTGATAGAATAGCCGAATTAAACCCCAAGACGGAGATCTACGAGGCAGCTAAGCCGGAGAATGAAACAAAAATGTTATTAAAAAAATAGAATCTCTGGAACAGAGAAAATAGAAAGTATGAAAATGGAGCGTCAAGGTAGATCTCGTGACCGAAGATCACGTGATTATCACTACAATGCGCGCTCCCGTTCCCGATCTAAGGGCGGATATAATCCAAGAGGAAAATTTTGCTATTTCCATTATAGGTATGGAAAAAAATGCCTACCTGGAAAATGTAAAAAGCCATGTGAATAGGCATGCGGAACACTCCAACCAGCAGTAAGTGGTGCGACGCACTCTGCTGCTGGACAGAACATACGTCGCAATAGCCGTTTATTCGTAAGTGACAAAAAAAAACTGGCATGCGATTCTTGGTGGATAGTGGAGCTGATGTTTCCTTAATACCTTACAAAAGGAAAACTTGGGACCACCCTGAACGATTTCAAGCTCTATGCAGCCAATGGAACGGAAATTTCCACGTACGGTACTCAAATATTATCTTTAGATCTTGGTCTACGGCGACAATTCCAATGGCCATTTGTAATAGCTAAAACCAACAGGGGTATACTTGGAGCCGATTTTCTAAATAATTTCAAATTAATCCTCTATATTAATAGAAGACAATTGATTGACGGTATAACAAACCTGACAATAAAAGGTGATATCTGCTCAATCTCTGAAGAGACTTTTAGCTCTTATAGAACTATATCAAATTTTTCTAAACTATTGGCTAATTACCCAGATATTACGAGGCCCAACGTAGGAATAATGAAAGCTAATCACGATGTGAAGCACTTTATAATAACAAAAGGACCACCAGTGTTCTCTAGAGCTCGACCATTGGATCCAAAAAGATTAAATGAAGCTAAACAAGAGTTCCAATTTATGCTCGAGCATGAAATAATCAGGCCATCCAAATCACAATGGGCTAGTCCACTTCACCTGGTCACCAAAAAAGACGGCACATTAAGACCTTGTGGTGACTACAGAAAACTAAATTCTCAAACCTTGCCTGATCGCTACCCAATACCTAGATTGGAGGACTTTCAGCATATTTTAAGTGGAAAGATGATTTTTTCTAGACTTGATTTGTTTAAAGCCTATTACCAGATCCCCATTGCCGAGGAGGACAAGCCTAAAACAGCCATAATAACTCCATTTGGACTTTATGAGTTTAACGTCATGAGCTTTGGCCTTAGGAATGCACCAGCTACGTTTCAGCGTTTTATTCATGAAGTACTTCGTGGCTTTGATTTTACATTTCCTTATTTGGACGATATATTAGGGGCTTCAGAAACTAATGAAGAACATGAAACCCATTTAAAATTGGTTCTCGAGAAATTACAAAACTATGGATTGCGCATAAACATCGCTAAATCTATCTTAGGAGTTGACCAATTGGAATTTCTAGGGCACTGGATAACAAATGGAGGGTCTCAACCGCTTCCATCAAAGGTTCAAACAATTCTAGATTATAAACTGCCAACGACGAAACGGGAATTGCGTACCTTCCTAGGTATGGTAAATTTTTATCGTAGATATCTTGAGAACGCAGCTTCTACGCAGGCTCTTCTTCATGATTATCTGAAAGATTCAAAAAAGAATGATAAAAGAAAAATCGATTGGTCAGAAGAAGCCAAGTTGCAATTTGAAAGATATAAACAAGACTTAGCAAGTGCTGCATTATTATGCTACCCCAACCCTGCACTTCCATTATCGCTCTGTACAGAGGCATCTAATAATGCCATTGGTTCAGTGTTGCAGCAATGTGAAAATAGTTGTTGGAAACCAATAGCATTCTTTTCGAAGAAGTTAAATAATGCTCAAAAGGTATACAGTACCTATGATAGGGAATTACTTGGAATTTATTTGAGTATTAAAAAATTTAAATATATGTTGGAAGGAAGAGAATTCTATATATTCACTGATCATAAGCCATTAGTATATGCTTTCAAACAAAATAATGAAAAAGCTTCGCCAAGACAACAGAGACAGCTTCAATATATTTCACAATTTTCCACAGACATCCGGCATATTAGTGGAGATCCCATCATACCTGCCAGCAGAGAAGACCCCATCATACCTGCCAGCAGAGAAGATCCCATCGGGCCTTCCAGTAAACCGCAACCATCTAAGCCTAGGGTGCGGTTCGAATTGCCAAAGGAGACCCGCAGCGGAAGACGGATAAAACCTCCTTCCAGGTACAATGAGTCTATTGGACGTGACTTCCGTCACTGGAAGGGGAGTGATGTAGGGGACATGTAAAAATTATTGTTTTATATTTCTATTTTATGTAAATTTCATTTGCTTTCAAAAATTCGTATTTGTTTTTGCAAATATGCAAATTTTTATTATCTAATTTATATATATCTCTTTTCTATTTAATTGAATTCATTCTTCTTCTTCCTTTCATTCCTTTTTGGTTGCCTGAACAAAATAGTCATAGCGAGGTGTAGCCATAGTGATCGTAATAAAAAGGCTTGATTTTATAAAGAAATTATTTATGTGGAGTGTCATTGCTTAACCACCACAGACCTATGAGTTGCTACTCTCTAAGGCGAATGATAAAATATTTTGAGAAGACTGGATTACTGGAAGCAATAGAAGACTATCTACCTGCAAGTCAGTGGCTGCTACGGTTTCGCAGAATGTTGAAGCTATTAAAACGTTATCCACGTATGGAGAAGTAAATACTCGACAAGTTTCTCGACAAACGGGGATTTCATATGGAACAACAAAAAATACCTGTACAAAATTTAAAGATTTCACGAGCTAAAAGTTGGCGATTTTGAGAAGCGTCAAGAATTCGCTGCATGGGTTTCCCGGCATATTGATATTGATGAAAACTGGCAGCCGAATGTTCAGTGGACAGATGAAGCTCACTTTTCTCTAAACGGAGAAGATAACACTCAAAACAGCCGCATTTGGGGAACAGAAAACCCTAGGATTTTTACAGAACTTCATCAGCCCAGAATTACAGTTTGGTGTGGTTTCTCTTCTTATTTTATTATTGGGCCATTTTTCTTTGAAGAAATCAATGGAATAACTTTTAAAACCGTTTCTGTAACATGTGAACGTTATGTTCAATTTTTGAGAGAAAAGGTTATCCCCATATTGCAGGACTTACAAGCACTAAGCGAAATAACATTCAGGCAAGATGGAGGACCTCATATCTCCCGCGGTGCCAAACAATTTATGAAGGATACGTTCGGTGAAGATCGTGTGATAAGTGGCCACTTTATACACCAGTGGCCTCCAAGATCACCAGACTTAACGCCTTGCGATTTTTGGCTATGGGGGTACATTAAGTCGAGTTTTTATCAATGCCAGCCTATCACATTGGCCATGTTCAAGGCTTCTATGAGATGGCACGTTTCATCAATTTCAACAGATATGTTATTTAATGCTGTCCAATCTGTCATCTATCGTCTGCAGGCAGTGTTTGAGAAAGAAGGGCGCCACATTGAGCAAGGATGGTGACCTAATGCAAGAGAGAAGGCAGTTACCTCATGTGTTATATAAGCTGCCATGTATTTTATTATCTACCAATATTTTGCAGCTCTTTGTGTTAGGTTATGGGGATAATAAATGCTGTCCTCGCATCTTGACTATTTTTTTTTGTGAACATAATATATTTGTTTGTCATTTGCTCACATCTTATATTATGTCGTGCATACCAAAGTGTTATAAATTATCGACTAACACTGGTACACACAAGTTTACCCCTTTTTCAAATATTTTTCTTTTAACCCTAAATTACTGATTGATTTTTAATTATCCTAAAACTTAAATCGAGCTCGGCCGTTTTCGCCTCAGGCGAGCGGTGAAATGTCGCTGGAAGCGACGAACTTGGTATGGGCTGGAAGCCCTCATCGAGCTGAACACGAGCCTGGAAGGCTCGGCTTTGAAAGTCAAGCCGTTGCGGAGATATCCGCGGATAACCAATCTCAAGATGAAAAATCTAGAATAGCCAATGCTAGCGGCGACTATGCTAATCTACCTTTCGACAGACAGCATGTAAATTTTGCCGCGGCGTGTATCGCTGACGTCACGCCATCAACGAGCGGCGCCTTGGCCGCTGCGACAAACTGGGCCGAGCAAATGGAGGCTGCAGAATCAGCTGAAGATGGCTTCACCGTGGTCAAACACAAGCGAAGACGCAGGGAGTCACCGAGCCGCCCTGTCGAACAACGTTCCAGCGGTGTCGCGGCCTCCAGAAGGACCGGCCCAACCCCGCGAAGACGGCCACCTGCGGGTGGAGCTACGGGGGTCCAGATGATCAGGGCTACACAGGCCGACATCGCCGACGCCAGAGCACGCCAGCGCTCTTCAACAGAAGACAACTGCGTCTTCGTGGAACACTGCCCGGACTTCGGGTCCACCCACTACCTGCAGGCGGTGGAAGAGCTGGTCGGAGGAGCCGGGAATGTGCTCCAGGTGATGAAATTGGACGGCCATATGCTGGAGGGCCTGTCCACCAAGGCCCTGGCGGAGCGACTTATAAGAGACGGTCTTGATATTGGCCACACCCACCTCAGGGCCTTCCCCTTCAAGAAAAGGGCGGAGAGGATCACCGTCGGAAACTTGCCGTTCTTCGTGGACGACGCCGCCGTCATCGAGGCCCTCAAGCCCTACGGTGACGTGACCTCCATCGTCCCCATCCGGCTGAGAGCCGGAAGGTATACCTTCACGGATGGACGACGCGAGGCATTCATCCTCCTTAAGGAGGGCATTGCCTTGGAAAAGATCCCGACCCGCGTCATCATCCGAAACAAGGGTAACGTCTTGTCGGCATTCATCTCTTATGGAGTCAAGTGCTCCAGATGCGGCCGGCAGGGTCACCGTAGGGCCAACTGCCCCATCATTCCTGGGAGAGCCTCCAACAACGCCCAGCCACAGCCGGCACCCCTTCCATCTGGTGCATCGTCCACCGAGTCCCGGCAGCCGAACCGCCCAACACCAACGGCTCCAGCTCCGTCACCAAAGCGCCCTGCGCCACAGACATCAGCTCCCGGCACTCCTACCGCCCTGCCTGCGAGAACATCCTCAGACGCCGTGGCTCCTCCTTCTGAGCCCATGGAGTTTGCAGCCGAAGTGCTGGCGCCGCCCACCTCCAACAGCGCCCCACAGGCAATGGAGCCAACAGAGGCACCAAAGGCACCCGCGGACCCTCGCCCTCCGGCCTCTCAGCCCCCCGGAGAAGTGCTTCAAGCCCTGCCAGCCTCCGTCGCCCCTCCTGGTCCTCTGCATGCACAGGGGACTCTTGTGCCGCCCTCCCCGTCATCATCAGGGCGTAAGACGAGACCCGACCTTGAGGCCTTCCTCAAGAGAAACCCCGGGGTTTCGTTTGCTGGAACGGGCGCCCTTGGTCTTGGGCGGGAGGAGGTCCTGGACCTCCTCTCCTCGAAGACCAAGGCGCGAAAGCGCGGTCAGCATCTAACCCCTCCGCAGAGCAATGCTCTTGCCGGCCTAATAAACCAAATCCTCGACCTAAGGCCCGGAGTAAATAGCAACATTTATAAGGTCTTGCGACAGGTCATGTCAGAGCTGAGGACCGGTCCAGCCGCAGTGCCCCCTACATCCACACTGCCTGCGCCTCGACCATCTCATCCAACGCCGCTCACTTCCAACAAGCCGACACCTGCTTTGATTACACCCCTGCCGCCCGCCCCGACGGAGATGGAGGAGGACGTTCCGATGACGGAAGAAGAGCGCTGTGTACCCCCACTGCCTGCGCCTCGGCTCGCTGAGCCAACACCGCCCACTCCCCAGGGGCAAAAGACGACACCGGCCACGACTACACCTCCGCTTCCACCGCCTGACCCGATGGAGGACGACGACGACCTGATGCCGGAGTTAGATACAACCTTCAATAAAATGATCGCTGAACCCGGCTTTGGGCCCCTGCTGGAGCCAAGGATTTCCCTGGATGCCGTCATGTTTGCGGTCTTATACCGCGAAGATAGACTGGATCTACTCGGGGATCTCTCACCTGAGCAGGGGAGTAACCTCGCGGGCTTCCTTGACGCTGCTCTCAAGCGAACTCGGAACAGCCATCCCACCATTCGCAGGGGTATTCACAAGCTAAGGGTAGCCTTGCCCTCCTGATCAATGTACATAGTTTGCCCTTTTGACTCCTCGTGAGTAATTGTTGACCAGCGGTCAATAAAAATTATTTAATTGTTAATTGTCAAGTTTACCCCTTATGTTTAGTTTATTGCTTTTCGCTCATTAGATTAGCATAAGGAATTTTCTCTGTACACCCTTAACGTTAGAAATTTTGCGCAAAAAATAATACAAAATGATTTTACTTCCACGTTTTTCAACGCAAAAGGTCGATCCAAAAATTATTTTTATTTAAGGGGACACATTTATAAAATTTTGTACCATATAATAAGCAATGATAACATTTGACAAGCCCTAGGATATTTGGAATAAAGTACGGCCAATAGATTTTGTCACCCCCCTCTTTATATCATGACATATTTTCAGTTAGTCAAGTGTCGCCATTTTATGAAGAAACTATACATTTCTCATAGCAAGAAATCCTATTAGTAGTGCCATCATAATTTTTGGTGCTAAAGTAACATTTCAAAAAATCGTGTATTGATTTCAGCACTATTTTTCAAACATTCAATCTATTTCAAAAACAGCATCTAAACTAGATATATATCTTTGCTATATGTTTTAATTTACATTTACCTATTTTACATATCTCAGATTGTATTTAAAAATCGTCAATCAATTCTTCTACTTTTGGCGAAATGATGTTTTATTAATTTATCATTTGATATTATTAGGGTTCTTTCCTGGTATTCAAAAAGGAAAAATACCTGTCGATCAGTTATTTCTTTAATTTTACAAGCAATTTGGCCGCTGAATCTCTGATTCTGGTAGAACGCCATCTAGCGAATAAAATTATAACTAAAATCAATTTAGAAAATTTCATTATTTTCCCTAAAATTTCCATTGCATCCTGACACAATGATGTTTACCGCATTGCTCTAGCGCAAATATTCGCGGAGGTATTAATTTTTAAAGTTGTGCAAGACTTTTGGATGACCCACTATTTTCCCAAATCGCCATTAAAGCCGATCCCTGCTCCGTCAAAATCAGGGAAATTAAATGTTCGACCTGCTTCAAGGGCTATGCCACGGGGATGAAAAATCTTCCATTGTTGTAAGCTACTAAATTGAAACAAAAAGATATAGAAATTATAATCGATGACACTCTATTTTTCTATTTAGTCGATTTGTATGCTTCAATTTCAGTCATCTCTGATGGTTTAATACAACAATTAAAAGTACTATGTTCAAGTATAGCGCAATTACTTTGGCTGATGGTAGCAAGAAGGTCATGTCGATCGGTCGATGCGCAATAAGTTTAAGCATGAATGAAGACAGTCATTTGAGTTAATTGTCCTCCCAAATAGCAATCAAAGGATTATATTCAGATGGAAATTCTTGTTGGCAACAAATGCCGTGACCGATTTTTTACGTGGATAAATCAGATTAGAAGAGGCCACAATGTTCTAAATAAGAAATAATTGTGGCTAATAAAAACATTATTCCAGACAAATCGAGAAAACTAATAAATGTTACTAATATAGATAAAGAATTCTTCCTGGATTGAAATTAGACGAAAATAGTTTATAATAAATATAAATTTAACATATTTAATTAAGATTAACATATATAAATAGTTTAAAAACTTCCATTTTTTGTATATATATATTCCTTCCTACCATAGGTACCATTTTTCTTATAAGTCGCGCTCGCCTGTTGAAGGGTTTTTACCCGAAAGCTCGCACCTATTCATCAATAAAAGAAACTCATCTTCCTTCACCATGTTTTTCGTCTAATAAATGTTACTTCACAAATAATTGTTAGGGAAAAGATTAACACTTTTAAGCACATTATTCAGACTTAACCATAATAAAGGAAGGCCCTGGATTGTATATCCTAGCAGTACAGCCTAAATATTCCCTAAAGGAATGTACCTAGGAAAAATTCAAGAGGTTCAATAAAACCAATTGGCTCTTATTTCAAAATGTTTTGAATTTAATTGCGATATGAAGAATATCAAATCATCTAGTCATCCCGATAAAAGTGACATTACAGTTTTACAAAATTTATGAATGCCCAACTTAGAGCAATATATCAGCCTATTCAATATATCCACCTTCCCTCTGTACACATTTGATCCAGCGTTCTTTCCAACTTACAAAAGCACTTTGTTAAAATTCTACATCTTGCTTTCTGAACTACCCTTCAACCTCATGGAGTAACATTTCATCATTTTCAAATGTTTTATCGCGTAGAGAATTCTTCAATTTACCAAACAGGTAGAAGTCGGAGGGAGCCAGGTCAGGACTGTAAGCTAGGTGAGGCATCAAAGTCCACCCATATCTGTAAATGTGTAGTCAATGTCTGTTGCGCGGTGTGAGGTCTTGCATCGTGTTGATGAAATGTGATTTGACAGTCTTTTAAAACCGGCCTTTTTGTTGAAACGACTAAGCTTTTTAAATGATTTACAATATCTTTCCTTGTCGATGGAAGTATTTTTTCAAGCATGTCCATGAATATGAGCCCATCTTGTTCCGAAAAGATCGTGATCATGATTTTTTCTTTGGAAAGGGAAAGCCTTGGTTTTATTTTGACTGGAGACTTTATGAGTCTATTTCATTGATTGACGCTTTAAAGAAGGGTAATAATGATAAACCTAAGTCTCATCACACGTTATGACTCCATTAAAGGCCTCAGAAGCTGGTCCTGGGTAAGATTCGATGAGGTCTAAACAAATTTCTTTCCATGTTTGCATGAATTCTCGTGTTAGAAGTTTTGGCCCCCATTTTAGGCACAATATTCGATAACCGATATCTGAACGTAGTTTAAGAACATTTCCTTTATAGAATGAAAGTTTTTTCATCAATTTTTATTTCGTTATTGTCCGATTATTCTTGACAATTTTCTCAACAAGAGACAAATTTTGGTCTGTTGTGACAGTTGAAGGTTTACCTGGCCTCTCTTTGTCATGAATATCAAAATCCCCTTTCTGAAAGCGCTGAACCCATCTCTGTATATTGCTCCTATCCAATGTTTCGTTTCCATATACTGGCTGAAGTTCTAAGTGAATTGTTGTCGCTGAAATGTCACCGGACTTAAAAAAGAACTCGGTCACCGACCATTGTCGGATTCTTGTGTTCACATTAGGCTCCATTTCTGAAAAAACACAAGTTGAATGAATTCTGATTGCAAATATGAAAAACAGAGTGTTTTATTCACCAGAAAACATGTATTTTATGATAATATATTATTTATATATTTTGCTCGGGGTGATTGTGAATAACTTATTGACCCAACCTTGTATGAGATATTTATTTTATTTTTAATCTAAAATATTTATTTTCTCTCTGAAGTGTTATGTCTAATGTAGAGTTAAATATGCAAAAATGTAAATTTTCTATATTGAATTTGATAATTTTATTAGAATCCTGGAATCTACAGTTTTACTAATCTCATCGACAGCCATTCCACAAACATCTTGTAGGCCACCAAAACGAAATCCAGTAATTCTATGATTGAGAGTCCAAGCCAGATACTGAGATAACCTCCAACAGTGCTGTATAAGTGGAGATCCTAAAACAAACAAAATATCAGTATATTTCTCACAAGTGTTTATAATACATATTTCAAAAGTTGGGGAGTTGGCACCGTGCCACTCCAGCGAATTCTTCCTCCTATATATTCCTCCTAAAGAACTCTGATACGTATATATATGTTATCAATAAAGAAAGATAAGATTATCTGCTTGATTTTTGATCATGTTGAAGATTATGGTATGGAAATGCAGTCGTGGTTGAAATCTTTAAAGTATGATAATGAAAAATAGTTTTGATCAGTAATTTAATTGAGTTAAAGGAATATATAAAAAAGAACAATTTGATAAAAGTAATGCATGGCTAAAGGCGAGTAGAATAAGGAGAACAAAAGATTATTTACATAATGTACAAAAGTTTTGAGCCGGCCAGCGGGGAAGAACAACAACGAGTTTTTATAGGGAAAGCATGACCTCTGGCGGTCGATTTAACAGAGTATTTGTATCTATGAAATATAATTTCTCAAATAGAATAATATTTTAATATAACATATATATAACTAATTATCATAGAAAAATATCGTAATATAATACAAATAATTTTTGTACACAAATATTCAAAAGAATTTGGATATAAGAGATGTGAATAATTCAAACACCTTTTAGTGAATATGTATAAAATAGGGATCTGATATATTGAATATATTCGAAATGAATGATGTTGGAATAATCAATTTCAACATTTTACTCTTCTTTTATTTTTTTGACCAATTGACCGCTATATATATAAATTATTTTCTACCATTGTTTTTGGCGGAGTATGTAAAGCAAGCTGCTTTAAGTTTATGTAAAATTTGAGCATAACTAATTAAAACTTTCTTTCTTTAAAAGCCATTTCCCGGCCTTCTCCTTCCTTTTTTTTCAACAGGTTATGGGCCCAGAACTGATTGTCTAAGAAAATTAAGAATCAAGAATGTCCAGTCTATATCAAATTGAGAAGTTGAATAAGCAAAACTTTGAGACATGGAGGCTTCAAATGCAAATGATTCTTATTCACTCTGATCTGTGGAATTATGTTAATGAAGCCAATATCAAACCTGAACCCGGTAACCAAGAGTTTACTAATTGGCAAAATAAGGATCAGAAGGCTCTCGCTACAATTGTATTGAGCTTGAATCCATCAGAACTAATACATGTTAAGAATTGTAAGACTGCCGAGGAGGCCTGGAAAAAGATAGAAGAAGTTTATCGACCAAAAGGACCTGCGACGAGAGTTTCCCTGACCAAAAGGCTAATACAGATGAAAATGAGACCTAATGATGATTTGAAAGATTACCTGAGTAAATTTACTTCATTGGTGGACAATCTAGGTGAAATTGGGGCTCAAGTACCCGAAGACCTTTAGTTATACTCTTGTTGTGTAGTCTTCCAGAATCGTATGAAGGATTCAGGACTGCAATAGAAACCAGAGATGAGCTCCCAAAACTTGAAACTTTAAAGGTGAAGATTATAGAAGAAGATCAAAGACAACGTGAAATGGAGGGAACTTCGTCTGGAGAACAGAATGCCCTTTTTGGAAATCCAGAAAGAAAAACTACTAATTCCACTAAACCATCAAATCGGAAGGATTTTAAATTTAACTGCTATTACTGTGGCAAGAAAGGCCACAAAGCGGCTGACTGCTGGTCAAAAAGGAACTCTAAAAGGAACAATACTCGAATGGCTGCTTCTCTGGGAATTAGAGATGAAAATATTCTTGATGTTGACGAGTGGTGCCTGGATAGCGGCGCAACTGCACACATGTGCTGCTTAAGAAAAGCATTTTCAAACTTAAGAGAAACAGAGCCAATAGCCGTTAAATTAGCGAACGACCAAAGCATAGAAGCTTTAGGTACAGGAACGGTAGAATTGGAAGTTTTCGAACATGGTGAACCATTTTTATTAAAATTAGAAAATGTGTTGTTTGTCCCAGGACTGAAGGGAAATTTGTTTTCAGTCGGCACCTGTGCAGAAAAATCATTCTTTGTAAAATTTATGAGAGGAAAAGCGGAAATTGTGAATCCATTGAGGAAAATTTGCATAGAAGCTTACAAAAGAAACGGACTTTACATATTGCGTCAAACTAAATATGCAAAAACACAATTTACCAGAATGTGTATAGACAGAAATAGCAGTGAAATTTGGCATAGTAGGTTTGGTCATCTTAATTTTGATGACCTTAAGAAATTGCAGAGAGAAAATTTAGTCAATGGATTACCCAAGGGTGAATTTAAAAGTATAACAAGTTGTGAAACTTGTATTAGGGGTAAACAGACTCGATTGCCATTCCCAGAAGTCTCTCTGACAAAGTCAACAGAGCCACTGCAACTTATTCATTCTGACATATGTGGACCGATGAGAACAAAGTCATATGGCGGTGCATTGTACTTCGCAACTTTTATTGACGATTTCTCACGAATGATATTCACTTTTGTTGTGAAACGAAAAAGTGAAATTTTCAATGGATTTAAAGTCTTTAAAAGATTTGCTGAGAGGCAAACTGGCAAGAAAATTAAAGCAATCAGAAGTGACAATGCAGCAGAGTATTTGAGTACAGATTTTGAAGAATATTTATTGGAGGAAGGAATTAGACATCAGCTCTCAGTTGAATATTCTCTGCAACATAATGGAGTTGCTGAAAGAGCGAACAGAACTCTGGTAGAAATGACTAGATGTTTCATAATTCAAGCGAACCTCCCAGATCCACTTTGGGCTGAACTTGTGCATACATCTACATACATTAGAAACAGATGCCCAAGAACAAATGAAAGTCGAACTCCGCATGAAATATTTACAGGAAGAAAACCAACCGTTTCTCATTTAAGAATGATTGGATGTAAATGTTTCGCTGTTGACAGCCGTCCGAGAAGAGGAAAATTCGCTCCTCGTAGTGAAGAATACCGACTGGTTGGCTATTCTTCCGAATCAAAGGCGTACAGATTATGGAAGCCTGGGACAGGCATGATGATAAAAAGTCGAGATGTACGTTTCCTCGAATCTGAAAACTCTACCTTAAGGAATGACGTGGTGCAAATTGAAGCTATACCACAGAAAAAGGAAGATGTATTATTGGAGGAGGAAAGTCTTCAGGATGATGAAAAAACTTTGCCCGGAACTGATTCGGAGTTTTTAAGCGAACCATCAGAAACAATGGAAGTCATCTCGCAGAGAGGAAGAGGAAGACCAAGAATTTTACGTACTGGAAAACCGGGAAGACTACGAAAGGAATACGTTGAAGCTAATTTGTCTAAGGATTTTAGACAGAACACCAGTTTGCCAGATCCAAAGGATTTAGATCAAGCCTTGTCTAGTGAAGATTCGCATCTATGGACAGGGGCAATGAAGGAAGAGTACAGTTCCCTTTTGAAGAATGGAACTTGGGAACTTGTCGATCCTCCTAAAAACAAAAATATAATAGGAAATAAATGGGTCTTCCGAAAGAAATTTAGAGCCGACGGCTCTATTGAACGGTATAAGGCTCGACTTGTAGCAAAAGGTTATTCCCAAAAATACGGTATTGATTATGAGGAAACCTTTGCACCAGTTGTACGCCACAGTACGATCAGAACAGTTTTAGCCATGGCCGTTGAATATGATTTACCAGTCCATCAAATGGATGTTCAGTCTGCCTTCCTGAATGGTGATGTCAAAGAAGAAATTTACATGACACAACCAGAAAATTTCGAGTCAAAGAAATATCCAAGAAGGGTATGTAAACTAAAGAAGGCTATATATGGTATGGAACAGGCTGGAATGACTTGGCATGCAAAGCTCGATTCAGTATTAAAAGAAATGGGCCTAGAACAGATGAAAACTGATAACTGTGTCTACATTAAAAGAGAAGAAGGAGTTCTTCTGGTTGCAATATATGTTGATGATATGATTATTGCTGCAGAAGAAGAGAACACGCTGATTTGCTTCAAAGAAAGTATGAAGAAGTTGTTTGAGATAAATGATCTTGGAGCATTGAATTATTGTCTTGGGATACGGGTACAGAGAGAAGTGGATGGATCTATATCTCTCGATCAGGAAAGATACATTGAAGAACTTCTAGAGAAATATGAGATGAAAGTATCAAAACCGATCTCTACGCCCATGGACCCTAATTACAAAGTGACAAAAATATCACCTATAGATGGTGAGAATGAGCCAGTAGATAAGGTAGAGTATCAATCTTTGATAGGATCACTGATTTACCTATCTGTCTCAACAAGGCCTGATATTGCCTATACGATCAGTACTTTAGGGCAATTTAGCAACGATCCTAGAAGACAACATTGGAATATTGCAAAGCGTGTTCTCCGCTACTTGAGAAAAACATCGGGCCTAAAGATTACTTTCAAAAAAATCGATGAAGGAACTTTATGGTTATGTAGACGCGGATTGGGGCGGAAACCTCATGGACAGAAAGTCTCATTCAGGATTTGTGTTTTACTTGGCGGGCGGTCCAATAGCGTGGGAATCCAAAAAACAACAGACTGTTTCCCTTTCAAGCACTGAATCGGAATACATCGCACTTTGTGAAGCTGGTAAGGAGGCTGTTCACATGAGGATGCTTTTAGATGAATTGGGATTTGGTGAAATATTGAAAGGACCTACAGTTTTGAGGACAGACAATCAGGGAGCTCGGCAATTGACAAGGAATCCTGTGTACCATGCGCGAACGAAGCACATTGACATCAAATGGCATTACATCAGAGATATTTATAATGAAGGTCTTGTCGAGGTCGTCCATACACCAACCCAGGAGAATGTTGCGGATATCTTCACCAAGAGTCTGACAAAGGTCTCTCATGAGAGATGTATTCGTGAATTGGGAATGTAGAAATTGAGGGAGGGTGTTGGAATAATCAATTTCAACATTTTATTCTTCTTTTATTTTTTGACCAATTGACCGCTATATATATAAATTATTTTCTACCATTGTTGTGGCGGAGTATGTAAAGCAAGCTGCTTTAAGTTTATGTAAAATTTGAGCATAACTAATTAAAACTTTCTTTCTTTAAAAGCCATTTCCCGGCCTTCTCCTTCCTTTTTTTCAACAAATGACTTAAAACTTGTTTGAACACATATTTTATAAAAGGAAAATAATGGATGTATCACAGGTGGCCTATCTCTCTCAATACCACAAGCCTCTTATCAAGAGCCAATAGGATAAAATCCAAAATGCCTCTTACAAGTACATTTAGTAAAAGCTCAGATCTATGATATAAGATAAAGACATTGATAAATCGTTCTAAATATTTTCTATTTAAAAATAAATTATTCTGAATATAAACCAATTAATAATATATATATTTATTTTAAATAGGGGCTTATTTTGGATTTTAATAATATTTTTTATTAATCCAATATTTCGATGGACCTTTGACGAGGAAAAGATGGACGATAGGTCCAACGAAATATTGGATTAATAAAAAATATTATTAAAATCCAAAATAAGCCATATTTTTAATAATTGAATTGTAAATTTCAATTCTCTCTAATTTAGATACGAGTTGATGTACAAAAGTATAGTAATAATCATTTGGAGAATATTGGATTGAAATAGGCAATATACTACATTTTAAGGACAAAAATGAAGAATGGAAACCTTTTACACTA
The DNA here is from genome assembly GCA_030710605.1 of Cordylochernes scorpioides. NCBI lineage: Eukaryota > Metazoa > Arthropoda > Arachnida > Pseudoscorpiones > Chernetidae > Cordylochernes > Cordylochernes scorpioides. The sequence continues at coordinate 14,996,288 of CP092863.1, forward strand.
TTGAATCTATAATATCGTTTTATTTACTTTATATAAAGTACATACGAGGTGTGTTCAAAAAGTATCGCGACTTTTGAATTTTCGCGGGTTACGTATATTCGAATTTCGATCTTTTTGTGGCTTTATGTTGGTACTCATGTCTCTCACTTATGCCGACAAGCTCGGCCATTTTGAATGTTCACTTAATTGTTGACAGCTGCTTTGCTTGCAGGTGTTTTGGATCGTCTTCGATTTTTACCTATTGAAAAAATGGATCAAAGAACCTGTATCAAATTTTGTGTGAAAAACGAAATTAAGTGCGCGGATGCATTCCGAATGTTGACTGTGGCATACGGAGAAGCTACCTTGGACCGAAGCAACGTTTATCGGTGGCACAAAATGTTCTCAGAAGGTCGAGAAGATGTGAACGACGAAGAGCGTTCCGGACGCCCGAGCACTTCAACAACAGACGAAAAAATTAATGAAGTGGAGAAAATGATATTGGCCAATCGTCGAATCACCGTTAGAGAAGTTGCTGAGAACCTAAACATATCGATTGGCTCGTGCCATTCGATTTTTATCAATGATTTGGGCATGAGACGGGTCGCCGCGAAATTCGTACCAAAATTGCTCAATTGCGACCAAAAACAGCATCGCATGAACATTGCTAATGAGATGTTGGACTCTGTCCGCGACGACCCAAATTTGCTCCAGAGGGTCATAACTGGTGACGAAGCGTGGGTTTATGGTTATGACGTGGAAACCAAAGCTCAATCATCTCAATGGAAGCTGCTGCACGTGCCAAGACCGAAAAAAGCGCGCCAAGTTTGGTCGAATGTGAAGGTTTTGCTGACAGTTTTCTTCGATTGCAGGGGCGTGGTGCATCATGAGTTCTTGCCACAGGGTAGAACGGTCAATAAGGAATATTACCTGCAAGTCATGCGCAATTTGCGCGAAGCAATCCGCCAGAAACGCCCGGATTTGTGGAAGAACAAAAATTGGCTTTTGCACCACGATAACGCTCACACATCGTTGCTTGTGCGCGACTTTTTGGCCAAAACCAACACACTAATGATGCCGCAGACACCGTATTCCCCAGATCTGGCCCCCTGTGACTTTTTCTTGTTCCCTAAACTGAAGAGGCCCATGAAAGGACGACGTTACGCTAGACGAGATAAAGACGGCATCGAAGGAGGAGCTGAAAAAGATTTTAAAAAATGATTTTTTGAAGTGCTTCGAAGATTGGAAAAACCGTTGGCACAAGTGTATAATATCTCATGGGGATTACTTTGAAGGGGACAAAATAGGTATTCATGAATAAATAAATAATTTTTGAAAAAACACGAAAGTCGCGATACTTTTTGAACACACCTCGTATAGGCAACCTTTGTCAAGCCCGTGATACTACTGACTTTCAATTTTTTTTCAAAATACTTTTTAAATTATTAAAAATGTATCTGATAAATTAGCATAATGGATTGAAGTTAAATATAATAACTAATAAATACAGAGGAAAAAGATGAAACTCACATTGTATTTGGGGAGGTAGGTGTAGACAATCTTGTGTAAACCATCGTAGGTGTAGGCTACAGCATTTCCTTCCCTTCTGTAACATAGGTTCAACAGTAATTTAACAGTATTTAGAAGGCCACAGGTGATAAAACTTGGAATTTTTAATAAACACTGTCCCTATTTATTCTCTTTCTCTTATCCCTCTCAGAAGAAGAAGGATTGCGGCTTCAACCAACCACGTCCAAATGTCCACGACCTTGCCCTGAGAGGTCATCATACCCTTATCTGTTGTGCTACGATCCAAAACTTCTAAAGAACTTGACCGAGAGCTGATATTGCCACCAAAATAAAACACTTGCTCAGAATTTAAATCGCCATCAATGTAATTCATTGTGGATTAATTTTTCTAACCACGTTCCAGGAAACTAGACTTTATTTGCATAGCTCTCGCAGCCATTCCTGACAACTTTGCATATATCCCTTCAAGGCTCACGAACAAATAAGAATATCGAGTCTAAGATATAGACAACTAACTTTTAAATACTATTGGAATTATTGATTTACAATAAATTAAATTCATGAATTCTCATTTCTTTCTCTCTCTCGAATGGGAGAGAAAAATTTGGAAATAGATATCAAACGAACAAGTTATTTTAACAAAATTTAGCCTAAAACTTTACTCACTGAGAAATGGTTATAAACTAACTTTAGTTCAGTTTGTATTGTGTGCATATATGTAGTGCACTTACAGTAAAAGCAGGGGCCAACTTCTACCCACCATGATTATCATGGCCTGTACCACGTGTACTAGGGATATGCAAAAAAAAAGTTCAGTTTATTTGGTAATTTTCTAATTATAAGGTGTCGACTTAATTTGGCACCTTGTACTTAATTATTTTCCCCAAATATATATTTGCTAAACCTATATTGTAGGCACGTTCTGAAAATATAGAATATATATGTTTTAATAAATAATATGAAATAGAAACAGGTTCATACTTACATATCTGTTATGTTTGCAAGCTGCTTGGGGGCTTTAACATATCCAAATACTTTCATAAAGTTTTCCATCTGAAAAACGAATTTCTCGGTATAACTTTTAAAGTGTTATAGAGATTCTGCATAAGTTTTATTCAATTTATATTCTTAAAATAAGCAATATAGCTTTAATGTAATATTATGCAAGCTCAAAATTCTTGATATTCGTAAAGAAGTGACTTATTTAAGAAAAAGGTTTAAAACATTTTGGATCATTTTATAAAATGTATCCATTGATAATCTGAAGAAAAGAAATTGAAAAAAACTTGATATTATTTAATAGTTTATTTGTTTGTTGATTAAGATACTCTGTAAAGGAGGTGTCTTTTAATATATGCATTTAAACCAACACTGAACTCATTTTAAGATTAGGTTTTGGCTTTTTTAAATGCCTGCCCTATTTGTTTATATTTTTACCCAATATAGGAATTTTAAAATCAATTTTTAGATTTAAAATATGATGGGAGTATGTTAGGATAAATGAGTTTTTAACTTTAGCGTAAAATGGACTCACAAGTGTTTGACAATGTGATATTTCCGTTACTTTCCTAAGTTTACAGCACATACCACTCTTCAAACCTTAACTAGCATATCATATATATTTTTCTCTAATTTATTATATGAATTTTCTTTTTGATAATAAAAAGAATAAAGAATAATATCCAGACCACAATTCTTGAAAAAAAAAAAGAATATCAATTAATATATTTCAGAACATCATTATAAATTCTAACAACGCACACAACAAACAACAACAACCTACACAAACACAACAAAAACAACAACAACACACACAACACAGCCTCAAGAATGACGAACTGGCCATCCTCGCATCAGCGAAGTCAAGAATCTACAGTTACTTCGTCCAGGTTGGACTGAGTGAGGACATCGAGTCATCGCCTGGAGGCGGATACTGTCGCGGTTACTAACTGGCTGACTGTAAATAAGTATCGATGTAATTTTTATTCTGTAAATATTGACTAAGAAGTCAATAAAAATGTTTTAATTGTCAAAACACACACTCAAACACAAACAACACACACAACAGACACAACACACAACAACACACAACATTGGATATACTTTCAATCTCTCTCTCTTTATAAGTTTTATATATTTTTTCCTAATATAAAATATTTAAAAATCATACTCACCACTCTCTCACCCTTTATAGGAATCAGCGAGTATTCGTAGTTTTTAGATCTGCCACACATATGAAAAAATAAATAATTAAAATATATTCTGACCACTATATATAGGGCTTTATATCATATTCGGTATGTGTGATAATAGGGTTATTGAATATTATAGCATGGTACAAAATATGATACATAACCAGAGATTTAATGAATAAAAAACAATAAACGATCAAATGGATTTAGAATATAGAGAGTTTCTTTATTTATTAAAAAATAACTTTTTACACAAATGTAATTCGATCTTTTATTATTCCTATATTTCACATTACATAATGCAATATAAATATTCATGAATAACTCATTTTAACATAGTGAACTTATTTGTAAAACATGCCCTGTTTTATCATTTTTTGTAATAGAATTATGATTGATTTAAAAATTAATAGAATATATTTTGTAGATAAACGTGTTTTAAGTTCACGAAAATGTGTCATGAAAATACTTTAAGAAAAATAGCTCCATACATCAAAAAGACTAAGGTATATGATAAGTGTAAAAGAGGTAAACAAAAACATACAAGAGAAATTTATAAGACAAAGAAGTCAACAATAGATATTCAAAAGTAGCCAAGGTGAAACGCCATGATGACGCAGAGAACAAGCATGTGCCATTTTTTATACTTTCACTTAAATCATGGTATGTAATTAGATTTGACCTGTAGGGTTTATGAAAATTCATCCTCCTTTTCAGGGAGAAGAGCTTTTGTAATGTGCAAAACATCGATTTAATTTATCCTCAAAGACATAAAGTAATGAGAAACATTGAACATAACGACATCTATATTTTCACCATTAATGGTTAACATTGCCGGAAACTATCGATAGGTAGACGAACTAGACTCTAAATTGCAGGAATTCGAGGAATTAGCGTAAGTATTAATATGAATGCTTGAAATCTGCTTAAAAATTTGTACAAGATATTGTACACACAACCATTTATTTAAACCCCTTTAAAACATTTAATTTTACATTTGATTGAAACACGAATTTAAAAATTGAACCTCTATTGTAATAATTATATAAATTCAGAATGTTTAATAAATCAACCAACCTGCAGTCATCTTTACATTGTTTATCACATTTGGAGATGTCCGCCAGAGAAACACATTCCATGTCATCTGGACAAACCCATTTACATCAGCGTTCAGTAATTATTTTTCATTAGATCTAATTGAAATTAATAAAGGCAATGATACCTGTGGTTACATACCTTTCTCACAGAAGCGTTCCTTGCTGATGTAAAGTGTACCGATCAGAAAACATCCACAGGAATCTTTGAATGTCTTGTAAATGCATTCTTGAACGCACATCTGGAACATCATCACAGCATCAATAATTTATTATTAAATACAACTTTCGAAACTATTATAGACGCGTATGATTCTTTTAAAATTTAACAATTGGTAGATTAAGCTGGCGAAACCGCTAAGAGGGATCACCACTGATTAGTCAGGCCCTCCCATTAATTTTTCCATTATAGTAAGGGCAGTAGAAATTGTTCAATTTGTAAAAGAATCATACGTGTCTATAATAGTTTCGAATTTTCATAACAGATGGCGCGCTAATGCATCAAAATACAACTTTATTCACTTTAAGACATAACCATGCATTTTTATAAATTAAATTGTCATATATCGCGAATATTGTAATAATATATTATAATGTAATGTTTATTTTCACATATATAATATCAAATAATATCTCTAAAGACCTTACTGAAATGTTAAAATTTATTTAGAGAGAGCTTGACTCATCAACGGTGAACGCTCTTAGCGGTTTCGCCTATTTAATCTCCAGACCGCTCTACTATTGTAACGAAGAGCCAATCCATCTCATTTAATAACTTTACATTGCCATTGATAAACACACATTTCCAAAATTGATTATCACAATTTTTATAATAAACAATCTTTTTTTTCTCAAATATTGATAAAAACGATGGGTACAAAAGATACCTGCATTTATAAAAATATATTCAAAAGAGTTTTTTAAAGAATATTTTATCAATTTTAGATGGATAAATGCTTTTTATAAATTGTAATTTTAGGAACAATATAAAATCTATGACAAAGGCATTTTTTTATAATAAATATTACTGATAAGTCTAAGAATAAAGACAGACTTACGGATTTGGACACTGGACCTTTACCAAGACGTTGGTATGCTGAAAAGTAGTCGTAACAATCTGTAGGGTAGGGTGCTGGGAGTTTCACCAGTTCTGTCTACATACAAACACTGAGATGTAATAATATCTATTTTCTATAAACATTTGAGCTGTTTGCATCATAAACACTATCTAAACATGAATATTTATAGATAAAAGCAACAATAAATAACTTTGGTATATATTAGCTTCATAAACATAATCAATGACACTGAAAGTTACTTTCAACAATAGGAAACCTTGAATTCTAAGATCTTTGAAATATTATATCTCTAATATACATCTTATATATAAACACTTTTAGAATATTTTACATATCTTCTAATTTGTCAAGTTAGAGTCAATAATTTATAATATCATACCCTTCTATTAAAATGTACACTGTTCTTATTTGCTATCACTCCCATATATTTGTATGATATGCTATATCTTTAATTAAAATAAAACGAGAACGAAGAGAAATAAGAAGCTCCTCTTCGTTCTCGTTTTATTTTATTTAAGTATTCATATTGAAGAGTTGATTTTGTCGATGCTATATCTTTATTAATATAACCTGTATCATTCTTATTTGTATTCAAACTCAAAATAAATACGTCAATATAAAAAAAACAGAAAAAGAGTAGGTTCGAGACAGCTACGAGGCAGAGTAAAAGGACGTGGTCGACGCCCAAGAAAGGGCCCCTTCCGGGGTTTTATAGGCGACCGCGCCCGGGGTCAACACAGCAGTGTCAGCTCAGAGTATGATGTGTCCATCTACGCAGGCCGTTTCTGGCTCTCTCTTCCTGTCTCGGTGTTAGGCATCCAGGTTTGTGTCATGGCCTCCACCTCTGTCTCCTGGGATGCCTTTGACCCGCTCAGGGCTAACATCTAGCCCTGCCTTTGCTTCTTGGTGTCCACGTGTGAAAAGAACCTTACCAGTTTCGCCTCACATAACGGCTGCCAGTTTATTCATACGTTGAATTACTCCGGGTTACAACATATATATGTGATATCTTGGGACCTCTGGGACCAGTGTTACCTGATGCTAGACGAACCTCGATGTCAACTCTACCGTGCAGTCGTGGTGGAAGGCGACACAGCTGGGCCAAAGGTGAAATAAACAAACAGAGATTCCACTAAGAAGCGTCTGACGTCAAGAAGGAATGGGATGAGGAGAATTCTGGCAGGAAAGGGTTTACCTTTTATCGGAGCGTCCGGTGGAGACTGGTGCTGAAACGACGACTAACTAAGGACTGACTAACTGAGGATCGGGACCTCCTTTTATAGCTGAGCGGGTCCGAACAGGTCACTGCTCTTTTCTGACGTAAACAGGGGGGGGAGAGTTTTATTATCCAGGAGGGCCACGACCTCGTAAAAGTTGGACGGGGTTTGCTAGGCCTTCTTTTCTATTCTCACCTAAGCCTGATTAGTTTTAACCTTAATTTTCTCCTGTTGTGCTCCATTCCTTCTATCTGTACAGTTGCTATACTTTATTAGATTCTTACGCGGTACAGATTGATGTTAGTTGAGGCTTTCTATTTGCAGTAAATAAGAAGTTATATACAGTCACGTGGTGGAACATGTGTGTAGAATAGTGTGAAATATATAAGTGATGTGAATTTAAGAAAATGGAATTAAGAACAATACACTGACTGTGTTTTGTAAATATATAATTAATCTTTACAAAATTTAAATGTGTGTGATAAATAAATAATTATAATTAAATAATAAATATATAAGTTGTAGTTTATAAAAGATAAACAACACAACATATTTGGCGACGAGGATTAAAAAAATAATAATTAAATAAGCGTAACAGAAGATGGCAAATAATTTGACGTCTCCATTACCGTTGAACCTTAATGCTACAGATTTGTATTCCGAGTACAAACATTGGATGAATTCATATTTAATTTATGAATTAGCAAGCGGTGTTTCAACAAAGAAAGATGACGTTAAAAGGGCAACACTTTTGCATTGCCTTGGACCACAAGTCCAAAGAATTTTCTTTAATTTGCCAGAAGAAAAAGATACGTATGAAAAAGCAAAAGAAGCTTTAACTAAATATTTCACACCACAAAAAAATATTGTATCAGAACGATTTAAATTTAGGCAAAGAAAACAAAATACAGATGAAAATATTGATTCATATGTCATTGCCCTAAGAGAATTAGTCAAATCCTGTGAATTTGGAAATTTAGAAGAAGACATGATCAGAGATCAGATAATAGAAAAATGCTATAATAGGCAATTAAAAGAAAAGTTGTTGCAACAAGATAATTTGAATCTTCAAAGAACAATTGAGATATCAAGAATGTTTGAAACAGCCAAAGAAGAATTTAGAGTATTGACAAATGAAGATATGACCTCAATAAATAGAGTAAACTATAAAAATAATTTCCAAGCAGCTAATGAATCAACTGTTAAAGGACCAAAAGCTCATAATGTGTACCATCAAAAAGGAAGCACCTCCAAGGTAAGTGCACCTAATTTGGAAGAATGCTATAGATGTGGCTTAACTACACATCCTCCATATAAATGTGGAGCTAGAAATATGAAATGCACATTTTGTAACAAGATGGGTCATCTTAATAGAGTTTGTAGAAATAAAAATAAATATAAAAATATTGAAGGAAAGAAAAGAAATATTCAAAATATTTCAGAAAATAATGAAGACTCAGATGAATACACTTTCTTTTTAGGCTCTGATAACAAAGAAAGTATCTATATAGATGGAAAGGAAATAACAATGACTATTGATACAGGTAGTGATACAACATTCATAGGACTTGAAAATTTGAAAAATATTTTTCCTAAATCTCAAATGCCAACTTTAAATGGTACAGAAAGGAAATTTTATGCCTATGGACAAACTTCACCTCTTCCATGTTGTGGATATTTCTTTGCAGATGTTTCATGGGGTGAAAGGTCTATAAAGGAACAGATTTTTGTGATTGAAGGTAAAGCAGAACCTCTTTTAGGAAAGAAAGCAAGTTTCGAATTAGAAATTATAAAGCGTGGAACAAAAATAAGGAATATTCAACAGGAAGTTATTCCGAAGGATATATATAATTTGATACAAGAAAACATGAACCTTTTTCAAGGTCAAGGAAATGTGAAGGGTTATAGTCAAAAAATAACTCTAAAAGAAAATGTTACTCCTGTAGCTCAGAGATGCAGACATTTTCCATATAAAATGGTAGAAGCCATCAATCAAGAGCTAGAAAAAAATGATAGAAGATGGCATTATTGAGGAAGTCCATGAAGCTTCTGAATGGATCTCAAACATTGTGGCAGTTCCAAAAAAGGGTACTGAAGAAATCAGACTATGTGTTGATCTGAAAGAAGTGATGGAGCATAATCAAGCCTATAAAGAAAGAATGAAGAAATATGCTGATAGCAAGAATAAGGCCTTGCCTCATGACTTCAAGAAAGGTAATATTGTTTATGTCGCAAACACTGAAATGAAAAGCAAGTTGACACCAAATTATGACAACCAAAGATTTATCATTCTAGAGACTATATCTCCAAATTCATTCAAGTTAGTCAATACTGAGACAGGTAGCTTTATCATTAGGAATGCAAAGCATTTAAGACATACCAATGTCTTACAAGATTTTAACAAAGGAATTGATTTGAATACCACTTTGATTAAGACTCCAGAAATTAGAATGGAACTTCCTAGTACTTCAAGGTATCTACCAGAACAAGAAGCAACCTTAGAAGATATTGTACCAGAAGAGCAGATTGCTATATCTGATATGGACTGTTTATACCCAAATGAATCACCTAATGAGAATGAAAACAAGACTGTCATCACTAGAAGTGGAAGACAAATACATGTTCCTTCTAGATTTAAGGACATGATTAGATACTAACTAAACAAGGGAGGAATATGTAGAATAGTGTGAAATATATAAGTGATGTGAATTTAAGAAAATGGAATTAAGAACAATACACTGACTGTGTTTTGTAAATATATAATTAATCTTTACAAAATTTAAATGTGTGTGATAAATAAATAATTATAATTAAATAATAAATATATAAGTTGTAGTTTATAAAAGATAAACAACACAACAATGTGGTAGTAGATATCTGGACTATTTACAACAATTACATGGTCTTAAATCATCACATATACATATTCAGATATAGGATAAATTGCGATTTACTATAATAATATATAAAATTATCTGATTTCTTTTCAACTATCAATATTCGTTCTCTTATATATACCACTTATCTTTCATGAATATTATTATAAAATCGAAAAGATGTATCACAAGTGTGAAACCATTACTTTCATTTTATCTCCAACAAGGAGCAAATCTAACAGCCATCGCCTAGAAAGAGTTATACTAAAATTAAAACTACCACGCGGCCGATGCCTTTCGCTTTTGAGAATTCTATAGATCAGTGCATGGTGAAGCGATAAAGTCTTCAGTGCAAGAAAATGGTCGACCGACGAAGGACGATATCTAGCAAAAGATGAACTATTTGTTATTTAGAAGCCTTTAACTCTAGCGTGATGGCTGATGTGCCATTGTATCATATTTAATATCTATAGTGAAGGTGAAATTTTCTACTTTATTTTTATAAAATATGAAGTTTATATCTTATTTACTTAGAATTTTACATTTAAAAAAATCTAACAACTTTAGGCTAAAAAGCTTGAAATAGTTTTAAAAATGTTGAAACATTTTATATTGTAATATATTTAGGATTTTTCGCGAATATTCTGCAGAAATTAACATTAAAATATATGAAATATGTAATTAACATTGTAATATGTGAAATATATTAGTCAAAATTACTATTTCATAAAATTTATCCAACATGTTATAAGGGCCAAAAATTGTAAGAATATATCAATATGTATTTAATTAAAAAGGCATATATTGGATAAAAATATAATTTATTTTGCCAATATTTCAGTTGGTTGAACGCCAACCTTTATCAAGGTGTTATAATATTGGCGTTCAGCCAACTGAAATATTGGTAAAATAAATGATATTTTGATCCAATATATGTCTTTTTAATTAAAGATTTATTTATGGATTGCTCTATTTTGAAAATAAATATGTATGTAAGAATAGAAAAATAATACAGATATTAAGGAAATTGTTATAGAAAGCTTAAGGATATACTATTATCGTTAATTAATTTGATATATTTTGACTAAACAGACAACTACTATGATCTTTTTCGCACACAAAAAAAGGCTTTCTTTTTTGCTTTGTTCATAAAATTGGGTTGTTATTAAATTTCTAGCTACCTAAAATGTGTGATCGATATACCATTCGCATCTTCACCACAAGGCACTGGAAGAAGTCGTTCAGGAAGCTTTCTTCTTGATAAGGATTCGAGAGAGTAAAGGGAGAGTGGAATGAGACCAGAGCTTTGGTAAATTCTCGAGACATCATGTCCGGTAACATTGTCACATAGGCCAATACGTTGATTTTTGTTATCTCAGAGAAAGCATGATCTGTCAACACATAAAATTAAAGTCTTAAATTTCATAATATTAGAGTTTTGGTAAAATATATTTGATAAATTAAACAACACGCATACATACACAGCACAAGTTATTTATTAAACGAAGGAAGTCATTAAGACGCGAATGTTTCTTTTCACAAAAAAATCAAACTTATACTGTCCTTACTGTGATGAAAAAATATTGGGAAGGGCTTGGCTCATCAGTGGTGAACCTTCCCAGCGGTTTCGCCAATTTAATCTACCAGACCGCTTTTTTAGAGCTCTAATACTGTATTAGATTATATGAATGCGCATGATACAAATCGGTGGGGTGTACCTTAAAATGTAAAAAAACTAAAGCCCTGGTGCTTTAAAATCCGAGAATAATAATCAGAGGAATGTTCGAGGAAACTGGAGAGTACTTTGGGATATGCATTTCCATAATGATCTGGGCCTAAGAAAACAATCTTGCGAGTTTGTCCTTCGAATATTAACTCTGGACTGAATTTCATTTTTCTGAAATTAAAGATGGCATTTAAAGATCTACGTTGTGAGACGATAAAATCCATTAAAGAGAAATCGCTGAACTTTTGCGTGACATACACATTGGCGAATTTCCCTAGTGTTTTCGAAGTTGGAAGAAAAGCTGGAAAATATTTATTTATGCAAGGAAGAGTCTCATTTTAAAAACTATTAAACAATTTTGTTTATATTTTGTATGAATAAATTTAAGAATTCTCGGTGGGAGACTTTTTTTAATCAGACCATGTATATTTGCGAATTTCATAATGAAATTCAATGAAAAGGTAGAATATGTAAGAACATTGCTTCAAATTGAGCACATACCTGAGATCAATTTAACCTGAGGTAAATTGGTCATGTTGGCATGGTCCACTCGTTGGTTGAAGACATGGCAGATGGTTCGGTGGCCATGGTTGTCGATAAGGGGCAGATAGCTGAAGGTAGAGGAACTGTTTCAAATCATTTATTTTCAATAGAAGTTTGCATTAGATATAAAATATTCAATATCTTTAAATATAATCCAAAGAATGATGAATTATTATCTTCTAAAAGTTTTTGCATCTCAGAAAATTCCTCTAAAAAAGACTATCTCATCCTAATAGTTATCTACGACTGTCCGAATTTTGCAGAAGTGAGACATCGTTTGTTCCCTGATCTAAATCATTTAACTTTCTTACATCTGCCACTTTGTCTATATAAATTTTATGAACTCTGTCGAATAATACATGTAAATCTGTAAATATATAATTATAAGTTCTTATTCGTTTGTTGTTTTGTTTGTTTCCTCTGTAATAGGCGAAAATATTTCAATATTGCGTCTGGTTGATTAATAAAATGATCAAAATCGCATCCTAATAGTTTGAAAAAGTTCATCAATATGTGTGTTATTTAGAAAAATAGAACAATTATTATCATTATTTACTATATGACATGAATTTTTGGCAATGCTTTCTTTCGAAGAATACTAAGAGTAATCAGGGAATTATATTGTTGACACCATAAATAATTTTTCAAATATTTCATTCAAATTACACAAATTACGCAATTTTAAAACGCTAGCTTTTCAAGGGATAATGAAATGTTTACAAATACCTCATTTTTATGTGAAAATAGTTATCATACACATCATACCATCATTTTAATGTGAAATCATCGTAAACTTCATTTTAATGTGAAAAATAGTTAAAAGCTTTGCTCATTATTCTTATTTGCTCCATTTAAAAAATTAAAATTGAAATATTGCATTGTTCTCTATGAAAATAGTTTGATATGAAAACAAAGTCTGCTAATCAAATAAATAAACAATTTTTAGACTTTTAAATACTTATAACTCCATTAAATTTTTTAACGGTTGCAAGCCTGAATAGAAGGTAGTTGAGGGAAGCAGTAAAAAGCTCGCTAACTAGACAATTTTGAGCTGGCTTAGTTGATAGTGCCCTTTAAGATATTTTGATATAGGAATACAATATAAGCATTGTCTATACTTCAAGTTAGGAGAGGGTGCAAATGAGTCTGTTTCTAAGATCAGAAATAGACATTTAATAATGATGAATTAGAGCATCATCTGTTATCAAAAACCTTTTTTTATGCTTATGATTATTTTTGAAATAAAAAGATTACTAATGCACTTATTGGAATAATAAAATAATAGGAGGGCCCGTTACTCATCACTGGTGAACCCTCCCAGCGGCTTACTCAGCTTTTATAAAAGTTTAACTTCAGTAACGGTATACAAGAGAAACGCCCAAAAGCAATATTACAGCGGTATTGTAAACTAAACTGGCAAACCCACTGGGAGAGTTCACTACTAATTAGCTAGTCACTGCCATTATTTGTAGATTTTTGTGTGTTGTGTGTGTTTTGTGTTGTCTTTTATGTTTTCTTGTGTGTTGTGTGTGTTTTGTGTTTGTTTTTGTTTTGTGTTGTCTTTTATGTTTTCTTGTGTGTTGCTGTGTTTGTTTTGTGTTGTGTGTTGTTGTGTGTGTTTTGTGTTTGTTTTTGTTTTGTGTTGTCTTTTATGTTTTCTTGTGTGTTGCTGTGTTTGTTTTGTGTTGTGTGTTGTTGTGTGTGTTTTGTGTTTGTTTTTGTTTTGTGTTGTCTTTTATATTTTCTTGTGTGTTATTGTGTTTGTTTTTGTTTTGTGTTGTCTTTTATGTTTTCTTGTGTGTTGTTGTGTTTGTTTTGTGTTTGTTTTTGTTTTGTGTTGTATTTTATGTTTTATTGTGTGTTGTGTGTGTTTTGTGTTTGTTTTTGTTTTGTGTTGTCTTTTATGTTTTCTTGTGCGTTGTTCTGTTTGTTTGTGTTGTGTGTTGTTGTGTGTGTTTTGTGTTTGTTTTTGTTTTGTGTTGTCTTTTATGATTTCTTGTGTGTTGTTGTGTTTGTTTTGTGTTGTGTGTTGTTGTGTTTGTTTTGTGTGTCATTGTTTGTATTTATTTTGTGTGTTTATTGTGTGTTTTTTTGTTTTTGTGTATGCTGTGTTCTTTTTTTTTGTGTGTGTTGGGTTTATTGTTTGTGTTGTTGTTTTTGTATTGTTTGGGTTTTTGTTTTCGATTTTTGTTGTTTTGGACAGTAAGTATATATATTTAGAATAATATCATACGCGTTAAAATTAATTTATATATTTTTATATTTAATATTGAATCCTGCTACTAAGGTGTGCCTCAAATATCAATCATATCCACAGGATCCACAGAATTTACGTATTTAAATGGTTGAAAGCAGTCAATAAGGAAAGAGATAGTTACTCTAAGCACTCCGTAATGCCACCACAAGAGGAAAGAGCATAATAATGGTCAGGATCATTCTTATATCTGTGGAAGTCTTCCCTTGAAGCAGTTCTTGTGAAATGCACATAGTCAGGATGGACGCTCTAAAAAAAACAATTTTTTTTTAATTACAATTTTCACCATGTTAAATATAATTTTTATTGTGTGTGTGTTTCTACCAATTTATATTTATGTGACAGTTTTATTTTTATCTGAGAGTGCTATAATCAAAATTACTCGTTCTTTTGTAAAGATGTTTAAGGACTTTCTTCCATCTTTGCCTATATTATATTTTTGAATGTTTTATATTTTTATGACTTGAACCAAATATAGAAAACCAAAGATATAATTGTTAAAATGTTAAATGAATGATTTGATTATATCACGAATATCGATATATGAAAAAACATAAAACTGATTAGAAAAGACATAGATCTATGCAACTACAATATAACCCCTCATGAAGAAAATATAGAAGACCATCCCTAAAAATCTGTAGAGGAATGAAATATTATCAATAAATAGAATATATGCCAGAGATATAGATTTGATTAATTACCCTTTGTCATAATCTAGTCAAATCCATAATAGAATTTATTCTAATGTTTCAAAAAATGAATTAATAAATAATTCATTGAACCCCTAAATTTAATCTTCAATATTGTATAGGCTATTATTTACACTTTCCTATATAGACAATTATTTTAACACCTCGTTAACATTTTGTCTTTTTTATCATAGCTACTATAAATATTATATATTGTTACACTCTGGGTTGCTGTTTTGCAGGTAAGTAGACCTTAATTATCTCTTCATTCATGTTGAAAGTCTTTTCAAAGCGAGTTCCAACCATTATATCAAATTAAATAATCCAAGAATATTTACAAATATATATAAGAAAAATATAATAATAATATATATATGATAGAATTATACACATTTGTTAAAAGTAATCTGTTAATATCATATTTGAAATAAATTTACAATGATGAAGTTATTTTGAATTATAGAGAAGGGTCTCAACCTAATATATACATATGTAGCACAATATATTTTTGTAATATTGTAACAAAGGATTTATTAATTTATTAGCAGACTATTATATTTATGTTTATATTTTGCTACTCTGTACACTTCCCTCTTTTGCATAGTTTGTTCTTGCCTGAAAAAAATTGTTGTCTCATCCCAAAGTTGGTCTTCCCTAATTTTCCACATGGCATTTTGGTGGAGATGCTGGGTATATTAGGGAAGACAAACTGAAGATCGCCGAAAATACCTAGAGGCCATTGGTGCTGTGATCTACATTTTCGGAGACTGGCTCCAGGATTTCAACGCCGTGTCAAAGCCAAGACTTCCCTCTAAGATGACGATGTCCCTATAGACGATACGACGACAAAGCTGCTCTTCACACCGCAAAAAAAAGGACGCAAAGGTACTAGGGACAAAGTTCCAAGACTTCGATGGAATCCTTGGCAGAAGCACGTCAGATCCATGTCAGTATCTACAATAATTGCTAGCTGTGGGTCACAGCTCCCATAGGGAAGGAGCTATGTAACAAATGATTTATTAATTTATTAGCAGACTATTATTTTTATGTTTATAATTTGCAACTCTGTACATTTCTCTCTTTTGCATAGTTTGTTCTTGCCTGAAATAAATTGTTGCCGCATCCCGAAGTTGCTCTTCCCTAATTTTCCACGTGGCAATATTTTAAAATATTTCTGTGGATATAAATCAATCCATATTCGAATATTTAGATAATAAAAGACATATATTGGATCGAATAATATTTTATTTATATCTTTTTTTCAATCCAATTTATGCCTTTTTATTATCTAACTTATAAAATATGTATTCAATATCCTTTCCACTATAAAACCATTTATATTATATAAATGTAAAAGGTATTATCTCTGAAATAGTAAGGTAAAAATTGTTTGTATGAATCTGAAATGTGCTCGAAATTGAATATAATATTTTCAGAAATGTTAGTAAACTATAATAATGTATATTTAAGTGAAACTTGTACAACATTCCTCAACAACTTATAAATAGAAACACCTATTAAAATATGATAAAAATTGTCATAATATAAAACCACATACTCACCCCATTTTCAAAACAGTGGAGTTTATTGGCAGCACAGAACTTCTTACGATTAATGCTGGAATACATAAATTGTCTTTTTTACTTACACACATTATCAAAGTATAGAGATTGCGTTGATTTATAGGTATAGCCTCATTTTAAAATCATATATGTAAACTTTAAAATATAATTAATATTTAGTGTTAATTCAGCACATTTCTGATTCTTATTAATCAATAAACTATATTGACAAATTATTCACAATTCAAAATATATATTAATAAAATGTGATAAAAATAGATACGTTTTATCTTTTGATATTGGATTTTAACTAATAATAATTTTCAATTTAGAAAGAAAAAATGATGTAAAATTCTACTTTTTGAAATACTATGTAAAAAGGCGAAGTTAATATCACCAGTACCTTTGTCCTGTACAGACTGTAGTTGCAGGCATTTCTACGCTTTCAGGATACTCCAAAGTGACAGACAGAGTGACTGGGTAGGTGAGGTAGATACTGATGTAGACAGAAGTCTGATATGCCAGGAAGGAGAAACAGCAGATCCAGAGTACACCATGGATCCATCGGATCAGTCCGCGGTCCAACAGGATCCTTCTTCCTCCAGTGATCAGGGAGTCAGACAGGAGGGCGAGGGCATAGCGGTAAACTGCTGGATCCAGTCTCTTCTCCATAGTCATCACTTTTTATAAACTGACCTGAACACAACTAAAACAATTCAACAATAATTTTGGAAAGATATCAGTTTTCTATTCTAAAAATACAAAAGGTTCAGAAGTTTTGATCTTATATATAAAAAATATATATTTAAAAAAAAAACTGATGAATTAAGAAGGTAAACACATAGATTTAGAAAAAAAGTTAGTAAAATTACTTACATCAAAGTTAATTGTCAGTTTATAATTTTGAAAATGTCTTACTGAGTTCTTGCAATGAGAGGATATCTGGATATCACAACTGCATTTGCCTCTGTAGAGATTGGAGAGAAGAGTTTTATATAATTCCTATATTTCAAATTAAAACCTAATTAATTTTATTGATTCCATGTTTTGAAGTATAAACTTCTGAGGCAGAAAACAACTTGACTGTGGACAATGAGTATTGGATTTTTAAATTAGTTTTGCTGTATTTAGATAGATTGGTCTTCCACTTTTCAAATTTAAATTATTAATTTTCCCATTGATTGTTTTAGAATTCGATATGTTTTGATAATGAAATGGTTCATAAATAGCTTTCTAAAGATTTAATTTTCCTGTTTGGATGTGTTTTTGATGTTTTCATAGAAAGTTCATTTGACATTTCAAAAATTTTGTAAATTAGTTGTTTCAAAACTAATGAAATCCATTTCAAATTTCCCTTATAAGCTCTTGAAAATAATCTACTAGATGGGGTAAATACCTATCTAAACCCGTTTTTTAAAATAAAAAATAAAAAAGTATCGAAATATTATTGTTTAAATAATATTGGATGATATACATTCCTCATGAAAATAGAGGTTTCCCGGCCGAAATTGATATTTCTAAGATTCAGAGATACTTCAGCCAGTAAATATATTTTTCTATTATCTAGACATTTCGACAAAATTCTTTTGCCCCCGTCAGGAACAAATAAACGTTAAAACATTAATCAATACATATAAAATGAAAGGATTTAAAAGCACGAATGTTTCTTTTATACATAATACAAACTTCTACTGCCCTTACTGCGATGAAAAAATATATTGGGAGGGCTTAGCTCATCAGTGGTGAACCCTCCCAGCGGTTTCGCCAATTTAATCCACCAGACCGCTTCTCAGAGCTCTATAACTGTATTGGACGATTCTGCTTATATGCGCAGCACTGAAGGATGGAAGCGGTCTGGTGGATTAAATTGGCGAAACCACTGGGAGGGTTCACCACTGATGAGCCAAGCCCTCTCAATATATTTTTTCATCGCAGTAAGGGCAGTAGAAGTTTGTATTATGTATAAAAGAAACATTCGTGCTTTTAAATCCTTTCATTTTATACGCATATATGGCGAGTTATTGCTTTGTGTTAATTTATGCCTAACTGGCCTTGTCTTTATTGTTTGCGGAAGAGCATTGCTCGATGCAAATATTTAAATGTGATTCTACTGTCCTATAAGCTTATGTACATAATTTTCTTGAAAACCATTTCTGAGATTCCATCCTTCAGTGCTGCCTATATAAGCAGAATCGTCCAATACAGTATTAGAGCTCTGAGAAGCGGTCTGGCGATTAAATTGGCGAACCCGCTGGGAGGGTTCACCACTGATGAGCCGAGCTCTCCCAATATATTTTTTCATTGCAGTAAGGGCAGTAGAAGTTTGTATTATGTATAAAAGAAACATTCGTGCTTTTAAATCCTTTCATAATATATATATAAGTATATATACTTAGTATACGTATAATTACAAGTATAAATATACCTGTAATTTCTTATATATAGACAATTATTTATACAAATATTTATATTAAAAATAATAAAGGCATATTCTGACCAGGAGCACATGTGCTTTTAGATGGCAGAGCGCCATCTGGTGAAACAGAAATCAACTAAACCTTGATTAAACCTGTTCCCTGATATTTGGCCATTTGATATGAACTGCAAATAACAATTTTGAAAATGCTGGTAAAAAGAATCTGAAATATAAGATCAATTTCACAAACACATCTAATGAATAGAGTGCTGTTCTGGAGGAGTGGTCTAAACTGTTGATTTTTAAAAACCCGGGATCATCGAATCCAGCTTTGGGCACTTTGTTCGGAAAAAAAAATTTCCCCAGTGGCCCCTGATTCTTGAAAAAGTCCAACCCCTCCACTGAGTGCAAGTAACCAAACTGGGCTTTGGTATCTAAAAAATGAAAAAAAATCTAATTATTAGTGTAATTTAGGAAAATGGTCCTCGCAACCTGAAAATTTCACTTTCTTCACTTCACTCTCGGCTGTTCAAGAAGAAACCGCCAGATTAAACATTTTTAAGGGCACCTAAACCGGCACTTACATCTCTAATTAGTTGAGCAAATTTTATAAATGTAATATATCTGCAATACTGAAATACCCGGACTTGGATGAATTTTTAGTAGGATATTGTTGGCAGTTTTAGAAAAGTGTGGAAAATTGGTTATTTTTACAAAAGAATGTAATTTTTAAAATGGTATATAAAATAAATAGGAAATTTGCATCATTTTCTAATAGTCAAGGCCCATTTTAAAAATACCAAAGAAGCAAGACCAAATAAAAATAAGCAAATTATGTGTGATGTTTCAGTAACAGCATTGTTACCATATTAGACAAAATTGCTGAATGTATTCAGTACTTTTGTCTGAAGATGGTAACAATGCTGTTACTGAAACTATACATAATTTATTTATTTGTATTTGGTCTTGCTTCCTTGTGATTCTTATCTATACTTCAAAATATACCTCAATTATTTTACCTAAAAATGTATATATATATTACCAAGACCTTAAATAAAAGTAAAATTTCAAATGAGTTATTAATTAACCCTATATGGATCAGCGGTATGGGTCAGTAACATGTGAAAATAAGGCCAACAATTGAAATATCTTTTAAAAAATTAAATTTTGAACGCTAGCTTCACACAGGGCACACATTTTGCTACCAGCTACATGCGTTTTTTTTTTACTATGGTGTGATTTCCACATGATGGATCTGTAGATACATTATAATCTCTCCAGAGCTTAAGGTAGCAAAGCCAGAGTTATGATAGCATGTTGCAGTGTAATGTTGACCTGCAGGATGGGAAATAAACAATTTTATTTCCAAAGACTTGATGCATGTAGCAAGGTATATAGAAAAACATACTTTTTTGAATAAATATAATTTTTGCAACTTCAATAAAATGTATACTTACTCTAAATATAAGAAAGAAAAAAATATATAATACTGTTCTAAATCTCAAATTGTCTTAAAATTTGAATATTCCTTATGAGAATCAAATAGTAAAACTTAGCTTAAAAAATGTAGATCGTTATATTTACACTAATTAAATTTAAATAATGCATTTTTTGCTTCGTCACAAAAAGATAAGAATAAGAATATTTTCAATTAATTTAATTTGAAAAATATCACTAAATAACTAAATAAAATCTTACCTTCTAAAAAGGAAAAAAAATGATTCGAAATGTAATTTTTGCACTTTTAGCCTAAATGCTAAACAAAACCTAAGCTGCCTACATGTGAAATTTCACAATACATTTTTAATTAACCCATTAAATCCTCATAATATTCACTGAAGACGAAAGACACTACCTATTGCTTTTTCTACAGTTAGGGATTGGGATCGTTATTTTAATCATATGTGATTATATGTTTCAATAAATTATTTTCTCGATTTTGAAGCATCAAAGTTGAGCCTTGCTGAAGATTTTCTTCTGACTTGCTGCTCAGATGAGAGGTGGAACTGTTTCGGCATCTTTTTCTTCAGACCCCCTAGGTGGTATGTTAGGACAAACAGAGAGAGAGTGCGGTTTGTATTGAGACTATTACTCTAGAAGATAGATTATGTATAGCGATTCTTGGATCCTCTGAATACATAGCTCTTTTTTTCTTGCAGTATCTTTTTTTGCAAAGATGGTATGAATATATCACTTTGTCGAGAATCCCTTAGATGTGATCACCTTTAAGATGAAAATTCCATCCAATTTAAAACTCTTATTTGTAGAATTTTGTTCTCAACGCACATGGCTTTCATATGACATAATATTACTGAAGAGAACTACTTACTGAAGAGAATTACTGAAGAGAACTACTGAACAGAAAGAAGAAGCATATCAGTGTTTTTTCTACTATGGACTTTTCAAATTGCTTGAATTATAGGGTTTAGATGCCTGGTATTCGGAAAGACAACATATGTTTCCCTTGACAAGTCCTTGAGTGTCGCTATAGTTATTTATCTAGTAAATAATACACAAGAGATATCTCTCTCTTGAAATAAATAATTATTTTATATATAATAAAAGAACTATTAAAGTATATATTTCTAAGATTTAACACATGTAATAAACAAGCTTTATTGGAGATTGTGTATGATTCCCTAAAGATAAAAAATATCAATTTATCGTTATATGCTTACTTCACAAAAGTATGTCTAATGTAATGAGAAATATGCCAAAATGAAGAGTCGTATTAACATTTAATTTACAACGTTTTATTATCATGTTGATGTATCTACAGCTTGTGTGATCTTGGTGGCAGCCATTTCATAAATATCTTGTAGGCCAACAAGAAGAAATCCAGTATTTCTAGGATTGAGAGTCCAAGCCAGATACTGAGATAACCTCCAATGGTGCTGTAGAATTTGAGATCCTGATACCCACAAATATATAATTATTATAAATCCTGCCACATTTATATTACCAATAAATACTATAATACAAATTAGAGTAATAGATTTAAAACAATTATTCTGCTCCGGGAGGTGTTCGCCTCCTGCGAAATGCCCCTGGATCTGCAGGCCTGGCTCTTCGGTGTCGGCCTCCATCTCGAATCAATGAAATTGACCAGCGTAGCGAAGGCTACCATCTACAAATACCATATTGGTCTTGAGGTGGGTAACATCAGCCATCACCTAGACCTGCCCACTCTGTGGGAAAGAACTCTCGCAGTCCATCGGTGGCGGAGTCTTTCCCGCGGTCGGCTCCACCAATGAAGACTGTATATATTTTATATATATGTATATTTATCAATTATTTTATCTATTTATTCATATATTTATTTTTTTTTAACACGATAAAAACGGTCTTTATTTAGTCAAAGGCAAGTACAGTCGAGGGGTAGTAACATTCAGGGATAAATTCCAGCCCTAATATTCGCGTAGAATTCTTTGGAGATATCCTCTTGTTCGTCCCACTTCTTCATGATCCATTCGGCCTCTTCTATTTTCTTGTCGTAGATCATCTTCAAGTCACTGTCAGGGTCTTCGAGATTCTTTCTTCTTTCCCGGAGTGTCTCGGCGAAGACTTGTATTTGATGATCCAGGGAATGATTTTTTCTCTTCATCTCTCTTATGGTGTTGATTTGGTCGTCTGAACAGATGATGAATTCGATGATATTTTTGTAGGTATCATTTTCAGTGTCAAGGGATATAATCGATGTCGTGGACTTGTCTGTGATATTTTCTGTCTCTGTCTCCATATCAGTGGACAGCGGTAGGATTGTCTTCATTCCTGGGGGGGTCGACTTCTTCCTTTTTTCTTGTCTTTTTCTTTCTCGTTGATCGAGATTATCATCTTGAGACGCCTTAAAGGGTCTCTTTTTCGACGATGGTGTTTCTACGTTTCCGGTAGACAATTTGGTAAGCTCATTTAGAATTTGCTTCATTTTCCCAATTTTGATGTTAAGGGCTCTCCTCTGGTCACTTTTGAGGTCACTATAGGTCTTGGATTTAATGTCTTCCTGACTCTCGAGGTAGCTGGAGATCATGAACTCCAGGTCAGGATGTTGTATTAACTGCCGCTGGACCTTAATTGTTCTAGAGATACCAGCCCTCTCGTAGATCGCGGCAATTATTCTCTCAACTTCTGGATTTTCACATTTTTCGCATTCAATCAATTCTCTTTGGAGCTGGGTGGAGTCCATCGAGCCTATAGAGCATATGCTAGATGTTTCATCATCTTGGTATTCATTCTTTGCGGTGATGTTCAATGCGACAGTTTCTCTTGATGGGCCTGGTATAACGGGCAGGACTCTGGGGTTGATTGCTTCTGGGTAAGTTCTTGAGATATTATTTCTGATTTCAGGGTTGAAAGGACATTTGGATTTAATATGTCCATGTCTCTTACATCCCAGGCAGATGGTGTCTTCGCCCACAAAGATCTTAAAGGTCCTCTGCATGTAGTCAATTGGGATGATTGCCGGCATGTCAGTTGATTCTCTTCTCTTCAGCACGACCTCTCTTCTAAGAGATGAAAGGTGTTTAAATAGTGGGTTCTCGGTGGGGAAAGGCAGGGGCCTGATGCTGAGGATCTCTCCGAATGGCGCCATGGCTTTGGTGACCTCTTCATCCGGGATGAAGGCAAGGATTCCCGATAGAATGTATTTCTTTGGGGGGTTGAATAGGGGCGTTGGGTAGATGGTGTTGCCTCTAACTGCAAAGCCGTTGTTAATAAGCAGTAAGGCTTGTTCACCGTTGGCAACCGATACAACGGCCTGGCTGTTCATTTTTCCAACCGAGTGGATGTTTTCATGTCCTATTATTTTGGCTATTGAGGAAAGGTGCTCCTCAGCACTGCACTCTGAGAGGGCGGTGAATTGGATGGTGGAGTTTATGTTTTTACTTCTTTTTTCGTATGTTTCTTTTCGAGATTCTTCAAATTTTTTCCACTCTTGAGGCGAAAATTGTCTTCTTTGGGTATGCAAATTGTCTTGTTGTTTGTTTTTCTTTTGAGATGGTAATTCAGCGATTGATGGCTTTGATGTAAATGAGATTTCTTCATGAGGGTGAGCAACCAATGAGACTACCGCAGCAGATGACGTGTTTGATGACGCAACGACCAACCTGGCCGTTGCCATGGTAATGATGCAAAGCTACGACTTGTAGCTTTGCTAAATTATGAAAAACAGGAAAATATGAAACTTGATGAGATTCTCCGAGAGATGGGTTGAAATGAAGCCTGAATTAAGGCGAACAAGGTGATATGAAATTAGTTAAATAAAAATTGATTTTACGGGATGAAAAAGGCGAAACACGCGGAGCTCGTGCGACGCGTGGCCGCACGGTCAACGTATGTATGTATATATATTTATTATTATATAATCATATTTATTCATATTTATATTTATTTAACCTTATATAATCTTATATGGACTTTGAAATAAAGTAGTTTCAATCTCTCTCTGTGTGTGAATGAGAAAATACTCTACAATATTAATTTTCATTAGAGATTAAATATTCAATTCAAATAAATCCTCTATGTTTAATTTCTTATTGTTATCAGGATAATTATATTGTATCGTATAAATAATTCTCAATCATTTATTTTAATTATTAAATATTAGCTAATTATAATTTATTATTTATTTATAGAAACGTTTAAAAAACGCTATTTGTAGAATATTTTAAATTGTAACATAATAACACTGTTAGTATAGTTCACATATCCTATAATTAGTTAAGTTAGAGCCAATACTTTATAAGATCATACCCTCCTATTAAAATGTACGCTGCTTCTATTTGCTACCACCCCCTATATTTTGTATGATATGCTATATCTTTATTAATATAATCTGCATCATCCTTATTTGTATACAAAATGTAAATGATGACGTCGAAATAAAAATAGTAAAAGAGTGGGGTCGGAGACAGCTACGAGGCAAAGGAAGGGGCCCTTTCCGGGGTTTTATAGGCGACCGCGCCCGGGGTCAACACAGCAGTCTCAGCTCAGAGTGTAATACAGTGTGTTCATCTACGCAGGCCGCTTCTGGCTATCTCTCCTTGTCTCGATGTTAGGGATCCATTTATATAAAACAAACCTCCTATGTTTAAATTAAACAACACATTTATATATTTTGAAATTCTCTCAAAGGTATTATTCGATACAGAATTAGCTTGCTTTTCTGACTCAATGTTATATTCAAAATCTGTAAATCTTACATTTTATCCTATATTTTACTTAAATTCTCTTTTCCAAAATTACTCCTAATATACATTATATAGCTAATTCATCATTTATGTAGAGAACCCTATTTCTTACAGAGAAATGAACTTTGTGATATTCGTGAATTCAAAACAAAATATAATTTCGGAATTGTAGATTTTTCAATTATCTTGCCCACTAAATGACTCAAGCACACTTTCAAACTTAGTTTCAAAAATATTTGAATTCTTAAATTTGTATTTTTCAATTAACTTGTATAAATTATATGTATTCTGAGTAAATTAAAGTTATAGAATTGAATTTCAATAATGCAAATGTTAACTTCAGAGGAATAAAGTGAAACTTACGCTGTATTTGGGGGAGTAGGTGTAGACAATCTTGTGGAAACCATCATAGGTATAGGCTACTCCATTTCCTTCCCTTCTGTAACATATAATTTTCACAATAGTTCCACAGAATTACGCAGGTCACAATACATCTAATGAATATGTTCTTCCCTAAATGTATATACAGGGTGTACCAGGTAAATTGGGACTAACTTTGACAGTCCATAAAACAAAAACTACTTGAGATTAAAAACTTGTTTTTTTTTTCATTACGTAGCCATATTCATGTAAAATGCAACAGTACATGTGTGCGCAGTGTAGTGATGAAGAGTAACCGAGAATTAGAAAATCGAGCTGCCATCATCGTTGCTCTGCGCGCCGGAAGGAGCCCCAAAGAGATAGTGGATTTTCTTAAGTTGCCCAAAACCACTATTTATCGTGTCAAGAAGCAGTTTGATGAGGCCGACAGTAACAAAGAGGGGATAGCTACAAGGAAAAAGCACTCGCGTCGATCGGACAGGGTAAGAGGCGAAGAATTTGTCAAAAATGTCAAGGAGAAGATTGATGGAAACCCTGGGAAGAGCATGAGGGCCATAGCCAAGGAAATGGACGTTGGCTCTATGACAATTGTCAGAACTATCCATGAGGACCTTGGTCTCAAGTCTTATGCCCTTCGGAAAGGTCAGTTGCTGACTGAGAATATGAAGAATAACAGAAAAGGAAAGGCTGCTGCCCTCCTCAACAACCTGAAACACGACTCTTTTGGCATGCTAAGGTTCTTCTCTGACGAAAAGAACTTTGACGTGGACCAAAAGGTAAATCCCAGGAATGATCGCTGGATCTGTAAAGACCCCTCAGAGATACCTGTCGTGATGCACACGAAATTTCCTGCCTCCGTAATGGTCCTTGGCGTTATCAGCAGTGAAGGTGATGTCATGCCTCCCCATTTCTTTGAGAAGGGCCTTAGGATGAACGCTGACACCTACATCAATGTTCTGGAGACCGTTGTGAAGCCTTGGATGGACATGGTGGCCGCAGGAAGGAAGTATGTCTTCCAACAGGACTCAGCTCCAGCCCATAAGGCAAAAAAGACACAATCGTGGCTGACACTTAACGTCCCTAGTCACTGGGGTCCTGATATTTGGCCCCCTAATTCTCCAGATTGCAATCCCCTCGACTACTATGTATGGGGCGTTGTTGAGAGAGATGTCAACAAAGCTCCTCATACCACCATCCAGTCTGTCAAGAAAGCAGTTCACACGGTGATGACCCAAATGGACAAGGTCATCGTCGCCAAGGCCTGTGCTTCATTCCGCACTCGCCTCGAGACTGTTGTAGCTAATAATGGAAACTACATTGAATAAATAAAAACTATATCCTTTTATCTACTACTGTGTCAAATTTCATTCGGATATTTTAATTTTTACTTGCAAAAAATTTCAGTTAAAATACCATTGTTGAAATTCTCAATTTACCTGGTACACCCTGTATATATGAATAAAGAGAAGCTATTTTAATCTATAAAAGAGAAGAAATAATTGCATGTGCATGTGTGTTTACTAGGCAAATGTTTCAACAATATTTTACCTATTCGGATAAAAATTCGAAAAAAATATTTCTACGTCGTACCTAGACGCTGTCCGTGTTCTTTGTCTATTCAGGATGCTACAAAGATACACACGTGAGTTCGAAGGGAGGCAGCAAAAGTTATCGCCTCAGAATCCTTGGCGCCGTGGATGTCACTCTTGTGAAACCTTCCGCTCCACACTATACACATCCAGCCTGGACTACATCGCCTTTTAGGCAGCTCCGATGCCAGGTTCTCCCGGCACCGTCTTGTAGGATCATTCACACGCCCGGAGGCAACTCCCCATGTCTTCTATCACCGCAGATGTGTCCAGCCTCTAATTTTGACGCCTTCCCCGCATGGCCATCCCCCACAGCTGGAGTCCACCCATCTTCCCCAACTTTACTATGAAATCTTGGCTTCTCGGATAGTTTGTCATCCATTTTACATTATAAAGAGATAGTTTTAGAAGGAGAAATTTCGACCTAAAAATAATTACAGCATTCACGGTTTAATTTACGTATTCCTTTTATTCCTCTTTCGTTTCCACAAATATTTAGTTTATCTTATTGACACTATACATAGCCATACCAAATTAATTGCGATAATTTCGACTGGTGATAATGCATATAGTTCTTCAATATGTCTATATGCAACCTTAATACTATATAGTGTTGAGACATGAGAGAGTCTTTGTTATAGATTCTATACCCTGGAATATGTAAATTAGTTTAATAATAAGCTGAATTGGGCATCATTATATTGAGGAAAATGAAAGTAATAAAATTATATTATTGAAAAAACTCCAGTTTTTACTACAATTAATACTACTAATAATAATAACAATGCTATTTTTCGTAGCAATATTTGTTGGCCATCCACTCAAGCAAAACCCAGACAATGCCGGGTCTTTGGCTAATGAATTCAGTATAGGGGACGTCCTGGAGAGATTTGCCCATATCAGGAATTAAAATTTGTAACAAATAAATTTACTGGCAATTATTTGATATTTGATACTATTGCTGAAAAGAAACACATTGCCAGCAAATATTTTTGTTACAAATTTTATAGATAGATGGCAATTGAATTTATAAAATCAAATATTATACTTTACGTTGACCTAAACTAACCATAACCTAACCTGAACCTAATAATCTAATCTACACTAATGTGAACATTTGACAAAATCAGGTTAGGTTCAATTTTATATTTTACAAAATCTCTTCAATATTCCGAAAAGTGTATACTTACATATCTGTTAGGTTTTCAAGTTGCTTTGGGACTTTAAGATATCCGAATACTTTCAAAAAGATTTCCATCTGAAACACATTCATTATAATAATTATTTTCAGAGTTCTAAAGAGATTTAATATAAGCTATATTAGATCATATATTCTTAAAACAAAAAAGAAAACCAATAATGTGCCCTTATATTGCTACAAGGTTTTTGATCTTGTCACTTAGAAAAATTTAATATGAGAAATATAAATATGATAAGGCAATTTATTTTGGTCTAAAAAACACAATTCATCCTTTTACATTAAAAAGAGAGGCGTATAGAGAGAAATTCTCTTTAATGTCTTTTGATAAAATAATAAATATATTCTGTATAAATATTATATCTTTTAAATACGTATTGTCCACTTCGCGTCTATATAGAGAGTTCATATTTTCTACTTGATTCATATGAATATACTTATAATTAGAAGAGAAAATTTCTATAAAGTATAAAAAAAGATAATGAACCGTGGCAATGTGTTTCTTTATTCAATAAAGAAACGCATTGCTACGGTTTATATTCATATATTTTATACTTATAAATACATATTAGAAACTTCGCCTTTGTCGGTCCCAAGCCTGGATGAAAAAGGATGAGGGGGAGCAGTAACAAGCTCGCTAAAAAACCTGGGCTCAGCTGACCCGGCTGATAGTACCCTGTAAGGACTCCTGATCCAGGGATACAGGATGAGCAGCGTCTGTACCCATGTTAGGAGGGGCTGTAAATGGGTTCTGTTCCTCATGTCAGAGGCCAGCATTTCTTTTGGAACTAAGTCGGCCTGCCACTGAGTAGTGCTCCCAGTCTTAATGACAAAGGCAGACGCATTCTACTTCACTCAGTGTGGAGATAAGAAAGAAGAAGAAGACATATTAGACATTTAGAGAATGTAAAGAGCTGACGTGGCGCAACGGTTATGGCATCTGATTATACATAACAGACGTTTCCAGGTTCGATTGTTTTTTTAACGAATGTAGTACTCTTTCTTCCAAACCATATTTTGGTAAGAGAATGTCGTGAAATCTTTTCTTAACATATTGACCTATAATTTTTGTCGGATAACTCCTCTTTTGCTGGTACCAATTTTAGATCAGCAATTCCAGTTTAAGCCAAATGGTTTTCAGTAAAGAATATAGATATTTTAACAAATTTTGCATTTATCTCAACTACCGTGGACCTAAATTACACTAATGAATTGAAAATTATAGTTTTAATTAGTATAGTTTTCTATTTTAAAATAATCTATATTTTTACTATTAATTTAGTGGTTAATTCGGACAATATAAGTTAAACATTATTTTGATAATATGTGTGTGAATAAACGTTATTTCTTGTATAATTATTGCTCTAAAATGTATATTTAAATAATTTTCACTCTCTCTCTAAAACTATAAATAATTTATATATTCAGAAAAATATGTACA
The DNA here is from genome assembly GCA_030710605.1 of Cordylochernes scorpioides. Lineage (NCBI taxonomy): Eukaryota > Metazoa > Arthropoda > Arachnida > Pseudoscorpiones > Chernetidae > Cordylochernes > Cordylochernes scorpioides. The sequence continues at coordinate 15,026,242 of CP092863.1, forward strand.
TAAAATAGTTTGAACATTTACACGCATAATCTACATAGGATATAGCTTGTGTTTTGCAATAAATAAAAAAATCCCGGATAAAAAAGGAGAATAGGGAGCAGTAACAAGATCTCTAAAAAACTTGTGTTCAGCTGATAGTACCCTGTAAGGATTCCTGATTATGTGACACATAATAAGCAGCGTCCATACTCCAAGTAAGAAACGACTGCCTATGAAGTCTGTTCCTTAGGTCAGAGGCGTCATTGTTGGAAAAAAAAAGAGGGAAAGTGTTTTAGGGTAGTAAATCATAAAGTATATATAAAGTATAAAAACGAGAACAAACTAGTGTTTTTTGTTTATATAATCAGTAATTGTAATGCAAATTGTTAAATGTTTTTTTTTTTCTCTCTCTCTCTCTCTCTTTGAAAATTATTAATTATTAGGTAAAATCGCTTAATTCTTTAAAACCATTTCAGCTGTAAGTAAACTTGTTATTTATTGTTTCATCGTCCGAACCATAAAAGATTCCCAACAACCATTTCACATTAGAGATAAGTTACCTTGGTACTGATAAATACTCCCAGCCTTAATGATAAAAGCAAATGCCTTTTATTTCAGAGAAATGAGAGAAGAAGAATTATTGCTACCGGTAATTCATCGCAAGACCAGGTATCAGACTAATAATTATAAATTTCCGCAGTTTATACACTACGTGACATTGAAAATGGAACACCAAGAAATAGTGGCCAGAAAATTATGCAAATTTCAGGGTAGACGCGCCTAACCGAGTTATGCAAGTGATGTAAAATGCGCAGCTCTCGTGCGCACATGGATTAAGATATATGGGAAGGAACTTGCAGAAAGGACAGTATTCGTGTCGTTATTTCTTCAAGGAAAATCATTGTAGAAATTTTGTTCTTGTGTCAAAAGACACGTGTAATAACAGAGAATGTCAGGACATCGTAAACGGAGGCAGTTCAAGCAGACAGACGCTTTTACGAGGGGCATGGTGATCGGACTGAAAAGGGCAGGTTGGTCCATACGTCAAATCGCAGCTGATACACACCTTGGTGCGTCCACGGTGCACCGACTGTGGAAAAAATGGTTGGAACAAGGAAATGTGGCAATTTATAGGAATGTCGGTGCAACCAGAGTGACGTCAGCACGTGTGGATCGGCGTATCCTTCGACAAGCAGTGGCGGCCCCACAAGCCACTTGTACCGCCATCCTGCAACATGTGCAAGACACCCTAGATCATTCCATCTCGACCAGAACCATTTCCCGTCGATTGGTTGCTAATGGCTTGCACTCATGCCGTCCGCTAAGAAGACTGCCATTGACCCCACCGAATAGGCGCCAACGTTTGGAATGGTGCCGGGCTAGATCGACGTGGATGACGGAATGGCACAGGGTCGTGTTCTCAGATGAGTCGCGTTTCTGCTTGTCCAGTGATAGTCGCCGTGTACGCGTGTGGCGTCGACGTGGAGAAAGGTCCAATCCGGCAGCAATTGTGGAACGCCCCACCGTGCGACAACGTGGAATCATGGTTTGGGGCGCAATCGCGTATGATTCCAGGTCACCTTTACTTCGTATTCAGGGCACTATGACGGCCCAACGATACGTTGATGTTGTGCTGCGACCGGTGACACTCCCATACCTTCAGGGGGTACCCAATGCCCTTTATCAGCAGGATAACGCCCGACCGCACACTGCTCGCATTAGCCAACAAGCTCTGCAAGATGTACAGATGCTTCTCTGGCCACCGTACTCTCCTGATCTCTCACCAATCGAGCACGTCTGGGACATCATTGGACGCCGTTTGCATGCCTTGCCACAGCCGCGTTCAGAAGACGAACTGTGGCAAATGGTTGAGAAGGAATGGAGAGCCATCCCTCAGGACGCCATCCGTACTCTGATTGACTCTCTACCTAGACGTGTTGCTGCGTGCATCGCCGTCCGCGGTGGTCCTACTTGCTACTAAGCCGACGCCGTTCTCGCTCTGTATTATGACTATCATTTTGAAATAAAGACCACTTATTGTTCGTCCCTGTCTCTCTCTGTCTGCCGAGTTTCATCATTTTCTGGCCACTATTTCTTGGTGTTCCATTTTCAATGTCACGCAGTGCATATATTTTAATAAAACTTTCTCTTTCCTATTAAATTGATCGTGTTTTTGAGATTCACACAATTTTTAAAATTATTTAATATCTTATTAGAAAATATATAAATTTATAATTGAACTGAATAAAAGATCAAAAGGTATTTCAACTAATAAGTCTCGAGGGAACATACAATATTTGGATATCAAAGGTTAGCTTTATATTTTATTTTCTCGCTCACACACTAAGTTATAAATTCTTTCAAAATTGAATATATTTTCAAATTTCATACTTACCGCTCTTTCAGCTCTCACAGCATTCAGCGAGTATTTGTAATTTGTAGACCTGGAGTGAAAATAAAAGTTAATGAATATATGTCTTTTTGTCATATATATATATATATATATATATTATACAATTATACAAAAATGTAATGCCTTGATAAAGGTTGGCGTTCAGCCAACCGAAATACTAGCAAATAAATATTTTATTCAATCCAATATATGCCTTTTTATTATCTAATATATATATATATATATATATATATATATATATATATATATATATATATATATATATATATATATATATGTCATAATATATGCTCTTACAGGAATAATAAAGTAAATCTGCAGCCGACCAGAGAGAGAGAGACGTAGTCGATTCGAAGATAACTAACTTGCGACCCTTTGTTGACCACATTCCTGAGGGGGGCGTCAACACCTGGCGACTAATCTTTTATTTGCCCCGCTTGTGTACACAGGAAAAAAAACAGTATTTCAGTAGACAGCACTCTCGCCACCTTTTTTCTCTCTCGGCTGGCTGCCTGGATTATTGTCTCTTCCAACTTGTCGTGTGATTATTTCTCTCCTCACCACATTTACCACTAAATTGTCACAGAAAAAGTCGACAGGATCATATCACAGAAAGAGTCGACAGGATAAAGACCTGGCCAGGAAGCAAATCCCTCATATACCGGAGTATGAAGAAACAAGAAGCCAAGCCACGATGATCGGCCAAACCCAACTCAACTGTAACCACTCCTCTTCGAGCCCTCAACCCCTTCTTCGCCAACCTTTGAACCGTGATCCCGAAGAAGTATTCACCTACGACGGAGATGGAGCTGCCACACACTTCTTCCAGCACTAGATCTACCCAAGAACGACCACCGTGCCAGGGCAGGACACCTTCCTCCATCATGGACAAGACTCCGCCATATCCCTGCCGCTACTGTGATGTACAACACTGGTACGCTCAGTGTCACAGACAGAACACTCCCGAATCTCAATGAACTTACCTGCTCTCTAAACCAGCATAACCTGTAAGTGAAATTGTTTTACCCCTTCCATTCATTCTTTAAATAAGTCATTCCTTGTAAATTGTCCCAATATTTACATAATTAGCTTCATTTATTCTCTCCATGCCTATTAACAATGATTTTATGCTCCATACTATTTATCTAGATATTTGTAACTCATTTAATTAGTTACCTTACCAGTAGAATTTAACAATCGTTATTTTAATTGAATAATTTCCATTTTTAACGTAACTTTAAAAAAAAGGAATTCTACCTATTAACGCTTTACGATCTTTACTATTAACAATAGATTTTTCATAATCAATTTATTTATAAAAATATGCCTCCAGCACCTAAACTTTTGTATAGACCTCTCCTACTTGTAAGCACGGCTCACGAAAAATAATTTCTTTCCATAATCGATTCAAAATTCACCCTGTAATTCAGACGTCGAAGAATTCCAACCACCACGTGAGCCTTGCTTACAACCAACCCTTGGTGACTCTTATCTATCTTCCCCTTAATGCCCCTCTCATTCTTACAACTTTGTTAACTTTATACCAGCTCAGGACCTTTATAGAGAATTATTGATTAATCAATTATCGAACTTCTATATTGTCATTTCAAAATCCTAACCTTCGCCCTTCATTTATGATAATTTATTTCGTAGTTCATCTCTAGCCTATCCACCGACCCACACCATCTAGCCAATGGTGTGTTCGTCACAGGGTGCAGATTGACTAACTGCTAGATATTTATCAATCTGATTGAACAATCTGCATCGAGCGACACAGTTCGCTTCTTCTTCTCGCGCCACACGTTCGCCACACGGACCCTGTCTTCAAATCTATGTTTGTCCATTGTCCAAACCAGCACGATATAGCCTACCTCCGATATTTCCCACGGAGGTACGTTAAACATCGTCGCTGATTCTGTCCGGTCCGTCATCATTTCGCGCAGACATGGGTCTTACTTTCAACCCACCGCGAAATCATCGCCTTGCACAAGCTCCCACGACGGTTCAAACACCTCGTGTCCGAGCAGCTTTTCACTTGTAACGGACAACGCAGTCCTCGTCCCAATTTTTGGCACTGTGCGCGCATACTTTCCGCAAATTAAATTTAAGTCCGTTCGACTTCCTCACCTACACACGGGACTTTTCCCCTCGGACTCGCTACACAAGTAACTACATAGATAAGTTAGATTGGCCCAGGGCAAGTCTCCCCTCGCTCTGTTCGCCGAGGTTCTAACATTGTATGTAGTTTTATATTTACCTCAGTCCTGAGCTCACACAATTGATAACCTCAATCTCATTTCTCGTACTCTACACTTATAGCATAGAAAGCCCATGACAAGTTTCCCCTTGCCATGTCCGCCTGAAAATTATCTTAAAGTGTAGAGTTCCCCAGTCTTAATGATCTTCAGAATTTCATCATATGTATGTGACTCTTCTTCTCCTTGTTCACACCTCTCAATAACATTTCCCTTATAATACATTAGAATTTATTGTATATAGCCTTTTATAACCTTGATATTTTCAAAATCTCCCATAGATGTCAAACTCTCCGGTGTTGTAAAACTGCTTGTAAATAATATTTACTTGTGTACTATACAGTATTTTATTTACATAAAACTATGTCACCATTACCTTAACTAATTTTAACTGTAAAATTATTTTCTCTATTCCTGGCTTCTCCAGCTTTAAATATACTTAAACCATGTTCAGCCTTCTTCAACGGGGGCCATATGTCATAATATATGCTCTTACAGGAATAATAAAGTAAATCTGCAGCCGACCAGAGAGAGAGAGACGTAGTCGATTCGAAGATAACTAACTTGCGACCCTTTGTTGACCACATTCCTGAGGGGGGCGTCAACACCTGGCGACTAATCTTTTGTTTGCCCCGCTTGTGTACACAGGAAAAAAAAAACAGTCTTTCAGTAGACAGCACTCTCGCCACCTTTTTTCTCTCTCGGCTGGCTGCCTGGATTATTGTCTCTTCCAACTTGTCGTGTGATTATTTCTCTCCTCACCACATTTACCACTAAATTGTCACAGAAAAAGTCGACAGGATCATATCACATATATATATATATATATATATATCGAGCTTTTAATTATATAAGATATATCTACTTCATGAGAAATATTTTAAATATTAAACAAAGTGTACACTTCTAATATATTTCTTCAAAAATTAAAGATTTACTGGCCGAAGTATCTTTAATTTTAAGAAATATGAATGCCGGCCAGGCTCACAATTATAATATTGCCACGTGGAAAAAATGAGGGAAGACAAAAACTTCAGGAGGAGACAACAACTTATTTTAAGGCAAGGACAAACTATGAATGATAAACAAAAGATAAGTGAAGAGGGAAGTTTACAGAGTACCAAAATATAAAAATAAAAAATGATACTATGTTAATAAAATAAAAAATACTTTGCTACAATATATAATTTATCATATTATTCATCATTATAAAATATTCCTTTTTAGAGTATGAGGTAGTAAAATCACTCATAATAATTGTCTGGAGTGAAGTTATTGGAATATCTTCCAAGAAATAAACCTGTTTAGCATTACCTAATGATTCGATAAAATAACCCCATGAATCAATATCAAAACAAGAACATTAAGCCTCCAGGGAAAAGTTTCTTTTAAAAATATTTTTTATTTAAAAATCTCTCAAGCTTTAAGGAAAGAAAGCCCTTCTACGGGAGAAAATATTTTACATTATTAACAACCAAAGTATTTTATTCAATTTTAAATCATATTTTTTTGGCGTTTTAATGATGTAAATGATGTCCGCCATGGAAACACATTCCATGTCATCTAGTCAGACAAGTTTACATCAGCGTCTAGTAGATATTTTCCAATAGATCTGAAAGAGCTAATTATTAAGACATAGTTACATACCTTTCTCACAGAAGCGATCCTTGCTAAAGTAAAATGTGTCTATCAGAAAACAACCACAGGAATCTTGAGATTTTTTAAATAAAAAATATTTTTAAAAGAAACTTTTCCCTGGAGGCTTAATTCTCTTATTTTGGTTACATAATGAGTTAGACTTCTACTTGCATTGCAAGTAAAACAAAAAAATACTTAGGTCTGAAGAACAACACGGGGAGTTAGCGACTTCGGAACGCTCAAGAAAAGCTTGGGAATATTTGGATGTTTTCTAAAACCTTTATACATGTCGTTCAATATATTAAAATCATCAAGAGTTATATAGTTTAACTGTGTTAATACATGATTTTATAGGTGTGTGCGAATAAGAACACATTTTAAAAAATCAAGTCGATATTAAATTTGCTATGAATTCATATGTGTTGAAATATCTTCACCTGCAGTCATCTTTACATCGTTTATCACAGTAAGATATGTCCGCCATGGATACACAATCCATGTCATCTGGACAGACACGTTTACATCAGAGTTTAGTATATATTATCCAATAGACCTAAATATTTAAGACATAGCTACCTACCTTTCTCACAGAAGCGATCCTTGCTAAAGTAAAGTGTATCTATCAGAAAACAACCGCAGGAATCTCTGATGGTTTCATATATACATTCTTGAACGCACATCTGGAACAGAACATTACAATATTAATCATTTCTCGATAAAAAAAATAGACACTTCGGTCAGTTAAAGTTTTATTTTCTCAACGTTTTAACAAATATCTTTTATCTTCGTCGAGAGAAATAAATAAAGCATTTGGCAAGGCGTTAATCAAATGAAAAATCTCATGAGAACGCTCTTGCAACTTCACAACAATTTTTAACGCCTTGCCAAATGTTTCATTTTTATTTATTTCTCCTGCCGAAGACAAAATATTTTTGTTTAAACATTGAGAAAATAAAACTTTAACTGGCAAAGGTGTCTATTTTTAACGAAATATGAATGCCGGCCAGGTAACCTATATATATATTTTTTTTCAATATAATAATAATAATATATAATCCTTAATGTTTTCCACCTAACATATTGATAACTATATATTTATAACAATTTTAATTCTTCCTACCACCAATGGAATTCACAAAGCTCAATTTTATAGCAAAAATTTAATTAGGATTCATTCACCCATTATGATAAACAATCCTATTCATACAAAAATCTATATAGCTGTTTCAAACAGATTTCTTTAGATAATTTTATCAAAATCAATAGTTCTATCTCTCTCTTTTTTTTTCATATATGTAAAAAGAAACACATGAGATAAATAATGAGTAGAAATAGTTATTTTAGTATTATCTTAAATATAAATAAAAGTATTTTACGTTCGGTATCACTGATAAATATAAAAATTAAACTTACGGATTTGGACACTGGACCTTTACCAAGACGTTGGTATGCTGAAAAGTAGTCGTAACAATCTGTAGGGTAGGGTGCTGGGAGTTTCACCAGTTCTGTCTACATACAAACACCGAGTAGTAGTCCCTACTATCTATAACCCATATTAGGTAGTGTTGCCAAATTCCACATATGAATTCAGTTTAAATATTAATCGTAATAATCTAATAGCGTTAAAAATCTAACTATCCTCAGACAGAGTTATATCCGCCTTTATCTAAAACTAGCCAATGTACTCAGATTTGGCCGGTTTTCATCAGAGTGAAAGTTTGCTTAAGGAAATTTGTTTTAGGAAAGTTATCTGTATTAGAGTAAAATTCCTTTAACATATTATTGTCATCATTTTCTACTCCAAAATATATAAATTAATTAGTTATTGGCTAATTCAAATAGGTTATGAATAGCCTATATGCTAAACTACATCTTTCATCTACCTACCTGTCGAATTTATGCATTTTCAAATTAGTTTTTAATGGAAACGAGTGACTATGGCCTTTGAGCCTTCACTGATTTCTTCTGCGTTCTTCTTCGGTAAATGTTCACCAAATATTGTTTTTCCCATAAAACATGATTCGACAATATAAAATTCATTTCCAATCACAAAATAAGGGGTATAGTCCGTTAGTTTGAGAATTCGCATATATAAAGGTCTAAACCACTACAGATTACCTTCTATATATAAATATATTCAGTTAAAATTCGATCCAAATCAGTCGATTTTGTGGAAACGTATTTGAACAAACATATATTCCAATTTTATTTATATAGATGTTAATTTTTTTGCTTCAATAGTTAAAAATTAATAAAACGTTTTATATAAAGAACGTTTTTTTCCCCCTTTCTTTCCCTTGTTACACAGAAGTTGAATCCTCCGAGACCTAATGAGATAATGAGTTCGATCTACCCAAATGTGAGCTAGCCATTGGTATAATTTCTATTTTGGAATCTTATATATAAAATAATGCTTTCTCTATTTTCTATTATATTCGTGTAGGTTCTCTTATGTTTAGGCCATATTAAATTAGTGATTTTAGGAATCTATATTTGAAAGAAAGTTTTTTTATTTTTTATAATTTTTATTTATTTATATATATATATATATTTGTAGAATTGAGGAAAATTCAAAATAGTCCTTTGAATCATTGAATAATTATATTACTAAAAGTATATAAAAGTGGCTGATTTGTGATATATATTGTTTGAATAGGTATAAAAACTTGATAACCAATTGACTTCACCTTAAATTCGATATTTTTTTATGAATGCCCCCGGTGCTGTTTTTATCTTTATTCAAATAATATATATTCCCCTAATTATTTTCATATATTTTGTTAATTTATTTTCATAACCACACACACAACACAAAATTGAAATTTTCACAGTGTTGTGTTCTTACAATTTATTTTTGATTGGATATCAGAAAATTAACCAAATTGTGATTGAAATATACCATTCTCATCTTCACCACGAGGATCTGGAAGAAGTCGTTCAGGAAGCTTTCATCTTTATAAGGATTCCAGAGAGTAAAGGGAGAGTGAAATGAGATCAGAGATCTTGTAAATTCTGGAGCCATCATGTTGGGTTTCATCGTTACATATCCTAATACGTTGATTTTTGTGATTTCAGAGAAAGCATGATCTGTCAACACATAGAATCATTATTAAAGAGATAGTGATTTAAGACGCTTTAGTTAAATACTCTTACTAAATTTAGGCGAGTTGAAGATTTTCTAAAAATGCATTCAAATACCTAGTTATGCTCACGTAATTATTCACCTGGGAAAATCCTGTATTGGGAATAGATCCCCAATGAGAGGCTTGCTGTTGTTAAAAAACTAATTCTTTATAGAACATTATAGAACTCCTTATAAGAATATTATTGAATACATTAATTGACTTTAATAAATACACACAATAAATGTTACATTAAAGTAACTATAATAATAAAAGTATTAGATGTATATTATCCAGAAAAATAAATTCCTGAAAAATGCAGGATTGTATAAGACTGATGAAAACGTTATCAATAAATATGTAGGAACCAATAAGGAATTTTGAACATAATGAGCGTCTCATCTTTAGTCTCATCATTTGTATTATCAAATAAAACAATAAAACTATTTTTTACATTTGAATTATTAAATAATAATACAGATTTGTTTTTGCTATATACTGTATATCACTTAATGGAATTATTATAGCCTGAAATCATTCGTTTTCATCACACTCTATGGTTGTAAGTGTATAGTGGCGAAGGCTACCATCTACAAGAACCATCTTTTAATTTAAGTTTGGATAATGCCAACTATCACATCGACCTTCCCATTTTGTAGGAAAGAACTTTCGCAGTCCATCGGTGGCGGAGTCTTTCTCGCAGTGGGCGCTATACCAATGAAGACTTTGTATATATATTCTATATATTTATCTTATCTCTATATATATCATTATTCATTCTTATTTATGGAAAAATAGTACAAATGTGATATTGTACTGGGATAAGGTGCATAAATTATGAAAAAAGGGCATCTCCTTATCGTGCAACTGAAAGTTTCTGTTGGCTTGCGCCATCTATCGGAATAAATATCAACTATTCTCGTTGATTTTTAATTATTCCAGAATTGGCCAAATACCCATTCTTGATTAATCAAGAAAATCTAACCACAAGAAAAGCTTTTCTTGATTAATCAAAAATGGGTATTTGGCCAATTCTGGAATAATTAAAAATCAACGAGAATAGTTGATATTTATTCCGATAGATGGCGCAAGCCATCAGCAACTTTCAGTTGCACGATAAGGAGATGCCTTTTTTTTCATATTCTTATTTATATTTATATTTATTTTTATATACTCAACCTTTTTTATGGAAATTGTGTAACAAAGTACTTTCAATCTCTCCCTGCTTTAAACTAAATATCAAAAGGATAACAAAAATATCAACACGATTTGAAATTATCACAGTACCTGAGATCAGTTTAATCTGAGGTAAATTGGTCAAGTTGGGATGGTCCACTCGTTGGTTGAAGACATGGCAGATGGTCCGGTGGCCATGGTTGTCGATTAGAGGAAGATAGCGGAATGTTGAAGGCCTGTTTCAAAATCTCAATCACCTTTTTTCAACAAAAGTTTATATCGTTATGAATATAGAGCAATTAATATTTAAATATTTTATTTTCGCATTTCTGATCATATAAAAATTTACAAAATTATTTTGTTAAATATATTCATTTTAGACATGCAGGAAATGATTTCTTTGAGGTCATTAGAAGAATATTACTCAAATCTTTTTTTATTTTATATTTTTCTGCAGTGAAATTTTGTCAAAATGATTTTTACCATGCACGAAAAGTTATAATTAAAAAAATTTGCGCCTTTTTTTAAGCATCAATCAATTATTAGCTTGGATCCCAGTAAACTTTAATTACTCTATTTGAAAAATAAGTCCGCGGTTAAAAAAACTAATACGTATTATTTTTAATATTAAAAAGAGACGCTAAAGAAAATAAATTCTATCAATTAACTGAAGAACATTTATCAAACTTTACGATTTTTACTACTTCACCATTGCCAGTTCCAAGCCTGGATGAAAATTAGGAAGATGATCAGTAATGTTCCTGCGGAGAAACCTAACAAACTGCTCTTCGCCTTATCTACAACTGTCCGAACTTTGCAGAAGTGAAACATCGGTTGTTCCCTGATCTAAATCATTTAACTCTCTGCAACTTTGTCTATATAAATTTTATGAACTCTGTCGAATAATACATGTGAATTTGTAAATATTTAATTCTAAGTTCTAATTTGTTTGTTGTTTTGTTTGTTTCCTCAATAATGTAATAGCCGCAAATATTTCAATATCGCGCCTGGTTGATTAATACAACGAAAAAAAAATCAGTAATAATCCCTCGCTAAAAAAGAATTCCACTGATTCAGAGATTATAGTATTCTTTAAGAAAACCTAATTCAGGAACATGGGATGCTCAAAGTATGTATCCCAATATAAGAGTAGCTTAATATAGCGTCTGCTCATCATATTTACATTGTTCAATCATGAGTCTCAAGATCCACACAGACCTTTAATATTGAAATGAATTAGAGGAATTAAAAAATATGAAGATAGTTACTCCAAACAATCTGAGATGCCTCCACAAGTAGAAAGAGCATAATAACTGTCCAGATCATTCTTATATCTGTGGAAGTCTTCCCTTGAAGCAGTTCTTGCAAAATGTTGGTAGTCAGGATGGACGGTCTAAAACAACACATGCTTTTTAATTTACATTTCCATCATATATAATTTGATAATGCTATTTTCATCAATATATAACCTTAAATATATTTCAAATGAATGTATTTAAATCATTTAGAAACATAAAATACACACTATCTCAAAGTAATTTAAACAATGAACTGATTGAAATAATATTTTTATCTTACTTGAAACTCAACTATCTCCTTTTTCGCACAGAGGGGGCTTTCAGATTAAATATTCTGTGATATATATTTTTAAAATTAATCACTTGTATTGCTTAACAACCCCTCTTTTAAGGAAGTCTTTTTAAATCTATTTTGCTCTTGAAGTGGATTAGCTTGTTCAAAGGGATTTCTTTGTTTAAGAGGTCAACTTCTATGTCTTAGCTTGGTTTGATTGCGTTGTTTCTTAAGGGAGTTCTTAAAGTCGCTCTTGCTTGTAGAAGTTTTCTGTCTATGGGTTCCAGGTCCTTGCTTCCGAAGTTTTGAATCTTGTTGACCATTGACAGTGTTATATTTGCGATCCATAATCTTAACCACTTTTCTGGCTTGTTATAGCGTCATCTGAGTAGTCTGGGGTCTTCATTATTGTCATTGTAAATAGACAAAAGAATTGCTATAAATTATTAAATAAAAACAAACGATAGCAATGCGTCTCTTTATACATAAAATTTTTAATATGCTAGCTTTCGGATCTTATCGATCCTTCAACAGGCCAAGCTGTAAATTGAGAGAAAGAATATATATATAAATGTAAAATATTATTTATATACACCAACGAAGATAGAGAATAAAATATAAAATAAAATAAATATAAACACATTTCACGAGTTCACGTTTTCTCGTGGCCAGGCTGCTGTTGTTTCATCTCTGTCCAAAGCTCAGTTTGTCTTCTTTCATAGTCAATTGGTCCCTTTATTCCAATGGCCGGGCTGTTTTTTGAATGAGTGGTACTGAGATGGTAGTTCTATACGCCTGTTGATACTGTTTAAATCTTGAGAGACGAAGGATTCTATTAATAATCTTTGATATTTGGATTTGATGTTGTGGTAATGACAGGTTGGGTCGGAAAGGTTAAAGGCATGGCCGGTTTTAGAGGTATGCTGAAAGATCAAAGATTTGGGATCTTTGTTTATTATATTTCTGTTGTGCTCGGAAATTCTGTTGTAAATGAAACGGCCAGTCTCACCCACATATTTAGCGTTGCAATCTTGGCAACCTATGGAGTAAATGGCATAGGCCAAATACTCCGGAACCCCATCACCAAATCTAATATTAAGAAACGTCCCGACCAGCAACCATATGCCATTTACTCCATAGGTTGCCAAGATTGCAACGCTAAATATGTGGGTGAGACTGGCCGTTTCATTTACAACAGAATTTCCGAGCACAACAGAAATATAATAAACAAAGATCCCAAATCTTTGATCTTTCAGCATACCTCTAAAACCGGCCATGCCTTTAACCTTTCCGACCCAACCTGTCATTACCACAACATCAAATCCAAATATCAAAGATTATTAATAGAATCCTTCGTCTCTCAAGATTTAAACAGTATCAACAGGCGTATAGAACTACCATCTCAGTACCACTCATTCAAAAAACAGCCCGGCCATTGGAATAAAGGGACCAATTGACTATGAAAGAAGACAAACTGAGCTTTGGACAGAGATGAAACAACAGCAGCCTGGCCACGAGAAAACGTGAACTCGTGAAATGTGTTTATATTTATTTTATTTTATATTTTATTCTCTATCTTCGTTGGTGTATATAAATAATATTTTTCATTTATATATATATTCTTTCTCTCAATTTACAGCTTGGCCTGTTGAAGGATCGATAAGATCCGAAAGCTAGCATATTAAAAATTTTATGTATAAAGAGACGCATTGCTATCGTTTGTTTTTATTTAATTATTGTCATTGTATAGAGACTTTGAACTCGATAGGGTTGGTTCCATATTATCAAGCAAATTTTTATTTGCATAGAGCTCCAGCTGACCATCATTCTCATGGAGAGAAAGCTCATGACCAAAAGGTCAGTTGTATCCAAATTTCCTTTTCTCCCATATACAGCTTTCCCATGAGTTCTGGGTAATTGTAAATATTTTTCTATGATAATATAGTCTTTAAATATAATTGGAAGTTCAATCCGTTTTCTACTCAGGGGGGTTGGATATGAATATTTAAAAATGTATTGCTTTGGATATTTGTGCAAAGTCTTATAAGAACAAATTTACACATCCACACACAACACACATCAAATGTATAGCCTCAACAGTTTCCTCTTTAAAATTTGAATTTCCCATATTCTCCTATCATTTAGAGATCCATTTATTTGGAATATAGATAATATAACATTCGCGACATATTCTTATGTGTGTATGATTATCACCAGTTGAAACGTTGAAATTAACAACAGCGAAGTCAGCCTCTCTTTTGTTATTTTCTTTCTTTTTTTCATAATATAATATTTTCTTAATCATTTTTGTATATCCTTGGATTCTAATCTTCCTCCTTCTAACAATAATTTTGTTTATTTTACTATCCAATTTTTATAATGATTTGCAACCAATTGTAAGGACAGGTTTGGAAGATGGCTTTCTCTTCTACTCTACGAATTCTTTTTTTCATTTTTTGAAGGTTCTTTCTTGTTCCACAGCTCCAGCTTTGGCCAATTCAGACAAGAGTCAACTTGTATACCATCGTTTACATGCTTGTCTGAAATTTACAAAGCTGCTGTTTGGGCACATTCTTTCATCTGAAATCTATACGTTCTGTACAGAAAGGATAAAATAATTCATTATTTTAATACATTTTAAAACAGTATAGGTATCCTATTTTCCCAAATAAAATATAGTGATTGAGAATATTTCCAAGTTTACCAAAGAAATCTTACCTATATCAAATAGTTCCCCAATTCTACAAATAAAAAATATATAAAAATTATAAGAAATAAAAATCCTTCTTTCAAATATAGATAACTAAAATCACTAATTTAATATAGCCTAAACATAGAGAACCTACATGAATATATTAGAAAATTAAAAAAAAAAACATTATTTTAAGATTTCAAAATAGAAATTATTCCAATGGCTATCTCACATTTGGGTAAATCTAACTCATTCTCAGTATGACTTGTAGAGTTCAACTTCTGAGTAACAAGGAAAAGAAAGGATAAAAACGAAAATATTATCAAACTTGCTTAATACAAAATACAATCCAAGTCAACAATCTTTTTTTCTAATCCATCAGTTGATTGCTTAAAACAACTCTCACAGACCATGCTTTCCTAGTATATTGATGATTTGCTGGGGAATTTTGTATATATCTTGTTTGCTTAGGCCGCAGCATTGCAGGATGTGCTCCAGGGATGTCTCACAAGCCAGACATTTTGTGCAGTTTGGGAAGTATTTGGTTTTGCCCTCAAAGAATATTTGCCTTGTGTGGCCTGTTTTTAGGTGGGAAATGATTGTCATGTCTATCTAGGTTGGTCTATCTCTCTCCAGGAATGGAACTACAGTACCAATGATGTGAGAAATCCTTCCTCCAAGTTATCATTCTTAAGTCAACAATGGCAACACTTAGTGATAGATAATCCATTTGAACATCCTTAAGGATCTTAAATTGAACTCTGGGTGTTGCATGCTGACACTTCCTAATGAAATAGACTAACCCACTTATACCAATATGATTAAGGATGTCCAAATAGAAAATCATTAACTTACCCCATTTTCAAAACAGCGAAGTTTATTGGCAGCACAGAATTTCTCACGGTCCATGCTGGAATACATCAAATTGAAATATGTTACTAACAAAATCAAAGAAATGGTTTGCATGAAAAGGTTAAAGATATAAGTTATAAAGTTAAAGATATAAGATATTAAAGATATATATGTAAAGTTTATAAATCAAGAGGCTTGTAATATAATTTAAAATATTAAAGCCCGTATCAATGAAGATCTAATAGCAATGAGCAGAGGCACGCTATTCTTTAGTAATAAATTAGCTATTAAAAGACATTTAAAAGTATAAATGTATGTTAGATACTTCTTCTTTATTAAAGTATAAAATAAATATTAGGTATGAGATTACCAATAGAATCAAAGTTAATTTTATCAGTACCTTTGCCCAGTACAGATGGTAGTCGCTGGCAGTTCGACACTCTCTGGATACTCCAAAGTGACGGACAGAGTGACTGGGTAGGTGAGGTAGATACTGATGTAGACAGAAGTCTGATATGCCAGGAAGGAGAAACAGCAGATCCAGAGTAGACCATGGATCCATCGGATCAGCCCGCGGTCCAACAGAATCCTTCTTCCTCCAGCGATCAGAGAGTCAGAAAGAAGCGCGAGGGCATAGCGGTAAACTGCTGGATCCAGTCTCTTCTCCATAGCCACTTTTGTGAAACTGACCCATGCACACCCATACTTAGTAAACATACCCAACGTCTTTTACTCAAGATATATCAGGATGCAGTTGAAAAAAATTAAATAAATATCATTATTTAAGATATATATATTGTCAGGAGGACAGCTGGACGACCAGTCGGGGAAAACGGTGGCGCTACGTAGAAGATGGAAAAAAAAAGGGAGTCCTCCCTTCTTGCTCAAACGGCTGGATCGATTTGGCTCATGTACATAGGCACTTCTATTTTATATTTTCTATAATTAATTAAATAAATGTTTAAAGTAATTCGGAAGCTTATTTGATTATTTTTCTTCGCGACAATATAGAAGGAAGTGTAATGTAACATTAGAAAAATATGATATAGCCAATCATTATTTCATATAATACATAGACCAAAATGAAAATGATGATGCAAGAGGGTAAAAATAAGAAAATAGAGGTGGCTAATGATCGACTCCTGGTAAAAAAAATACTCACAATAAAGGGATAGTTAACTCAAAATCAAGAAATAATAGAAAATAACTTACTGAAAATATTTAGCAGAGAAGATCTCTGAATATATCACAACGGCCCTACCTTTATAAAGAATTGAGTGATAGTTCTTATATAATTCTTTTTTATTAGAGCTTAATTAATTTTATTGATTCCATGTTTTGAGAAAAATATGGACTTTCTAGGCAGAAACTTTGCCGATCTTTGTCGTAATTAAAACCTGGTTGAGGACACTAAGTATTGGTTTTTGATGAGCCTTGTTGTTCTGTAACAGATTGTTCTTAGACCTAACTTTTTATTAGTAACCATCGATCAGTTAAATTTCGATTAGTTTTGAGAAATTTAGATTTTAAATAGAGTTTATATAAGAGACTAATTATTTTATTATCTTATTTCTATGTGCGCTGTAGAGCGAGAGGATGTCATGGAAAGTTTTCAATTTATCTTTCAATCAATGTTTCGGATTTTTCATAGCTATTTATTTCTATAGAATAATAGAAAGGAACCAATATTTTTACATAATACTAGACGGGTGACCCGGGCTTCGCCCCGGGATTGACCCGTGTGCATATCTACCCGAGTGATTTATATTTAGATAAGATTTTTTTATAATTGTTTGTTTTTAGCATTATCTATTTGTTTGCATCAGCCTAATTTAATCTAATTTAATTTAGTACTTAATAGAGGGCGCTGTTCGTGAGCTAAGTAGAATAATTTGAATATATAGTTTTAATAATTGATTTATATATTTTTTAAAATAGCCTATCGTCTTCCCCGTATTTTTTAACCTATGTATGGAAATTTTGGTTTGAATTAGTGAACTACTGCGAATTTGTATACCGGACATACAAACAAACATACAAACAAACAAACATACAAACATTGATTTTTATATATATAGATTTCAAATTTATTTTTAAAACTTTGGAGGGTCTTCAAACAAATATTTTAGAAACAGGTTTTAAAAACAAACATTTTAAATTAGAACGAGATAATATAAAAAAATTAAACAAATTTTCTGATATATTTGATCTTAATTTCATTCATTAAAAAAGTATTCAATTTTGACTATATCATCTATCATCATTTTTGATATACAATATTTATTATTCAAAATTTTGTTGTATACAAATAAATATCTTGCAAAATCTATTAATTCCATATATAAAAGGAAATATTAAAACTAAAAATAAATCATACAATAAATATCAAATATAGAGTTAAATATTTTCGGAGAATATGTTTCTTTTTTAATTTTAACAGCGAAATTTTCAAAGGACAAAAGGTGACTAGAGTGAACACGGTGATCCTGGTGAGATTTACTATTGTTTTAAAGATTATATAAAGATGGACATTTTTCCGGGAAGAGATTGATCTATAAAAATAGAAGTCACCTCTCTCAAAATAGACGCTGAAACTTAAAACCATCAATTGACCATCTCCGCAAACTAGCAGAATCGGAGATAAAAACCACAACACCAGCTTTGGCAAACTGAGAAGCGCCCATCTGGAGACCATGGTTTCGGGCTATGACCCTCATCAGTCCAGGACGAACTTTATTTCATGATGTCCACAAGGGATCAAATGAAATTTCCACAATCTGTCAAAGAGGTGTTTATCTTGTAGAGTGGCTAGACCAAATCTATAACCAAAATAAATATGGAAACTTGTCGGGGGGAGATTAATCTATAAAATTCCCGTCAAAATAGACACTAAAACTAAGTTCCATATATAGTATATATATTATATATGATTGAAATATCATAGCGTCTATCTAACGGATCCTTTTGTTCAAACCTCGTCAAAATGAGAAACCGCTCAAGAATCCAAAGTCAGCATTTGCATGTGTCCCAACCCTCAATGTAAGTAAACTTCAGACCATTTCAAACAATATAAATATTACAATTTATTTTATTTCTCTTAGAATATGGTTGAAGAGGCTGTTTATATTGTATAGATAGCCAAACTTCTGTTTTGTTTCTAGAGAGATCATCAATGGTGATGGCCGTGGTGATGACCATGGTGATGACCGTGATGGTGGCCATGATGATGATGATGGCCGTGGTGGTGATCGTGGTGATGACCGTGGTGGTGGTCGTGGTGGTGATCATGGTGGTGATCATGGTGGTGACCATGATGGTGCTCGTGATGGTGTCCGTGATGATGGCCATGGTGGTGATGGTGACCATGGTGATGATGATGCCCGTGATGATGACCGTGATGATGACCGTGATGATGACCATGGTGATGTCCATGGTGATGCCCGTGGTGATGTCCGTGGTGGTGATGCCGGGCCAGCAGGCCGCTACCAGGTGCAGGCCGACCCCAGGCAACGAGAGCCAAAGCCATCAGGAAAGCCAGGACAAAGAGGGAAAGCTGCATGTTGCTGGGAGTGCTGTGGAAGTGGCGACGACCGCCTATATACCCGCTAGGGACACCGCTCCTGGCTGGCGCCATTAGCACCAATGAACGTAACAGTCCTTGATTCTGATTGCCTAAACTTGGCCCAGAAAGGACATGCAATACTTGTTAAGAATAGACTCGACATTCCCCAAACTGTTCCATTCACCAAATAGATAATAAAAACTAATCAATCTATAGTTTAATTTAGATTGTACAGAATTTTGAATCTCGATCTTACTGTTTATATAACAGATATATTATCTACGCTAGAAGACATCAATTTTATAATAATCTAATGGTAAATCCATAGGTTTTAGTCCATTCAAATGTAATCCATAAAAACATTTTGTGCTACGGACTTGGGTAAATTTATATTTTCAAATTTCTGTAACATGGTATGTATAAATATCAAATTGTCTATTATAATGATATCAGAATATTTCTGTTTGTCATTTGCAATATTTCTACTCAACAAAATCACTAAACACAAATTGAAGGATCACATTATATAACATACGTCACAGTACAAAGAATGATTCCTTAGTAATATTTCACACCATTTTATTTCCTAAATATTTTATTCAAAAGAACGTCTATGAATAAAAATTCTGTGCATGCGCTCAATATTGTATTGACACAGCAATTTATTTAAGGCACAAGCACCAGTTAAAATTGATAAAATACAAGAGAATCAATGAAGGAAGTTTACGCAGAATAATAAAATACATAAACATCAAAATTAAAATAATCTGTTAATAAAGTAATAAATACTTTGCTACAATATGTTTTACATTGTTCTTAAAAATACTCCACATCTTCCTTTACATTCTGAATATACTCTTCTTCACAGCTCTTTTGTTCCATTTCTCGTTGAGCACTTTCCAAAACTTCAGGATTCTTGGGTTTACGATTTAAAGCCCTTTATTTCAGGAATTTCTTTATTACTGATGAAATTAACGAATTTTTTAGGGGCTGTATTCTTCTCTAATAATTTTACGTAATAGAGGAGGTGTAAGGACTGGCATTTTCATGGTAGGGAAATATAGCTTGTAGAGCTAATCATATAAATATGAAAATGCCTCAAAAATGTATTTCATAATATACTAGCGGATGTACCCGGCTTCGCCCGGGTTTTACCCGAGTAAAGGTTTGTATAACGAACATTTATTAAAACGATTCTCTATAAACATATAAAAAATAATAGATATATTTTGATAATTTTAAACTCGTAAATTTGAATCTCTCGATAAAGTGATCATTTTTTCCGGTTTTACCCGAGTAAAGGTTTGTCTAACGAACATTTGTTAAAACAATTCTCTATAAACATATAAAAAATATTAATAGATATATTTTGATAATTTGAAACTCGTAAATTTGAATCTCTCGATAAAGTGATCATTTTTTCCCGGTCTCTGTGTGCCGTGTCATCCTGAATTTTGTATTTCCTAATTTTCTACATTACAAAATAATCGTTTTATCTAGTGAACACTTTTTCCCGGTCCCTTAAAAAATACTCGATAAGTTGATTTCGATAATTTGAAACTCGTAAATTTGAATCTCTCGATAAAGTGATCATTTTTTCCCGGTCCCTGTGTGCCGTGTCATCCTGAATTTTGTCTTTCCTAATTTTCTACATTACAAAATCATCGTTTTATCTAGTGAACATTTTTTCCCGGTCCCTTGAAAAATACTCGATAAGTTGAATAAAATCATGGTCGTTTATGGAAGATGGACGTAGTTCCCGGAGGTCACCCGCGAGGTTTTTTTTCTTGTCTACTTGGCACAGCTGTGTCACCAACTCTGCCCCCGCGCGCCAGGACCTCTTGATCCCTCTGATTGGTCGGTGGGAACTTGGACTGTCCAACCGGCCGGCGGCCGGACGATTACATTTTCTCGACGGGGGGGGGGGCAGACCTAAGCCTATCTCCGTCGCAAGGTGGCGCTGCTTGCGAGTTAAAGCTACAAATCTGCAAATAACTCTAAGGATATTAAAGATATTCAAGAAATTATTTTTCGAAAACCTTTCCGGGTATATGCCTAATAATATCCCAAAATTTCACGGCGATTGGATGTACGGTTTTTGAATCTATAGAGTACACACACACACACAGACAGACAGACATTCATTTATATATATATATATAGATTTGTAACATAATAAAGACTCTTTGAACTTCAAATAATAGAATACTTTTTATAATTTTCCTGTTAGAGATCAATCATGAAGCTCTTCTTAAAACTTTCACTCTTTTCATATAACCAATTTGATGGTCTTTTTCTCTCCAACTTTAACATATCAGATCTTTATAATTTCATTTACATCATCAAATTATACCATCGCTTTATATCTAATGTCACTATATATTATTTCGTTTCTCCTGAAAAAAAAAAGAGAATCTCATATAGTTATCCTGAATTTTCTATAAAATAAAGATCACCTCTCTCTTCAAAATAGTCAAAACTAGACACCATCTGTTGACTGTCTCCCTAAACTGGCGGACACAGATCGGTGACAAAGCCACAACACCAGCTTTGGCAAACTGAGAAGCGCCCACCTGGAGATCATGGTTTTGGAGCTAATGGTCCTCGTCAGTCTAGGGCGAGCTTTATTTCATGAGATCTACATGGAATTAAATGAAATAAAGCTCGCTCTGGACTGACGAGGGCCAAATCTCGAAACCATGGTCTCCAGGTGAACGCTTCTTAGTTTGCCAAAGCTGGTGTTGTGGCTTTGTCACCGATCTGACTCCGCCAGTATGCGGAGACAGTCAACAGATGGTGTCTAGTTTTTGACTATTTTGACCATTATTTTATAGAAAATTCAGGATAACATCTATCACAATTTGGCAAAGAAGAGTTAATAGCAAGCAAAGTGCCTAGGCTATATATATGGTTGAATATAGATGGAAATTTGGCCAGGAGATCTATAAAAATAATGGTCACCTTTTCCGTTAATTGGTCGTTTGAGTTTTCTTTTAACAGCTTTCAGCATTGATCTTGGTGATAAAATATTTATTCATTTTTTCACACTTCGACTGTTCTAACATTCCGATGTCTTTATAACTTAGACATTTTTATATTAATGACGCGTGTATATTTCTTACTGATCCATTTAGACTTAGCCCCGTTTGATATTAGAATTTTATGTCTTCAAATTCTTTTAAATATGCTTTAATTATAAGAAATCACTCTCTGTAACTTCACTTTACGAAAAACGGGAATAATTTTTATGATAAACTATTGTATTAAACATATGGAATTATCGCGCCATCTATATATAGAAAATGTAACTATTTAGCACGATTTTTATTATTTGATAAAATGAACCTTTGTTTCAATATTAAGGTGGAAACATTTTTATCAACTCCTAATTTGATATCCACGAGTCCCGTTTATGTCCCCTGAAATCTAATGAAGATCTGAATATGTATTTGCAAATTTATTTATATATATATTATTCTACAATTTTTTGAAATTATTTTTAATCAACATATTAATAATTTTAATATCTTTATACTTTTTGAACTCGTTGCCTTTTTATCATTTTGGGTAAACAAGGTCGGTTTTGTTTTTTAAAAAAAATGGCTTGTCATCTCTTAGTTTGTCTCTTTCTTCATTTTCTACATTAATTTTTTGTAGAGATGCTAGGTAGATTAGGGAATGCAAACTGAAGAATGACTTCAGACATTAAGTGCCGTGTACAGCCTTTTCCCCGACTGATTCCAGAATTCCACCTCCGTGTCAAAGCAAATACGATGTCCCAATAGACTCTACCATGACAAAGCCATTCTTCATACTGCAAGTAAAAAGACACAAAGCTGCTAGGAACAAACTTCCAAGACTGTGAGTGTCCTTTTACAGAAACACGCCAGATCCAGGTCAGTATTGTAAGGGCTTGACTTGTGTATAAAAGAAACATTCGTACTTAAATTATTTTATTTTATATGTACCAGGTCTATTAGTATGAAACGCGAAAATAGCTGCAGGGCGCTGTGCAACTTCATTTGAGCCGACGGTGGCGCTGTTGAAGGCGTTTTGTTTTTTGACTCACGTGGCATCAGCACGCGTGCAGTTTTAGAAAAATTCAAATCGTGGAAAATTTCTGGAGCCCGTGGAAAATGGCGATTTCCGAGCCAAAAAGTGCCCATTTGCGGGAAGTTTTGTTGTTCGCCTTCAACTGGAAGAAAAGTGCCACTGAAGCCCACCGAATGCTCGAGGAAGTTTACGGCGACCACGTTCTGAGCAAATCGCAGTGTTACAGGTGGTTTAAAAAATTACAAAGTGGCGATTTCGAACTTGATAATGAACCACGTGGAAACCCGCCCCAAAAGTTCGAGGGCGCTGAACTGCAAGCTTTGTTGGATGAGGACAGTACCCAAACGCAGGAGAAACTCGCGAAACAGCTCCAGGTGTCTCAAGGTGCTGTTTCCTTACGTTTAAACAGCCTCGGAATGACCCAAAAGCTTTCCAGATGGGTCCCCCACGAGTTGAGCGAAAGGCAGCAAGAACGGCGTCTGGGTGCTGATGTCATGCTGATACTGCAGCATGACAACGCTCCAGCCCACAACGCTACGGTGGTCAAAAACACCATAAAAGACTTGGGCTGGGAACTCTTACCCCACCCGCCGTACTCACCAGACTTAACGCCGTCGGACTACCACCTTTTCACATCTTTAGGACACGCCCTAAAAAAACAGGAATTTTCGAACTCAGACATACTCCGAAAATGGCTTGTTGACTGGTTCGACTCAAAAGGAATAGAATTTTCAGACAAGGAATTCGAAAATTGTCTGAAAGGTGGTCCGAGTGTATAGCCAATCAGGGCAATTACTTTGAATAAAAAATATTTTGTTGTATGGAATTGGTGAACTTTTGAATTCACTGAAAATTTTCCAGGACTGAAAAATTTATATAAGGACCAGTTTTGACGGGGGAGAGGTGTGTGTGTCCTTTTCTTTTATAGATCATTATCTTTCCCGCAAAATTTCCCCACACACACTTATATATTAAAATCAAAAAAGGCTTATCCTGACCACGAGCACATGAGCTTTTTAGATGGCAGAGAGCGCCATCTAGTAGAACAGAAATCAACTAAACATTGATTTAACCTGTTCCCTGATATTTGGCAAATCACGAACGCGTTTCAGACTATTGGCCCTCGTCAGCGTGGTGCAGGCTGTACCTCTATGCCCAGAAATGTTTTGGTCCCAGAGGCTTCCTGAAAAATCAATAAATGGGTATTTACGCAAGTTTGGCCTTAAATGCCTATTTCTTTGTTTCTCTAGGACCAAAATATTTTTGGTCGTAGAGGAACAGTCTCCACCACGCTGACTAGGGTCAACAGCCCGAAACGCGTTCGTGGTTGGTTCTTCTTGATTTATCAAGAAAATGGGTTGGCCAAATAACAGGGAACAGGCTAAATCAACGTTTAGTTGATTTCTATTCTACTGGATGGCGCTCTCTGCCATCCAAAAAGCTCATGTGCTCGTGGTCAGGATGTCTTTTTTCATTTAATGCCAACACCTGACCTTTTTTATCATTTTATTTTTAAATATTTTTTCACACTTATATATGTTAAATTCTTTTAGAGTGGGGTCGGTGGAAGGATGGTCTAAACCTTTGGTTTTCGACTGCTACGACACGGGTTCAATTCTCGCATTGGGCAATTTTTTCTAATTTAAAAAAAAAGCTCCAATTGCCCCCGATTCTCGCTAAAGTTCAACCCCACCAGCGAGTGCAAGTAACTAAACGGCGCTATGGTACATTTGTAAGTGCAAAGTCCAACTGCTTTTCACATGTGTAGACAAGTGGTGCACTTACAGTAAAAACAGTCGCCTACCTCTACCCATCATGATTATCATGACCTGTATCACGTGTACAAGGGATAAGCAAAAAAATAATGTTTTTGATTTATTATTATTATTATTGGATACATGGGTGTTTACTAATTGTGCCGTCGTTAAACTTCTTGGAAAAAAAATGGATAAAATAATTTCTATGTCACTATTTGTTTGTTTTAATTGAACTTATAGAAAAATTATAAAGAACTGTCCGATTTGAGGCATGAAAAATAAATAAAATAAAAGCCTTGCTTACTCATTTACATACACTGCGTGACATTGAAAATGGAACACCAAGAAATAGTGGCCAGAAAATTATGCAAATTTCAGGGTAGACGCGCCTAACCGAGTTATGCAAATGATGTAAAATGCGCAGCTCTCGTGCGCACATGGAGTAAGATATAAGGGAAGGAACTTGCAGAAAGGACAGTATTCGTGTCGTTATTTCTTCAAGGAAAATCATCGTAGAAATTTTGTTCTTGTGTCAAAAGACACGTGTAATAACAGAGAATACCAGGTCATCGTAAACGGAGGCAGTTCAAGCAGACAGACGCTTTTACGAGGGGCATGGTGATCGGACTGAAAAGGGCAGGTTGGTCCATACGTCAAATCGCAGCTGATACACACCTTGGTGCGTCCACGGTGCACCGACTGTGGAGAAGATGGTTGGAACGAGGAAATGTGGCAATTTATAGGAATGTCGGTGCAACCAGAGTGACGTCAGCACGTGTGGATCGGCGTATCCTTCGACAAGCAGTGGCGGCCCCACAAGCCACTTGTACCGCCATCCTGCAACATGTGCAAGACACCCTAGATCATTCCATCTCGACCAGAACCATTTCCCGTCGATTGGTTGCTAATGGCTTGCACTCATGCCGTCCGCTAAGAAGACTGCCATTGACCCCACCGAATAGGCGCCAACGTTTGGAATGGTGCCGGGCTAGATCGACGTGGATGACGGAATGGCACAGGGTCGTGTTCTCAGATGAGTCGCGTTTCTGCTTGTCCAGTGATAGTCGCCGTGTACGCGTGTGGCGTCGACGTGGAGAAAGGTCCAATCCGGCAGCAATTGTGGAACGCCCCACCGTGCGACAACGTGGAATCATGGTTTGGGGCGCAATCGCGTAGGATTCCAGGTCACCTTTACTTCGTATTCAGGGCACTATGACGGCCCAACGATACGTTGATGATGTGCTGCGACCGGTGACACTCCCCTACCTTCAGGGGGTACCCAATGCTCTTTATCAGCAGGATAACGCCCGACCGCACACTGCTCGCATTAGCCAACAAGCTCTGCAAGATGTACAGATGCTTCCCTGGCCACCGTACTCTCCTGATCTCTCACCAATCGAGCACGTCTGGGACATCATTGGACGCCGTTTGCATGCCTTGCCACAGCCGCGTTCAGAAGACGAACTGTGGCAAATGGTTGAGAGGGAATGGAGAGCCATCCCTCAGGACGCCATCCGTACTCTGATTGACTCTCTACCTAGACGTGTTGCTGCGTGCATCGCCGTCCGCGGTGGTCCTACTTGCTACTAAGCCGACGCCGTTCTCGCTCTGTATTATGACTATCATTTTGAAATAAAGATCACTTATTGTTCGTCCCTGTCTCTCTCTGTCTGCCGAGTTTCATCACTTTCTGGCCACTATTTCTTGGTGTTCCATTTTCAATGTCACGCAGTGTATTTACAAAACCTTTGTGCCATAAAAACAACAACAATGGATTAGTATAGTTTAAAGCGACATATCTGGCGGCCGACTTCACACAGTTTTTACTAAAAAATATATTTAAAAGATAATACAATTTTATTTATTTTTAATATATCATATATATAAATCATATATATATATATATATATATATATATATATATATTTACAACATATACATTATAATAAAATCAAAAAAGGCATATCCTGACCACGACAACATGGGCTTTTTAGACGGCAGAGCGCCATCTAGTGGAACAGAAATCAACTAAACGTTGATTTAGCCTGTTCCCTGATATTTGGCCAACCCAATTTCTTGGTAAATCAAGAAAGGCCATCCACGAACGCGTTTCGCGCTGTTGGCGATCGTCAGCGTGGAGTAAGCTTTACCACTGCGACCAAAATGATTTTTGGTTCCAGTGGCCTCTTGAGAAACCAAGAATTGGGTATTTAAGGCCAAACTTGCGTAAATACGCTTAACATGTGAAGAAATAATAGAAAAAATAGAAAGGTCAGGTGTTGATATTCAAAATAAAAAAGGCATATCCTGACCAGGAGCACATGTGCCTTTAATATCAACACCTGACCTTTTTATTATATTTTTTTCTATTATTTTTTTCACATGTTAAGCGCATTTAGGCAAGTTTGGTCTTAAATACCCATTTCTTGGTTTCTCAAGAGGCCACTGGGACCAAAAATATTTTTGATCTCAGTGGTGCAGTCTACTCCACGCTGACGAGCGCCAACAGCGCGAAACGCGTTCGTGGATGGCTTTTCTTGATTTATTGAAAAAATGGGTTGGCCAAATATCAGGGAACAGGCTAAATCAATGTTTAGTTGATTTCTGTTCCACCAGATAGCGCTCTGCCATCTGAAAAGCACATGTGCTCCTGGTCAGGATATGCCTTTTTTATTTTTAATATCAACACCTGACCCACTTATCTTTTATTTTTCTTTTTATTTTCATTTTAATATATTTTAATGTGTGGTTCAGATTGAGATTAGTTTATATGAGTGTGAATACCCCCCCCCCCCCACCAGTTGTCGATGGTTGTCGTCTGAGTCTCTAGATTTTGGAAGTTTAACGCACTTTTTTTGCTTTTAAGTGTGTGTACAAGCATTTCATACTTTACCATCATGCGAATAGCCTTGGTTGTTTCTTTATAGTAAACTAGCCGAATGACCTGGGCAACGCCCGTGTTTTACCCGATTGAATGTTTTAATTCAAATACTATTTGTTACAATTATAAATTGGCGCCTTAAATAAATGCATATGTTAGTTAATAACTATAGCCTATGTGCTTTATCTGTCTATGTACTGTTGGCTTCCGTAGGCGTCTCTTACTGGGAAAGAGAAAGAGAGGATTCCATTTGGTTATTAACTAATATATGCATTTATTTAAGGAGCGACCCGCTCCAACACAATAGTTACAAAAACGAAAAAGCGAGTGGGGGGGGCATGATGGGGGGGGGCAAAGGTGGCGTGATCGTAGCCAACCAATAGCAGGGCGCCATTCCAAAAAAAAAAAAAGCAAACGGTGACAGAGACGAAAACTGATTAAGAGATGAAGAATGACGCTCGTAACTGTATATAGAATGGGTCTCTGTTCTTGGAAGGCGATCTTTCAAGGTGAGAGTATTAGCTTGAACTTTAACTGCTCACCAGGCTGTAACTTATGACTGTTTTCCGTTTTCTGGCTTGATCCTTTTTTATATGGTATACTTCTTGTTTCTCGTTGTCAATCTCTTTATAGAATACGTGAACCAATGTTCGTAAAGCAATGCAGATGGAGAATTTTAGCAACACTACGTTATGTAGATTGCTATTCTGTTAATAATAGTTGCATCGTCTTTCTGGCCTTTGAATCCTGTAGGCGTGCTGTCAAAACGGTAGACTTCAGGGTCTCATTTAAGTTTTTGACTTTACCATTGCAATTAGGGTGATCATTATATCAGTATGGAAATGTTTCAAATCTCCTGGATATTAATTGAACAAATGCTACAGGTTTCTGGAGATGTTTCGTTTAATAAACTATTAAAAACATCTCTAGAAACAGGTAGCATTTGCTTAATGGTAATTGTAAGCAGGTGTGTAGTATATTTGCATGTTTGCTCTTTGCATATTTGCTCGTGGCATGTTTGGCACGATTTGCATAGTTGTTATAACCTATTTGTGCCAGCTATATATAGAGCGTGTGTGCCATTCCAGCGAGAGGAGAATAGGGATAGTCTTGTTACCTAAAACGACTTTTGCTTATATAGTTTTATCCGGACAAATAAAGAGTATTTGTTTAAAACATGGTGGCAGCGGTGGCTGGATAAAATACGAACCCGTATATTGCAAAGTATCGTTTTGGTGTACCTTGGGGGATAATTCAACATGGCTCTGATTCAACCTCCAGAAACTTTCGACTTCTCGACTCCCAACGAATGGCCAAAATGGAGGAAGAGATTCGAACGATACCTCGTGGTCAGTGGAATGAAGAAGAAAGAGGAGGCGTACAAGATCGATTTGCTGATGTACTTGATGGGTGACCGCGCGGATGATATATTCAGGACCTTTAGGTTCGAAAAGGAGGAAGAGGCAACGAAAATTGATTCCGTCCTCAAGGCGTTCGACAGCCACTTCTGTGTAAGAAAGAATATTATCTACGAACGTGCGAAATTTAACTCAAGAATACAAGAGGATCGAGAGTCAGTGGACGAATTTATCACTTCATTGTACAAATTGGCTGATAGTTGCGAATTCGAGAGTCTTCATGAGCAGTTGATCCGTGACCGAATAGTGGTTGGAGTGAGGGACAAAGCGTTATCTGAAATAATGCAGTTGGACAGCGAACTGACTTTGGAAAAGGCTGTGAAAATGGTTCGGCAGCAAGAAGCCGTTCGACAGCAGCAAGTCGACCTGCAGCGTCCCTCAACAAGCCAAAAGGTCAACCAGGTGAGGTTCAACTCGAGAAAACTTTCACCGAAGCAACAACAGCAGCCTTCGGGGAAGAAGGAAAAGTCAGCCAAAACAAGAACAAGATGTCCAAAATGCGGAGGTTTCACCCACAGGGAAGGACAGGCTTGCCGTGCTGAAGGAAAAAGATGTAACCTATGTTCAAAAACTGGCCATTTTGCAAATTGCTACCCAGATAAACAGACGAAGACTGCGGAAGTCAAAGCTGTTTCTGAACTTGATGAAGAAATTGGTTTTCTCCTGGATGTCTCAGCTGTGGAGGATTCATCTAATCCCGATGATGATGAAGGCGAGTGCAGGAGGCGATGGACAGCAGAAATCCAGGTGAACGGGAAACAGGTGAAGTTCAAGCTCGACTCCCAGGCGGATGTTACATGTGTTCCTCTGTGTCTCTTCAAGACGATAATGGGACAGCAACGGCTGGTAGAGAGTAATATCAACCTTAGAGCTGCTGAATTTTCCGAACTTCAGACTGTGGGTATGTTTGTGTCAACTCTGCGAAATGGCAGTTATGAAATCATGGAGAGGATTTATGTCATTCGTCGTTTGAGTGAACCTCTTCCGAGTCGCCGGGCATGTGAGCTCTTGAACCTGGCGAGGCGAATTGAAGTGGTTGCGACGAAAATTAACCCGATCAAGGAATTCCCCGAAGTATTTGAAGGACTGGGACAGATCGGAAGCCCTTACGAAATCAAATTGAAACCTGGAGCAAACCCATATGCTGTGCATACTCCTCGACGGGTACCAAATTTCGCAGGGCAGTACGGATTCACACATGTTACTTCAAGTCCTAGATTCCCGCAGAGCAATGGGATGGCAGAAGCAGGTGTGAAAATTCCTAAGTTGATCCTCAAGAAAAATCAAGACCCATCGCTTGGACTCCTGGAGTGTCGATCGACCCCTTTGGAGAACGGTTACAGCCCTGCTGAGCTTCTCATGGGACGTAAACTCCGAACGACCTTGCCAATTGCACCAGAGAATCTTAATCCAAGGTTGGTGGACTCTCAGACCCTGAAAAGAAAGGAGGAGAGGAGGAGAAGGGATATGAAATCCAGATATGATCGACGCTGCAGAGCTAGGGACATGGAGGAACTGGTTAAAAATGAAAAGACCCCAGCTGTGGATTATTCCTCTGGCGACTCAGATGACGGCCAGATAAGAACACGGGGTGGACGAATTGTTAAACCCGTGGATCGCCTTCATTGTTGATTATACTGTGCATTTAAAGTTTGTAATGTATATGTAAATATTTCAGATCTTGAAAAGGGGGATGTAAGCAGGTGTGTAGTATATTTGCATGTTTGCTCTTTGCATATTTGCTCGTGGCATGTTTGGCACGATTTGCATAGTTGTTATAACCTATTTGTGCCAGCTATAAATAGAGCGTGTGTGCCAGTCCAGCGAGAGGAGAATAGGGATAGTCTTGTTACCTAAAACGACTTTTGCTTATATAGTTTTATCCGGACAAATAAAGAGTATTTGTTTAAAACAGAAATACTTACTACCGTAACTCAATAGGAAACAATATGGATGGGAAGGTTTCCGGTAGGTGGTGACAATTTCTTATTGGATTCCTTCTCTGGAGTAAACCTCTTACAAGAATCTTTTACCATTCAAGAGATAGTTTTTGAAAAGACTTCGACCCACATAAAAGTATAGTTAATCAGAGTCATATCAAAATTGAAACCGATCTCACCATCAATAAAAATTAAAAGCATGTCCAAAACTAGTTTCGTCTGGGGCTTTGATGAAGTTTTGATGAGTTTTGACTTGAATAAACTTCAACTTTTGTCATGGTTGTTGCATACCCAGAAATTAGTTATCAAGTATTCCATGTTTTTATTCTTCCCTTGCCAAAATAGAATTCCATAAGCCTTTGCTACGTTTTTGGAACTTTTTTGGCCAGCTTGAGTGTAAAGAATAGAAATTTATTCTGAGAGACGATGTTACTTGATTCTTAACTTCTCTCATTTCTTTTTTGATCGAAAACCATTTTCTTAGCTTAAATATTTTTCGTCTACTCAGAGAAAATATTCTTAATCCTTCTTACACTAATATATGTTCAACTGTTCTTTAAGAGAAAGAAGCAGTTTCTTATCACATTTTGAACACACTCGTAGGAATGCATTTTCATTGATGGTAAACAAGTTCTGATCAATCATAGTGATGAGTTTAACTTCATCCTCATTGTCGTTATAAGATGGAAGTGATGATCGAGACAGATAATCAGGTTACACATTTCCTCTCGCTTTTTACACTCAATGTTATAATCAATGTTCATGAGCTTTGCTGACCACCTTGTAATTATCAGATCAGTTGTTACCTTTAGTTGTAAATAATGTTGAAAAGAGGGATAACTGATTTGTTCTCAAAGTGAACTCATATCTATCTTTTGAACATTTCCTTAGCCCAAACCAAAGCGAGAGCTTATTTTTTGACGATTTTTTTCTGGCTACAGTATGTGATTTCACAGGATGTAGATACCTGAGTGCATTCCCAGACCCTATTGTGGACGTAGAAGGTAAAATTATTGCTCTGTAGCCATGACAGAGATTTTGGTCTTTGCACAGGGCCGTTACGTTAGCCTCCTGTGCGAAGGCGTGGTCAACGTCATGTTGTCCCAGAAAGCAGCAAAGCACAGGACTTCTCTGGCGAGTGGCGAGGTCACGCACGTTGAAGTTATAATGTTTAAGCTCCTTGCTGTTTCTTTACAGAAGTTTTGGCTTTTAAGAGCGTCTTGTAGAGGATAAACGCAGGTCCTCCAACAAAACTCTGTGCCTGTTAGCCAAGTTATTGGTAGCCTTTTTCTCGGAAATTGATATAAACAGATAGTTCAGCTTCCCATTCATGGTGGAAGCAATCAGAAGGATTTCTCTTTTCAGGCCTATTGATTGGAACTCACCAATGGCTGCTGACGCCTTTAGGTTTTTGGTCAAAATATTCATTTGTTGACGTGATCTGAATTTTGGGACTTGCTGTCTTGTCCTGGGTTGGAGCCTGAAAGGTTAAATCAATATTTACTCTAAAGGTTTCATGTTTTGTTGAGGTGTCGTTAACCTATATTTGATTTTGGAGTGAGAATAAAATGAGATTGTGACATCATTACAAGAGAGGTAGTTAGCCAAGAAGGAACTATAGGAGTAAAAGGTTGTGTCGATGGAGCAGATGGCAAAGGAGAAGGACTGTTGGATGCAAGTAAAGGAGCAGTGACAACTTAGGGCACCGGCTTGTTGGGCTCACTGATTCTTCCAAAATATTAGCTCTTCTGTTTCAGTGTTCTGGGGGCGCTCATCTCTGTGGAGTCACTGACCTATACAGTAAGAATATTTCATTATATCGTGAATAAAGGTCAGATAATGTTCCCTTTGGACTTGATGTTTTTGTACGACAAGATCTGAGTCAGATTTATACGATTTATTAACGAAATGAAGGCCTTTCACTCGCTTGTCCATCCATATTTATCTGTTAGCAGAGATCATTTGGGCTTCATGGATAATATTTGACAATATGGCTGATTGCCACGATGATGTCTACGTTTTCCACAAAGTAAGATAAATTGCTGAAGGTAATTATTTCAGCATTCTTCTTGGATATAGAAAGGTCTTAAGAATGACACCCTCGAGGTCAAAAACTTTTTTACGTTTCTTTCTACACGTTTAGCATGATTGGTGATGGAGATGACAATCAGGCTTGGCCATTCATCCTTTTAAGTTCCAGCACCTCTTCCTTGTACAGCATCTTATCTAAGGATCATGTATAGTGAATCTGCCTAAAGTCAAGAAAATTCCACTAGACACACTGGTCAAGGATATCTGAAGTCTTCTTGGATCTAAAGTCACACTGGTCTTGTCTCGTGCACTTTACCTCTTGGATCATAACCCCGCTGGAAGTTAATTGGAGGAAAGTCTTGAAAACACTTAGGGCTTGTTAGTGGCTTTATGACTTTTTCTTACAAGTGAGCTTTTCTTATAATACTCGTGCGCTTCAAATCTAATTTGGTTATCTTAATTTCCATATCTTCAATCCTTATTTTTCGCTGACCTCTCAATTTATTCATTCCTTAAACTGAATCTTAAACTCTGAGTAGTAATGGATTTTAAAAATCATTTTGACCTCAAAGATTTAATTTTAAAAATTATCACTTAACACAAGGTCTCTTTTTACATGCATTTCCATTATTTGTTTAAGTTTTTTTTTGTCCTCAAGAGAGAGAGAGAGACTACTCTTGAGAAACTGCCTGAACAATCTTCTTCCTGAATTATCTGTAAAAAAATCTCAATTTAGCATTGGCACTAAGTGTTGTTGATAAATGCTGAATAGATTACTTTATTTGCACCTCCTTCAGCCTTTTTTAAATGACTTCAATGGTATTATCCAGACCTATCAACTCGTTTATTTTCCATCTTTTACTGCTCCCTTCACCTTATTATGCACTCATCCATATTGTGCATATGATGGGTTCCCCAGGTTTGGATAGTTGAAAAGGGAGGTTACACGATGTGACTTATTAAAGTCTCCTTATTTAAGTATATATATATATATATATAGCAATTTAGGCCAACAACCCCATGTATATAACCCGCAGCAAGACCTTAATGTTGTATAATAGCAGCACAGCTGTCAGTGATGCACTATCGGCATATGTCTTTACATCATCACATGTAATACAATTTGTGCGAACAGGATAAATAAAATAAATAAAAAAAAAGAAAGGGGGGGAAAAACTCTGTAATTGATTAAGAGTTGAGCTAAAGCAAGGATTGAGCATATAATATTGTCAGTACAATGGTCAACCCACGAAATCGTTATTAAATTGGGCAATCTATAAAACACTGAAACACAGACACTCGCGGCAATGTATGTGGCCGGTAATTTATGGGAGACTTGATTATTATTAACATTCCCTTCAAATAGGTAATAAACATACAACATTTTATTTAAACAGTTGGAATAGCACCATAAGGCAAATTATGTATGAAATAGGTAACAGAGGAGACAAGAAAATTTCTCTAGATATTTATTTAAATATCTTAAAATTTGGGAACATGTCTAAACTGACGAGATATGCTATTTACATAGTAAAATTTAGATAGAGGTGACCTGAAGTTACTTTATAGCCCTTTAAGGCCCATGCGAAATCTAGGTTGGCTACTACACAAAAAGGGGGGGGAACCTAGATCTCCATCTATTCTAGCGGGACAAAATATACGAACCCTAACACTCCTTTTTAAGTCACTTAAAGCCCTTTAGGGCCCATTCAGAATCTAAATAGATTAGCTTCTGTTCAAAAAATAAAAAGGGGGGGCTAAGCCATAATGGCAAGGGGCTTACCTTCTCTCGAAAGCGGCGGCAAGGTCTGGTCTCCTCTACGTCTCAGGCCCGTCTAAAAATCGTCCTTCTCACTGAGCGACTCCGATCGAATCCTCCCTTTTGGCAAAGAACCTTCTTTTATATCATCTCATTCTCCATTTTCATTCGCCGAAAGAAACACCAATCAAAATGGCCAACGGCTCCAGTATCAATTTCATAGACGCCCCAGGCCTCTCCCCTTCAAAATAGAACATATAGTATTACCAAAACAAAAAAAAATCTAAAGAGAAAAACAACCCCTGCGGTAGTGTAAGATTTCAGACTCCAGCCTCCCGTCTTTCCACATGGGTTGAAATACAACCCTCCCTTTTTCTCGGGATGGTATATATATCGCCCCCCCGTCTTGGCTAAAATTGACCCAGGCCCTTTTTACCTGGACTGTAATGTGATGCTTTCCTTTCTCTGGAAGGATATTTTATAAGTTTCAGTCTTTAGAGATCTTCCTTCTCCATTTTTCTCCTTTTTTTTTTTTTTCTGGTCACCTTTACCTAAATTTTTGGTGAGGGGAATATATGTACATATGAAACAACAGTTTCCAGCTCGGATGTCTCTGGATGTCTTCTTCTTTACCAGGCATCAGCTTTCGGCATGGAAGTCTGGTGTCACCAAGTGTCTAAGTTTCTGGGCAAAAAAATGGTCTGTAAGTCTATGTGGGAGGGAAGCCATGTATCCATTTGATTTGATTATACATACGCCTTCTGTTGGGGTATGGTTACAAAAACGTGCCCCAACAATCCTCCCCCTGCCAAGTAATGGACAAATGCGTTTGTGCTATTCATTATTCATCTGCCTTTCATCAGTTACTATGAAAGCAGGCCCATTTCTAGCAAAATGCATTTTCCATTACTAGGTGAAGTCAGGTGTACCGAAACCTATAGGGAAGATAAGGCTAATCAAAATGATGGTATGCTATTCTAGATGTTTATTATTCCGAACATTAGTGGGCATTGTGCATCCTGGCAAAGGGTTTTTTTATGTGCTATTATTCTGTCAGAACACTGTTATCAAAATAGGTTATTGGGGACAGTCATATCATATGTATGGAAGTAAGCAAGGTCATCTGTCTTACCATTCATGGGTATATATACCACCCTTCCACTTTCTTCTTTGGCCTTGAGGAGTAGGCCTTCCTTGTGGTAAGTCCTCTCAACCCCATCCTTGCCTCTTGTGGTGCTGGATTCATTGCTACCTTCTTTCTGCTAACAATACAGTTAGAATATTTCCCTATTACATATTATATATAAAAAATTGGGCGCCAAGAAGTCGTTTAGAAATAACTGACTAGTCCAACTCCTAAAACATGCCAGCATCTTTATTTTCGTACCAATCAAGACATTCGTGTGGTATAGTTATATATATATACAATCAAAGGAAAGGATAATTATAGTTAGCTGAAAGAAATATCTTGGTATATAATGATTAGCCTATGACATGATGACTTTTGCTAAATAAAAAAAAAAGTTTACAGAAAACAAATTGTGAAAGTAATTATTAAATAAGGCACGAATATGTAATGATAAAATGAATCCTTCCATGTTATATGATGAGTATACTATATATATTGAAGTAAAACATATCATGTAGATAGTGATTAAATATGTTAAGTTATAAGTGATAAAAATCATCCCATGATAGATGACAAAAGAAAACTACTACAAGATTATATATGGTGACAAAATATATATAATTAAATATTTAATATAAATATTAATATCATGAATGTCAAAATAAAATTGTTGAAATGAATAGTATATGACTATAATATAATATATATGATATAAAATAATAACATATTGAAAAAGAAAATGTAAACATAATATACATTTGTGCGCTGAAGGTTCAAGGTTTAGTATCTCAGTTAAGTTTCAATCTTATCCAGTCTGGAATCACGAGTTGGTCACTGGGTAATATTCGTCTATCCCGATCCTACTGGAGGGTGTGTTTTCTCTTATGTGTTAGATTCCCCTGTTACAATACTCTCAACTCAGATGGGTATGTCATTTAGAATCTTGGTCAAAATGGAATATATCCCAGACCTCTATTAAACTACACAGTCCATTTAAATCTAGAGTGACAACCGTATGAAGAAAGCTCTCTGTTTGACAGAGAAACTAATCAACTTCTCCCATTTTGTTTGTGACTCCGTTTACCTTGTCTCTGGGGTGTGTACAGTTCAGCTACCTCCCCCTTCCAAGAAATTCATATTACTTTCATCTACTAATATACCCTCTATTCATTGACCTGAATCCTACAAATCCACATCTTATAAATTTGAATTGTATCAATCTGAAATTTTGGTTCTTTTACAGATTCCTTCAGGATTCTACTCCCTGTATAACTGCTCTTAATTCTACTGTCCTCAATACAACACTTCTAAAACTTTGACTCATTGGCTCGTTCTGGCGTCTCGTTCGCGGTCCTTATAGTTAACTAATACTTTAAAATCTTATCCTATCATGAAACGAGTTTAAACTCGTTGAAGGTCCTAATAATTACTTATTCTGCCTCTCGAATCGGTCTTATGCTCGAATTCATTCCAACAAAACGTATGGCAGGGCGAATCCTTTATTAGAAGAAACTTCCGCTAGCTATGGGGAATCAAACTGGTACCAAAAAAAATTTCAATAGACGGAAACACTTCGTCTAGAATAACTGGGCAATCTCTGCCTACATGCCAATCTTACAGGACCTCCCGTCTAGAACACCCTCACTCCAGCCACGCTAAAAGCGTCGAAACTACGGTGTCAGATCGGTTATCCAAGGTCGCGCCGTTATACCCCAGGTTATACGGCATGGCTAAAACAAATCCCCCATCCTGCATAAAATTCAATCTATACCTCTTCGTTTCCTCTAATGAGGGGAAGTTTGGTGGGGTTTCTGGTCTGATCATAACCTCCCACAACCTTCCAGTCTGAGAATCGAGATATGATCATTATCTACGACTCTTAAAATTCAAGTTGATATAAATAACAAAGAGTACTTGATTACCCTAGTAATAGAAATTAAAATTTTATACTCCTCCAAAAGGAGACCTAACAAAAATGGAGCGAATATTTTCCTAACAATAGAGTTTTTACAGTCCTGTGAGGCTATCGTTCTTAACAAATAAAGAAATCAAAATTGAAAATTGAACCTATTAAATTCCCTAACACTACTCTAAAGTAATTTTGGTCTAACAATATAATTGACTGCAGCTTTCTCACATTCATTTCGCATTCCCATTCATACAATTCATTCATAGCGAGCAATCATACTAAAGCTAAATTCTATTATATAAGCCAAAATACTCCAATAATCAATGTCAACATTTCCTAACTATTCCTAAATTCCAGGACTAATGTGAAATCAAATAAAGTTTTCTAATTAAAACAAATTGGGAACTAAAGCCCTAGGTTACTCAAAGAAAATGCCTCTGTACAAGCTCTATATATACTAACACTTTATACTCGATAAATGATTGTTAACAATAATTGTTAACAATTCTAAATAATCTGGAAGCTAACCTACCAAAAAAAAAAAAGAATCAGTGTAACTTCAAAACTGCCCTTGCCTTGACACTAAGCGACTTTTCACGACAATTCTATAAAGACACACACAAATTATAATGGTGAATAAAGGACCATTAAATGTGACACCTCATAAAAGCGGATTGAGTCATTCCCCTAGCCACCGTGGGTGAAGTCACTTTCTTCTTACTTCCTCGTGCGTCTGCCCCCTTTGCAGTAGTCCGACCTCAACACTCTATTGAAAGATGGATTTATAGGGTTTATGATTCACTACCCAACACTAACATTCTCAAGTGCTTTCCAAGGATCGACTACGGTCTGGGCCTACTTAACTTCTACCCCTGGCTTAGGGTCCCTATACTTCACAATTTTACTCTGAAAGATTGACCTTTCATGTCCTCATTAGAAACCTATTTCAAAGCTACTACCTGAAGGCCAGGGATTATAGGGTTTCTGTATTACCCAACACAAGCCATAGGATGCCTATTAGGTTTGTTATTTTAGACATAGCCCCCCTCTAAGTTGTGATTTCCTACACCTTCCTTCATCTATTACTCCCGATAATAACCAAAAATTCAGATTTATACTAAATAATTAATTCACAATGGTATACATTATTCTCATTGGTCTTTGAAACTCGGGTTTTAACAAGAAACAGTTTGTATAGAAAAAAAAAAAAAAGGAATCCTAATGAAGTTCTACTTAAAAAAAAAAAGGTTTTTTAAATGAAAAAAAAAAAAAAGGTTGAAATCTCTAAACTTCTCATTCTATCGAGCTGATTCTCCGTACACACTCCAAAATCCTAGTTAGTGGCGACAGTCTAAGCAGAATTTACACTGTGTGGGCCTTTTTACCCTTGTAGACCTGCGTAAAGTTAAACTGTTCACACTAACTCTGTCAATTTCCCTCTTATCTGGCACGACCGGTCGGGGTGAACAGTCGCGTCACGTGAAAGGAGGAAATATCTGAGTTCCCCCCTCTTGCTCTAACTGTTGGGTCGATTTGGCTCATGTAAATAGTAACTCTTATACTATATCTAAAATCTCTCATATAACTTATTAAATAAAACGGTGTAAAAACGGTGTTCTATACAAGGATAAGGTTGTGACAAATTTCTCTAAATGACACACTAATATTAAAACAAATTGTGAAGATCTTTAAAGGTGGCAACAAACACTACAGTAAGGTTGTGAGACGGTATTCTGCACAAAGACAAGGTTGAGACAAATAACACACAAACCCTGAAACATGGTGTTAAAGCTCCTTTCAACACTTAGCACTAGAACACATGTTTAAAAAAAAAAAACTGCAAACTGTTTAAAGTTCACCATAACACTAAGACCTATTTGCTATTTAATATATAACCTAATATTGTAATTAATAAAGACCTATCTATATTAAATAGTGTATACAATCGCTGAAACTTATGTAAATCAGCTTACACAAACCCCCAGTGCATAATATGTCTTATTTTAAAAGAAATAGTTCTATCGAGGCGATATTGCGGTCGACAGCTAAGCTTTATACATTAAATGTACTTTCTTCTATCAACCTTTATCTACTATTTACAAAACTCTTTATCCAACCCTTTCCAATTCTTTCTCTTTCAACATCTTTCTGCATCTCTCTATCTCTTTCTCATCAACATTCAACGCTTTCTCACTCTTTTTATCACTTTCAACACCTCTTTCATCACCTCTCTCTCATCTCTCTTCCATCATTTTCTACACATTTCACTGCCTTTTCATCCCTCTGGTGTTTCCTCGAAACCCGTCATCGGGATCTGGATCCCGATCTATTATCACTCTTAATTTTGAACTATTAATTATTACTAGTGTAATATTATTCCAACAGCCTATGACCTTTAAGCTTTATAACTCCATATACACTCGGCGGGGTAGTTACCTTGTTAAGAAAACCTATAATGTCATAGATCATTTAGAGAGAGAACATAACAAATTTGTGCGAATAGTTTACTTCAACTATTGATTGTAAGCCTATTAAACTCGTTCTCTCTAGGTTGGCTCGCTCATTAATCTTCAATCTACGTTCAATAGTCATATTGAGTTCTCATGGATGCTAGATGTAAACTGTATTAAAATGGTGTAGTTTTCTAGTTTTCGAATTATATGACAGTTAGAAAAAAAAAATCCTGGAAATATCTCGTACTGGCTACTATTAAAAAAAATTGAATGGGGTACAACTCCGATCTTACAGGATACCTCATGGCTCATAGAATTGAATCGCTCATTTCTCACTAAAATATTCACACAGGTATGGAGGTCTCCAGTGGTTCTATAGCTATTGGTCAACTAAATTAATTAATGGCAGGAATTGAAGCTAGTTTAAATGCTCATGTGCTGTTTTGTCATGCGTCTTTATGTCATCTGCAAAGGAAAGTGTCGCCTCAAAGGACCTAATTCTGGGACTAACATCCGCTGCACATTTCAGGAAGGAGTGGTCGTCCATACAATAGCAAGATATCATTTTGCTGCCAATGTACAATGTTGAGCATTTTCCATGTCGTCATTTTGTCGATCCCCAATCTTCTAGGGTGTTTCTTTAAGCATTTCTTGATATCGTTTAATGCTTTATGCGATCCCGCCCGGCATTCAATAAGTATTATTTGATCGTACCATCTCCAGGAGACCATCCCATTGCGGCCGAACCATTTCCACCCAACTTATAACGCCGTCCATATCGCGTAATTGAAATTAGTGTAAAACTCAAAGAATAAGACCTTAATCTCTTAATTCTTTACTAATTTCAGTTGGCTCAACATAAATCTTCTCAATTATTATCTTAGTACAGTGGCGTGACATGTCACACTTCTTCTAGTTCTTTCGCAAGCTCGATTAATCCCAGTGAAAAGCCCGTCCAGGCGTCAATCCCGTGCTAACCCGTCATGCATGACTTCAAATTTGGAAATTATTAGACCTGAATATTTGCAGTGGCATCTGCTTCCACTGAAAGTTTTTAAGACACAAGGCTGCCTCTTATCTTATTTAAATCACTGTCTTTACTCCCATATGCCTGTGTTAACTTTAACCATGACCTTATCAATTCTCAAAATTCTGCCTATCGAATATCCTGAGGATCAATGTTCTTCTTGTCTACGGCGGATTAACACAATAATTGTTCTCTAGAGTTATCTGCGTCGAGTGGTCAGTCTGTACTACTAATTCTCCACTCTAACTCCAGGATTCCTTTATCTACTCAGGCTGTTCAAAAATTTTCAAGACAGTTGTTCAAATCCCCAATGATAATCTGCTAAATTTCGATAATTATTGGAATTCTCATTAAACAGAATAACTACACCTTTCTGACACAGAAATATCCAGCATCAAGATATAGCGCACCGTCCAATTTCTTTATTTCAAGACGGTGTCAAATTACAACTGAAGGAACATACTAAACATATAACTGGTTTAAATTTCATGTAATCTCATCTTGCCTTCTGCTGGCAAATGTATTTACTGTAAAATTCAATACTATCAAGATGGTTTTATTTGTCTTCATCCAAAAAAAAATGTTTCAGAAATAGAATCTTGGAAATCTCTACTATAGACAAAAATTGTACATTTGTCAATTCAGGATAACCTTCCCTTGTCAGAGTGTATACAGGATATTTAAGATCATATGCAGTTGGCGGCATCATGAAAAAAAAAAAAAAAAAAAAAAAAAAAAAAAAAAAGTCGGTTGCAATAGACGCAACGTTATTAATCAAGACAATAGGTCTCTAATTTTCCAATACTGCAAAGGAACAGGTCACACTTTCGCATTAGGAGAACCTAGAATACATTACAATAACATAAACAGCAAATATCAAAGGCTTATAATTGATTTTCTATTATTCAGAAAACACAATAGCATTAATAGAAAATAGTCCCATAGACGTTTTTCTTTGATATCAGAAATCAATGATAATATTAAGGTTTTGCCACAAACAATGTGAATCGTAAAAGACAGCGGCGAGAGATGCGGTATACACCGCTTCAACATAACTTTCATTGCCTGATAAAACGCCCGTGAAACGGAAAGCATAAATTAAAATTCACGATTTATAATAGACTGTTAATCTCAGGATGCGTGGACTACTTCACCAATACTTAAAAATAGTATGGCTTTTCATTAGGTATATGTTTCTAAAGTATAGGGGAAGAAACATATACTAAATTCGAGCCCCGCGGCGGGCGACATTGATGCGCTCCCCGGTTTGGATAGTTGAAAAGGGAGGTTACACGATGTGACTTATTAAAGTCTCCTTATTTAAGTATATATATATATATATATAGCAATTTAGGCCAACAACCCCATGTATATAACCCGCAGCAAGACCTTAATGTTGTATAATAGCAGCACAGCTGTCAGTGATGCACTATCGGCATATGTCTTTACATCATCACATGTAATACAATTTGTGCGAACAGGATAAATAAAATAAATAAAAAAAAAGAAAGGGGGGGAAAAACTCTGTAATTGATTAAGAGTTGAGCTAAAGCAAGGATTGAGCATATAATATTGTCAGTACAATGGTCAACCCACGAAATCGTTATTAAATTGGGCAATCTATAAAACACTGAAACACAGACACTCGCGGCAATGTATGTGGCCGGTAATTTATGGGAGACTTGATTATTATTAACATTCCCTTCAAATAGGTAATAAACATACAACATTTTATTTAAACAGTTGGAATAGCACCATAAGGCAAATTATGTATGAAATAGGTAACAGAGGAGACAAGAAAATTTCTCTAGATATTTATTTAAATATCTTAAAATTTGGGAACATGTCTAAACTGACGAGATATGCTATTTACATAGTAAAATTTAGATAGAGGTGACCTGAAGTTACTTTATAGCCCTTTAAGGCCCATGCGAAATCTAGGTTGGCTACTACACAAAAAGGGGGGGGAACCTAGATCTCCATCTATTCTAGCGGGACAAAATATACGAACCCTAACACTCCTTTTTAAGTCACTTAAAGCCCTTTAGGGCCCATTCAGAATCTAAATAGATTAGCTTCTGTTCAAAAAATAAAAAGGGGGGGCTAAGCCATAATGGCAAGGGGCTTACCTTCTCTCGAAAGCGGCGGCAAGGTCTGGTCTCCTCTACGTCTCAGGCCCGTCTAAAAATCGTCCTTCTCACTGAGCGACTCCGATCGAATCCTCCCTTTTGGCAAAGAACCTTCTTTTATATCATCTCATTCTCCATTTTCATTCGCCGAAAGAAACACCAATCAAAATGGCCAACGGCTCCAGTATCAATTTCATAGACGCCCCAGGCCTCTCCCCTTCAAAATAGAACATATAGTATTACCAAAACAAAAAAAAATCTAAAGAGAAAAACAACCCCTGCGGTAGTGTAAGATTTCAGACTCCAGCCTCCCGTCTTTCCACATGGGTTG
This sequence comes from Cordylochernes scorpioides, assembly GCA_030710605.1. Classification (NCBI taxonomy): domain Eukaryota; kingdom Metazoa; phylum Arthropoda; class Arachnida; order Pseudoscorpiones; family Chernetidae; genus Cordylochernes; species Cordylochernes scorpioides. The sequence continues at coordinate 15,070,320 of CP092863.1, forward strand.
AAATACAACCCTCCCTTTTTCTCGGGATGGTATATATATCGCCCCCCCGTCTTGGCTAAAATTGACCCAGGCCCTTTTTACCTGGACTGTAATGTGATGCTTTCCTTTCTCTGGAAGGATATTTTATAAGTTTCAGTCTTTAGAGATCTTCCTTCTCCATTTTTCTCCTTTTTTTTTTTTTTCTGGTCACCTTTACCTAAATTTTTGGTGAGGGGAATATATGTACATATGAAACAACAGTTTCCAGCTCGGATGTCTCTGGATGTCTTCTTCTTTACCAGGCATCAGCTTTCGGCATGGAAGTCTGGTGTCACCAAGTGTCTAAGTTTCTGGGCAAAAAAATGGTCTGTAAGTCTATGTGGGAGGGAAGCCATGTATCCATTTGATTTGATTATACATACGCCTTCTGTTGGGGTATGGTTACAAAAACGTGCCCCAACACATAGTCCATGATTGTCCATACTATCGCTACACCATAGCATCCTACATATCATATTAATTTGTAAATAACCAAATTACCCCCCACTCTCAAATAATTTTCGGTAGGATTCTTCTTTCAAAGGGTGTAAATATGACATATTATAAAATCACATGTTAAAAATGTATCTATTATAGATATCTATTTCTAAAAATATGATCTGTGAGGAAGTATAAGTGCATAAATCTCATGTATTTGATCATCATGGGCAGATTTCTTCAAGGCCGTCTTTACGCAGGTTGTTCTTAGGTTTTCCTCAAACCTTCTTTCCTTTTCGACTTACTTCTCGCGGGATTTTGCTCCTATATGCGTTCTTATCACTTGTCACTACCACTACTACATCGCAAATAACCACATACTAACAACATAAATACGCTCCAAGAACCTGGGATAATAAAATAGACTAAAATTAGCTTTTTATTACCAAATTTATTGATAATATTAAATTAAATAAATCACTTCATATAGAGAGTAAAGTATCGTATTGCATATGTTTACATATACATATTACATATACTTATGTAATACATAATGCTTTTTTTTTAAATTACATTAAACAAATTATAATTAATATAAATTATAAATATATTAAATATTCCTGAATATAAGCTATTATATAAAGTGTCAATAACTTCTAAATATTTAATATACAAAAAGCGCAAACTGAATTTATTAAAAATATAATTCAATTTAAATATATAATTTCAAAGTTAAATTTCTTTTGACCCTTTTAAGCGGTGTTTAGATTCTTTGATGCCATCAAAGCAAATTGACTGACGGGGAAAAATATTTACCACCCATTTAAATACATAAAACAAAAATGACTTTAAATTTAAGAGAAAAGCATATAGGTAAGGCACGAATGCCTATATATATTTATGAATATTAACACATTATTTAAATTACATAGATGTTAAGAATCATTAAAATATGTTTGTGTTATTTATTTATTTTTGTGTACATATATTCTTCATGTTTAAAATAATTCTTTTAAAAATATTATATGTTGATATTTTATACTGATATCTCAAATATAATGTTTCACATTTATAAAATGTTTTTAAATTCATTATATATCATAAAGTACTAAATTTTTAATCCCGATCTAACATCTTCCGAAAAGTTAAAAATTCACGTTTTTAAACTATAATCTGACTATAATAGACATAAAAAAACATAAAACAATTATAATGTAAAAATACTTTTAATTAAAATAATATCCTAAATTAGAGAGTGAACATTATGCAACATTTCACAATAGATCCAAATATCTTGTGAGACAATGTTTTATATTTTTAAAATATATTCATAGAGAATGCAATCTTGATTAATTTTTAATTTCTCAATAGGGCATTTAAAAAGGCTATGTTAAAACAACTAAGATTTACCTGTTTATATATTCCTTCCCTCTCTTGACAAAGATAAAAAATATATTCAATATGTTTAACATTAACAATTTATTATATTGGGCAAAAACATATCAACTATATATAAAGGTGATGAGGCACAATTTGGAATATAGATTTTTTCTTATCCCTGGTACACATAATACAGGCCATGATAATCATGGTAGGTAGTTAGCGACTGCTTTTTACTTGTAAGCACACCACATGTCTACACATGTAAAAAGCAGTTAGACTTTACACTTACAAATTTTCCAGAGCCCCGTTTGGTTACTTGCACTCACTGGTGGGGTTGGACTTTTGCAAGAATCGGGGGCCATTGGAGCATTTTTTTTTTAAACAGAAAAAAGTGTCCAATGCGGGAATCGAACCTGGGTCGTAGTGGTCGAAAACCAAACGGTTTAACCAGCCTTCCACCGACCCCCGGAATATAGATTATAAACACAAGGTAATAAGACCAAATCTAAATAAATAAATAGTGTGTGATGTTTCGGTAACAATGCTGTTACCGAAACATCACACATTATTTATTTGGATTTGGTCTTATCACCTTGTGTTTATATTTAAGAAAAGAAACTAGCAAAATTATTTCTTCTATCATATATGAATATATCAAAACGATATTTTTCAATTTTAAACACACATTGGAACTATATGCTTAAAAATAACGTCTAGTATATTTGATAAGGTACAATTTGGATTATAGATTATAAACACAAGGTAATAATGGCAAATCCATGAGGAATAAATAGTGTGTGACATTTTGGTAACAGCATTGTTACCATCTTCATTTGGATTTGGTCAGATTCAGTACTTTTGTCTGAAGATGTCAACAACTCTGTTACCAAAACGTCATACACTATTTATTCATTTGTATTTGGTCTTATTACCTTGTGTCTAGTATATTTAAAGCATTCTACCATATTTTAAATAGATAACAAATAATGTGAAAATATAGAATATTAATGGGCCTTTAAAATGAACCGAGTCTCATGGTATCCATTAAGATGGATCCACTGACATTCATACGACACCATCTACAATCCATACAGTAGAACCTCCATGAGATTTGTATTTTGTTTTCTCATGTAGAAGGGGAAAAACATACAAGTCGGTGGACGAGAGGGTAACACCCTCGATTCCCGACAGTCATGAACCGGGATTTAATCCCGCGTTAACATTTTGTTTAATATGTGAACAACCTTCACATATTATTCATTGTTTCAATTATCATGAACTAGGTTGGTCTTGCTGAGCGGTACCTATTAATGTGATTTTGAATCGATGTAGAAGGGCTCTTGTGCTCGAAAGCTAAAGAATTGTTAATTTAAACTTTTAAAAGGAAACCTATCCCTGGAATATGAAAAATAGTACTCTCACATTGTTTGGCATTCTCACACAATTCTGGCCTTAAATACCTGTTGCATGATTTCTCAGGATGCCTGAATGACTAGTTTTTTTGGTCTTTGAGATACAGCTTGTACCATGCTGATGAGGACCAACAGCCCAAAATGTGTATGTGGTTAGATTTTCTTGATTAATCAAGAATGGGTATTTGGCCAATCTACTTATATAATTACTTATTCTGTCTGTGTGAAGTTCACTGTTGAAGTTCACGGATAGATTTTGGTCAGAATGGATAAAATAAAAAAAGTGTCAAGGGATGGGAATCGAACCCACGACCTTCCGCTTACCGGGCAGATGCCATGACCACTAGGCCACATGACCACAATTTATTTATTTATTATTATTATTTTTTTTGCTTATCCCTAGTACACGTGGTACAGGCCATGATAATCATGGTGGGTAGTTAGCGACTGCTTTTTACTGTAAGCGCACCACATGTCTATACATGTGAAAGCAGTTCGACTTTGCACTTACAAATGTGCCAGAGCCCCGTTTGGTTACTTGCACTCGCTGGTGGGGTTGGACTTTTGCAAGAATCGGGGGGCCATTGGAGCATTTTTTTTTTTTAAACAGAAAAAAGTGTCCAATGCGGGTTCGAACCCGGGTCGTAGTGGTCGTAAACCAAACGGTTTAACCAGCCTTCCACCGACCCCCCTCCCACAATTTATAATTGTAACAAATAGTATTTGAATCAAAACATTCAATCGAGTAAAACACGGGCGTTGCCCGGGTCATTCGGCTAGTTCTAGAATAATTAAAAATCAACTATTAGTTGATGTTATTCTGACAAATGGCGCACGTCATCAGCAACTTTTAGTTGTACACTCAGGAGAGCTTTTTCTTAATTTATCCCTGTAAGCCAGATATTTTCACCTTATTAGCCAAAAATGTCTTTTTTTTTCTAATTAATTGCTCTCTGGTAAGAGGACACATCTCTCTAAAGGACACTTTGGCTCTGCAACAAGTTGTTGTCTGTGATTATAATGCAGTGTAGATTATTGGTCACACAAATGGCACAAATCTGTGGCTGTGATGTGTGTGTATTTACATATGCTGTTGCAGCTGCGCTTCGGCAAGTGCTCAACCTCAGCAACCCACCCTCTGTCAAGAATGCAGAACCAGTTTGGAAGGTAGGTTGCCCTTTATACTCAACTAACATTTACCTCATGATCTTCTTTATTTATACTCAATTATATGGCAACGTGACTAAATCTAAATTATTCAAACGTCACAAATATTCCATTAATTTGGAATCGGTCTTGTTATCTTATTTTTCTAATCTATGATATCCAAATTTTGTACCTTATCTTTTATTCAATCTTTTTAAAATATCACTTCTGTTGATTTTGATGATGTCTGTGCTGGGGATATGTAGAGCTCATCGATGGTTGAGCCAATGCAGTTGATGATGTGGTTTAGGTTGAGATTTGCATTTGGCATATAGTAGGAAAACCTTGCAACCACTCTGGAAAGTCAGTGTTATAAATGACCAGACTTAAGTCTGGAAATTAAAAACAAATTTTAATTTGAGAGAAGAGACTTGATGCTTGTTCCATCTACCTAGATTTGAATGCTGACACCATTTGTTGACCCAGTTTCCCAAACAAGAGGCAAAGTTTCAGCACTAGCATCCACTGACAACAAGACAACCTATGGAGTCCCAGGATGGAAATATATTCAGTGAAACCTTGTTTATATTGTCAACCTGGTTGTTGCATCATAGTTCTAAAGTTCCAAGTTTTATATCTCAATTATTTTTACTGTTGTTATGACAACAAGATGGTTATAATAGCATAAAATCTCAAAGCAATAACGCGCCATTTATGTATATAAAATAAAAGAATTTAAGCATGGATGTTTTTTTTTATACACAGTACAAACTTATACTGTCCTTACTGCGATGAAAAAATATATATATTGGGAGGGCTTGGCTCATCAGTGGTGAACCTATTCATGCTTAAATTCTTTCATTTTATATATAAAATCTCAAGTGTTGTTACTGTAAACTGAAACTCTTTACCATATTTTTTTTCCCTTTATCATTATATTTCATAAATATATTACACCTAAAGAGCCTTACCTAAAATTATTCAAATTGTGAAGAAAGTTGTGGTGAATGAATGTAAAAGTATATATCAGCTGGTGTTGAAGTGATGGAGTGTTGTGGCAGGTGCTCATCTATGACCAGTGTGGCCAGGACATCATTTCCCCCCTCCTCTCCGTCAAAGACCTGCGAGAGCTGGGCATCACTCTGCACCTGTGAGTTGTCTCCTCCACTGTGGGCCATAGTCACCTCATGGGTGTGTGACTGCAGGTTGATCACAGCAGAACGAGATCCCGTGCCGGACGTGGCTGCGGTCTACCTGGTACAGCCCACAGAGGAGAATGTACGGCTCATCGCTAGGGATATGGAACTACACCTCTATGACAGCCTCTACCTCAACTTTATTTCCCCTGTGTCCCGCCAGCGACTGGAGGATCTCGCTAAGGCTGCCATTCTGTCTGACTCTACGCATTACGTCAAGAAGGTAAGGTGATTTTTTTTTGGTGAAATTTAAGGAGGGATCCCTTTAGTATCAACATTTCTAAGCTGTATAAAGTGACTGTATTTATTTTATATATAAACATACTTCTACCGTCCTTACTGCATTGAAGAAATATTGGGAGGGTTTGGTTCACTAGTGGTGAGCCCTTTCAGCGATTTCGCCAATTCAAACTACCAGACCACTTTTCATTGCAGTAAGGATAGTAGAAGTTTGTTTTATGTGCAAGGGCTCCTGATCCAGGGATACAAGATGAACATTGTTTGTACTCCATGTTAGGAGTGGCTGCACATGGCGTGTGTTCCTCATGTCAGAAGCTTTACAAGCTTGATACCCTAATATGATTGAGTGGAGATAAGAAATTCATGCTTTAGTGTTTTAATTTCTTATATATCGATGGTGCATTATTGGCTTATAATTAATGTATGTCACTCTGGCCAGTTCCTAGTTGAGATGGTCCACTTTATAGTAACTGAATCTATCCACTTTAGACCACTAGACTATCACTTTAATATACACAGTCTCAATATGTTTATATGGCATCAATTTTATACCATAGGAACTACTGTACATTTTCATACTCTCATGTGAAGATAAGAAATTCATGCAATTTCATTCCCATATGAAATACTCCACATTTACATACTCTTCTGTTTTAGTATCAGTTTTTTTTAGTCAAATGGAGAAATCAAATAACTGAAGTCAATAAACATCCCAGTTAGAGACAGCAATACTAACCAGCTGATAACATGCCATCTACATATAAGAAATGGAAGCACTAAAAAACGAATGTTTCTTTTAAATATAAAATAAACCTCTACTGTCCTTACTGCGATGAAAAAATATTGGGAGGGCTTGGCTCATCAGTGGTGAACTCTCCCAGCAGTTTCACCAATTTAATCTACCAGACCGCTTCTTAGAGCTCTATTACTGTATTGGATCATTCTGCTTATATATGCTGCAATGAAGGGTGAAATCTTAGAAATTGTTTTTAAGCAAACTATGGACATAAGCTTTTAGGACAGTAGAAATACATATACTTATTTGCATTGAGCAATGTTCTTCAATTCGCAAACAATAAGTGTAAGGCCAGTTAGGCATAATTAATTATAAGGTGATAATGTGCCATCTATATACAAAAAATGGAAGCACAAATATTTCTTTCAAATATAACCTTTTTGATCGCAGTAAGGACAGTAGAGGTTTGTTTTATATTTGAAAGAAACATTCGTGTTTCCATTTATTATAAATAGATGTGTTACCTTATAATTGGTTAGTATTTCTGTAGAGGGGTCAGTGGAAGGATGGTCTAAACCATTTGTTTTCGACCGTTACGACCCGGGTTCGATCCCCGCCTTGGGCACTTTTTTCTGTTAAAAAAAAAAATGCTCCAATGGCCCCCGATTCTTGCAAAAGTCCAAACCCACCAGCGAGTGCAAGTAACCAAACGGGGCTCTGACACATTTGTTAGTGCAAAGTCGAACTGCTATTCACATGTGTAGACATGTGGTGCACTTACAGTAAAAGCAGTCGCCTACTTCTACCCACCATGATTATCATGGTCTGTACCACATGTACTAGGGATAAGCAAAAAAAGTATTTCTGTCCCTAACTGGGATGTTTATTGGCTTCAGTTATTTTAAATCTCCATTTGACTTTTGAGAAAAAAAAAAAAAGTAATAATACTGTTACAATATACGATGGCACAGGTGGTAACAGGACAATACCACTTTGACCCAAATTTACATTTTTAACATGATGGCAGAATAGGGATGTGGAAAGGCTGAAATTTTATGTGCAAATAAAACCTCTAATTTGCCACCACATATTAGCAAGACTTTCAGGAAAACAACCCTTCTTCCTCCCAAAAGAGAATGCATTAAATTAGGCATTCCATTTTTAAAGAAAAATAACTTTTTCTATTTTTTTTTTCAACTGGAAATAAAGTTATCCAAGTTTGAGAGACATTTAAAATATAGTGGAGCCTTCTTGTAAACATCAACTTGGTTATAACATAATAATTCTAAACTCCCAAGTTTTAAGATAAGGCACAATTTGGATTATAGATTATAAACACAAGGTAATAAGACCAAATCCAAATAAATAAATAGTATGTGACATTTCGGTAACAACGCTGTTACCGAAACGTCACACACTATTTATTTATTTGGATTTGGTCTTATTACCTTGTGTTCCCAAGTTTTAAGTTATGAATGTTTTAACTATGGTTATAACAACCAACATGTTTGTGATCATAAAAACATAAAATCTTGGTCCCAAGTGATGTATTGTTATAGCAATTTGACTTAAAAAATAATTGCATAATACAGTCGAACCTCTTTAATTCAACACCCCAAGGGATAAGAGCTTTCGGTTGAATTAAAGGAAGTGTTGAATTAAGGTTAGATGATTAGCTAATCATCTAACTCACAAAAATAATATTTTAAAAAAAATTGCTTTGTAATATAAATTAATGATATTAATTGAAACCATTGTATGTATACTTTTTTGTATTTATTTTTTTATTTTGATGATTAACTTTTAGTATCAGGGACAAAATGGCAATAATACATATTTTTGAAACACATATAATTACAAATAAAATGTATTCTAATTGAAGAATATAGCAGTTGAAAGGAAATAAATATGTAAAATAAAAAGTAAATTTAAAAATAATATTTAAAAATAATCATGAATATCTTTTTAAAAATTCCTTTATAGATGTCTGCTTTTTCACTGAAATCCTATTAAAAATGTATTCCAGATGGTCTATTTAAAAAAAAAAAAAAACATGCATGTCTTTCTTCCTCTGGAATGTGTTTTAAATAAAAAAGAGCTTTTATTGTATTAAAGACATCCACTGCTACTGCAGGTGTTATTGATTTTGTGTTTAAATCTTTTATAATAACATGGAAATGGAATATTGAAAAAAAAAATGTTATCATAATAATTGTGGCTACATTTTATGAAGATTTATTTATTTAAAAAGAAATTATTTGTAAATTTTAAAATAACACTAAAATATTTCAATGCTGAAAATTAAAAAGAAAATAATATCATTAATTAGCGCACGAAGCCTAAATTCCTGCATAAAAAAAAACAAAACAATAACACTCGTGACATTGCGCAACGGCACTGCAAAGTGAAACTTAAACTAACAGAAACCAAAAGTGCGCAGGCGCGATCCTATCGGCGCCCACCGATGCCGATCGTCTCCGCCGTAATACTGTTTAGCGGTAAAGTTTTATGTAAAAAAACATTCAACTTTCAAAATTCGAAATTTTAAATGGTCGAACTATTGGAACTGTCGTATTATCAATACTATCGAATTATGGTTTGTTATTTGATAGGCCGGAGGTCGGGACATCAGAATATGGTCGAATTAAGGTAGAGTGTCGAATTTGCATGTGTCGAATTAACAAGGTTATACTGTATACACTAATGAACAAAACTTAAGGAAGTAGGAAGTCATTGATGTCACCAATCGCCTATTTTTTTGAAGGTGACAGAGGCAATTTTGTTCACATTTGGTTATCTCACGTGTCATTAATAAAGGTCATTGTGTATCAAATATCTTTCAGAGTTATTGTCTGAATCCCAATATACATGCTGAAAGGTTAGATTGTGAAATAATTTCATAGGATTTAAAATGATATATCAATCGAAATAATTGCAAAAAGTTTCAATAAGAATGGCAAGCTTTCAAGTGCTAGCTCATCATCAGGCCAATTGTTTCACAAATTCCTACAAAATATATAGAGGTGTAGAAGGTATTTTTAGATATTTGCTACATGCTAAAACTTCCTTAAGTGTTCTCTATGAGAATATATTGTACTGTATATATCTTGAAGTAACATGAGGTATTGTATACAGTATTTTCTTGAGCAAGTTTCAATGCTGATTTTTTTTTGGAAAATTAGAAACTGTTTTTTTCTATCAGGTCAGATCAATAAGGTAAATTGATTAATGTCTCTTTGATCAACTTCTTGAGTTCACTGTTATTAAAATACAAAAACTAAAACTTGAACATTGTTTTTTTTTCATTACAATAAAAATCAATAATTAAAATCAAAACTATAACAAAATAATACAATCTCTATATATCACAGAGTGATAAATAAAATACTTTCTCTAGTAAATTACTAGCAAATGTATGAAAGGCTCTTTTTAACTCTCTAATTTTTACCACCAAATAAAATAAGGCCAAATCAATAAAATGTGTGGCACGTTTCGCTAACAATACTTTCACCGGAATATCATGCACAATTCAAGGGAATAAGACCAAATCTAAATAAATAAATAGTGTGTGACATTTCTTATTCCCTTGTGTTTATAATCTCCAATCCAAATTGTGCCTTATCATCATACACAATTTATTGATTTGGATTTGGTATTGTGACCATATGTTTCTAATCTATCCCCCAAATTTTAACTTATCATTGCTTAGATATAGAAGGGTGATTTACTGTTTGTTTTGGAAACTAAATAGAATTTTACACAAGTTCCTCCCTTTAGCAACAATCTTTCAAAACAACCACCTTTTTGATTTTAAAAATAACTTGATATCACCCGGCTTCCAATGAAACAAGAGTTATCTATATTTTTTTTCAAATAGTCCCTCAGGGGAGGTTCTACTGGAGATCTGGAAGACAGGATATAGGAAAGTTGTGTTTACAGTGGGATCTGGGGCTAACTTGTTATGTGGTAGGTGTACGACCAGTACCTCAATTTCATCACCTTGGAGGAGGACCTCTTCATGCTGAAACATCATGACCAGGAGTCCCTCTCCTACTACGGTAACTTTATATCTTTCTCCTTCCTACTCTAACCCCCATTGTTGCCATCCCACTACAATGGTAACATCATAGCTTTCTCCTTCCTTCTCCGACAACCATTGTTGCCATCCCACTACAATGGTAACATCATATCTTTCCCTTCCCTCTCCAACCCCCATTGTTGCCATTCCACTACAAATGGTAACATCATAGCTTTCTCCTTCCCTCTCCAACCCCCATTGTTGCCATCCCACTACAATGGCAACATCATATCTGTCCCTTCCCTCTCCAACCCCCATTGTTGCCATCCCACTACAATGGTAACATCATAGCTTTCTCCTTCCCTCTCCAACCCCCATTGTTGCCATCCCACTACAATGGCAACATCATATCTGGTGGTTCTACCCAAACAGTTCTTGCACATTATATCTATGATAATGGGCTGGCAGCCTTTCTCTTTTGAGATCAATTTCCTCCTGACAAAATAAGTTATCTATATTTTGGCCATTGAATTGAGCTATCCACTTTACCAGCTGAACACCTCTTCTGAAAGAGGTACACATTCTTTGTAGATCTCATAAAATCGAATCAAATCATGTACTGATGAAAACCCTAGTCTTAAACAATGGTCTCTTGGTGGGCATTTTGAATTTACTAAAGCTGATGCTCTGTCAATAACTGGAGTCTGCTAGTTTTTCAGAGATGATCAGTAAACAGAGCTCTATTTTATGATTCTAGGTTGATATTAGAGATGTAGCTTTTCTTTGTTAATAAGATTCTCCAGTTACAGTAATCCCTCATGTTTGAGACACCATAGTGTAAAAACATGGCCAAACCCACATTCTCTTGTAAACACTCTATCATGTCACGAGGAGACTTTCAACCATAACAGAATCCATGATAAGAGCCCACTTCCATGAGAGACAGTGTTGAGCCATGAGGCTATGATCTCTCATGAGAGACTACTGTATCTCCCCTATGTCACCTAGGTAAGTGAGGTTTGTGTGTGTTGACAGCCCTGAACCGTGGTGTGGTCAAGGACACAGAGATGGAGGAGATCATTGACTCCATAGTGGACAGCCTGTTCTCCGTGCTAGTCACCTTGGGTGAGTCTGTGTGCCATGTTCTGGAACATCATTTTTGTCCATCCTCTTTATTAGATCTCAAGACACAAGGTAATAAGACCAAATCCAAATAAATAAATTTATTTATTTGGATTTGGTCTTATCACCTTGTGTCTATTATCTATAATCCAAATTGTGCCTTATCAATTTTAGATCTCAAGTAAACAGCACCTTGTAGAAGAAGAAACACAAGTCAGGAAGAAGAGCTTCTTTTATAAGAGGATGATCATAAAGCTTTTGGGCAAGACACCCTTCTATGGGTTGTTCCTGTAGAAGGGCATCTTGCCTGGAATCTTGTACAATTGTCCTCTAATTAAAGAAGTTATTCTCTCCAACTTGTGTTTCTTCTTCTCTATTGAATAGGGGGATCATTGTTGTCTTAAGACAATCTTGTAGTTCAGCCCTTTCTGTGAGATAGCACCCATGACCCACTTTGTTTGAGACACATTTCAAACTACAGTGGAACCTTGTTATAACAGAAACTTGATTATAACATAATTCTAAAATTCCCTTTGTTTTAACTAGAGTTATAGCAACAACATGGTGTTATAACAACATGAAATATTGGTCCTTAGGAATGTTGGTATAGTGAGTTTCAAGTGTATACTGAATCTTTATCATTCAGTGTACTAAATGGTAAAAATTATTTTACTGAAATGCCACATATAATTTACTTATAATTTGGTCTTGTTACCTAGTAATATTCTTATTAATAATCCAGATAGTCCCTCATCTCAATTTGAAGCCTCATTGTTTATGAACTCTCATATCTAGCTAGACTAGTCAAAAAGTTGTAGTTTATGATTGTACTCATGTCTTTACCAGAAGGAGAGCTGAATCCTACGAGGTGGAGGTTCTCGGGTGACGGATGAGGGAATGGTCATCAGATAAGGTGTTTAGGTGTGAATATCTAAAAAATCCATAAAAAAACTAGGTAATAAGACCAAATCCAAATAAATAAATAGTGTCTGACGTTTCTGTAACAGCGTTGTTACCATCTTCAGACAAAAGTACTGAATAAAAAAACTCAATGATGATACTGGATGACTAGCAAATTTATATGCTGCCTTTAACAGTAAGCACCACCTGCCAAAAGCTGCGTCTGAACAATGTCAAAGTCAGCAGCAAAGTGTCTGTTCTCCATGTTAGTAGTCACCTCTTCTGAAGTGCCACAGTATGTGTGTGCTTCAGATTCTTTGAATCAACGGCAGATGTAAATCTACCTATCACACCTTCATGATGTTTACTAAGTTGTAGACAACTGAGATAAGAAAAATGAAGACTTCTTTTTCTACAAGTACTGAATAGTCTTGTGAGGGGCACTTTTAAAGGATCCTTAGAAAATGCAAAAAAAAAAAAAAGGTTTCATATGGAACCTTCCTTTAACAAAGTCTCAAGATAATAAGAGACCAAATCCAAATAAATAATATGTGCTGTTTCAGTAAAAGCATTGCTGTTGTTGTTTCTTATTCCCTTGTATAAAGATTATACAAATTCCATGAGTTCATGTTCCTCGAGCCTGATCTCATGGAATGGGGAGTAGGGGTGCAGCTTTCGTTGATCATGGCACCATGATCCAGGCATACTTTGGTGAAAGTCTGACTTTGCCTGTAATTTGAGGCCATTCTTAACATGGAAGCCTTTGCTGCCGACTCTAACATGAGTTCAGACACAGCTCCTCCATATCCCTTGAGAGGGATCTTTGCTGAGGTCTATCAACCGGGTCAGTTGAACTCAGGAAGTAAAGCGTTGTTACTGCCATCAGATAAAAGTACTGAAATAAGTACTGTTCACACCAGTGTTTCAATATCAATATTTAGTTCCACAATGTGAAACCACCCATGTGGATGTGCAGGCACTGTGCCCATCATCAGGAGTCCTCCAGGGAATGCTGCTGAGATGGTGGCTGAGGTATGGGCCACAACAGTCTCTGTCTTCTTCTTTCTTATCTCCACTCAATCATATTAGAGTATCAAGCTTGCAAAGCTTGAGACTTTTGATGGTGTCTGCCGAGTAAGAGTAGAGCTCATCAATGAATGAGTCATATCATGAGTCTCTGTGATTAATGTATGTTACACAGAAGTCTGTGAGATACTTGATGTGTTGCACAGGAGTCTATGAGATAACTGATTTGTTGTGTTGTGTAGAAGTTGGACAAGAAGCTGAGGGAAAATCTGCGGGACTCCAGGAGTTCTCTCTTCACCTCCGACAGCCTCCACTCTGGACAGTTCAGGTCCTCCATCTTTTCTTCCCCCTGGGGTCTTAGTTACCTAGATACCTTCAACCTCTCTCTCTCTATAAGGAAGTTACAGTGCAACAAACCTATCTAATGCAGCCTCTCAAGTCAAAATGTTTATGTATCAGAGCATTGATGTTTCTGTAACTGCCACTTAAGGCAGCTATAAAGGGAGATGAAAATAGGACCATATAGGATTTTGGCTTCATACAACTGGTGCATAAAACATGTTTAACTGTATTATTACAAAAATTTACAAAATAATTGTTCAATATATTTTCCAGATCTACATTAGTCTATTCATTAATAAACTTAGCATTAAAAGCAGTTTGGAAAGGGAAACAGGTCTGTGTGAAAGAGGGATGTTTTTCCATTAAGGTCCATAGGTTCTAGAGGTAAACTTTTTCTTGCAAAAGTCCAACCCCTCCAGTGAGTGCAAATGACCAAACGGGGCTCTAGCACATTTGTAAGTGAAAAGTCGAACTGCTTTTCACATGTGTAGACATGTGGTTCACTTACAGCAAAAGCATTCACTAACTACCCGCCATGATTATGATGGCCTGTACCATATGTACTAGGAATAAGCAAAAAAAAAAAAAAAAAAGACAAAACATAAGTCAAAACATAACATAATTAATAAACCTATAAGTGTTAGAAAGGGATACATGCCTGTGTGAAAGAAAGATGTTTTTCCATTGAGGTCCATAGGTACTAGATATAGACTTGGCTGACAAGACAAGCAGCTCTGGGACTGAAGTGGTGTGTGGCAAGCAGCTTCCAGCGCCCCCTGCTGGTGATCCTGGACAGGAACGTGGACCTAGCCACGCCCCTCCACCACACCTGGACCTACCAAGCTCTCTCCCACGATGTCCTGGACCTGCGACTCAACCGGATCACCCTCTCTCCTCGCATCTACGACCTCAACCCCGCAGACAAGTTCTGGGTCCAGCACAAAGGAAGGTGAGCCACTGAAATTGTTGACAAGTCTATCTCTTGTTGAGCAGAATAACTAGGAACAAACACAAGGTAATAAGACCAAGTCCGAATAAATAAATAGTATATAACATTTCGGTAACAGTGTTGTTACCATATTTTTGTCTGATGATAGTAACAACGCTATTACCAAAATCTCACACACTATTTAATTATTTGGATGTAGTTTTATTACCTTGAATTTCTAATCTTTAATCCAAATATTACCTTAGCTAGGTATGTTCCAAGCCACTAACCAGGCTGGCGACTGTTGCAGCCCATTCCCCCTGGTGGCGGAGGCAGTCCAGGAGGAGCTGGAGTCCTACCGGTCCTCTGAGGAAGAAGTGAAGAGACTCCGGTCCTCCATGGTGAGCCAAGTTTGCCTCATTTCTATCTGACACTTCTATGACAAGTGTTTGGTACAGTAGAGTCTCCCATGAGAGACCATCTAAAACATGGCTGATCTCTTCTGCAGATGGTCTTCTATCAGAGTATGTTGTCTTATCCCCTTGTGTTTACACAAATTCCATGATCTCATGGAATGGGGTGTAGGAATGCAGCTTTCATTGATCATGGCACCATAATCCAAGCACAGTTTGGTGAAAGTCTGACTTTGCCTGTAATTTGAGGCTGTTCCTAATATGGAAGCAGATGCCTTTGCTGCCGACTCTAACATGAGTACAGACTCTGTATTGTCAAGCCAAGTGTTGTGGAATCTTTCTACTTAAACAGAGTCTCTCATGGGAAACTCTCCAGTATCTTCTACTGAAGTAAGCTTCATTACATTTTAACATTGATTACTTATTTTTATTGTTTAACCCATCTATCCTACTTTAAATGAATCATGCACTTATTCCATATATTCAACCACGGAATAAAGACATTTTTCTATTAAGAAAATAATCACATACAGTCCTCCAACTTCTTTAATTCAACACCCCACACAAGGGATTAGAATTTTCGGTTTACTTAAAGTCAGTGCTAAATAATTGTCTGTTAAATATATCAAAGTAAATAGCCTTTTTGGTATTTGAAAAAAAAAAAAAAAAAAAAAAAAAAGGTTGAATTAGTCAGTTTAACTAAAGAGGTTATACAGTATTTATTCGAATGGATCAATTTTGGATTCTCTTTTCAGCTTTTTCGCTTGGTGATCTTTTGCAACATGTACTTCTCTATTCTCATAATCCATAGTTCATGTGAACTCCACCTTTGCCGGTCCCAAGCCCGGATGAAAAAGGAGGAGGGGGAGCAATAACAAGCTCACTAAAAAACCTGGGCTCAGCTGGCCCGGCTGATAGTACCCTGTAAGGGCTCCTAATCCAGGAATACAGGATGAGCAGCGTTTGTACTCCATGTTAGGAGCGGCTGCACATGGCGTCTGTTCCTTATGTCAGAGGCGGCCATTTCTTTTGGAGCTAAGTCGGCCTGCCACTGAGTAGTGCTCCCAGTCTTATGACAAAGGCAGACGCACGCATCCTACTTCACCCAGTGTGGAGATAAGAAAGAAGTAGATGGTTCATGTACTTGTATAAATCCTATTCAAATGCAGAATAGGAATATTTTCTATAATAACATATAAAGTACATGAATCTTCCTGAAACTTTATGTTGTATTCTGGCCTGATAATCAGCCCTGCTACTTCATCAGCTTAAATACCGTTTTGGAATTTTCAATTGATTTTATAACTGCTCTCGTAGGATGGTATGAAATTTGAAGCCGTCCCTGTACTGATGAGGGCCATAGCCCGAAACCATGGTATATAGGTTGTTGGCTTTTGTCTGAATTTTTGCTAAAACTGGTGTTGTGGCTCATTCTTTATCATCATCTGTAAGTTTTGTACTGGGGTGATAAGTAAAATGCATTGTTCTACTGCATATTCAAAGGGAGAAGTTCCTGTATATGTGGCAATATAAGGTGGGAAGAGAAATAAGAACACCACAATTTGGAGAATGAACCCAGACAACCAGAGAGAGAGAGAGAATCTGGCCGGCACAGCCAGGTAGCCGTTCGTGTCGCACACAATCCCCAACTGTCTTAAAAGTCCTGAGGTGTTAACTGACGGCCCCAGTAGTCGCCCCTTGGAATGTCGCTGGTGTCTAAAGTGACCGGACTATACATTCCGTCTCTCTCTGGGTTGTCTGTAGGCTTGCTTTATTATTCCTTGAAGAGTATATAATAATGTATTTGTCATATAGCAATTGTGTATTAGGGACATAGAGTTATATAACCCTGTATAACTTAAAAAAAAAAAAGGTGCACCTTCCATTGAATATACAGTCAGTACAGTAGAACCTCTCTGTAAAGGACAACAGAAATAGAATCATCCTTTAGAGAGAGGTGTTCTCTTACTGGAGAGTAGCTAATTACACTCATAGACAACACTTAAGGAAGTAGAAAGTCTTTGATGTCGCCAGTTATTATTATTTTTTAAGGAGACAGAGGTAATTTTGTTCACACTTGGTTATCTTGTGTGTCTTTAATAAAGGTCACTGTGTATCAAATATCTTCCAGAGGTATTGTCTGAATCCCGATATACATGCCAAAAGGTACAACTTCCTTAAGTTTTGTCCATGAGTGTAGTTAAAATGATCATTTTGGCAGTGAAAACTCTCTTTTGCAGAGAGGTGTCTTTTAGCAAGAGTGTGTTGTTGTTGTTTCTTATCCCCTTGTGCAAAGATAACACAAATTCCATGAGTTCATGCTCCTCAAGCTGTTTTATGATAAGCAGCGGCCTCTCCCAAAGATCCTGTTTAGTGCATAGCAAGAGTGATCTCTCATGGAGTATGTTCTCTAGGGTATATAGGTAGATCCTTGGATGACCGTGGGATGTGTGGGCAGGGCTTGGATGGGGACAATGCAGATGAAGCCGTGGCCTTGGTGTCCGACAGCACCAACAAGCTGACCTCTGCAGTCAGGTAGCCCAACTCTCAAACTTGAAATTCCCACCACATCAATCGCACCAACCTCTAACCCACTGGTTCCTCAACCTTTTTCTTTTTTCACGAGGGAAACATGTTTTTTTTGTTGTTGTCTTATCTCCTTGTGCAAAGATCACACAAATCCATGAGTCCATGCTCCTCGAGCTGTTTGATGATAAGTAGCGGCCTCTCTCAGAATAAGCAGGATGTGTGTCCATCCATCTGTACATGTCCATAGTTGCTAAGAAGGGACAAGCAGGATGTGTGTCCAGCTCCCTGCCAGAACTGCTGGAGAAGAAGCGGCTGATTGACCTCCACACCACATTGGCCACTGCTGTGCTGGACCAGATTAAGGTGGGTCACCTTCCTAGCATCATGTTGGATGCCCATACATCACCATGTTCTGTATTTCTTCTTCTATGTGCAGACTTATACAAGTACCATGTTCTGTGATGAGTGTTTGTGTGTAGGCCCGGAAGCTGGATGTCTTCTTTGAAGTTGAGGAAAAAATACTGAGCAAGACTACTTTGGTAACTTGGATTCTTTTATTTATTACTCTCACACTTATACTGCACTGCAGCTATTTACTGAAACCAAATAAACATTGGCTTCTCACTTTCACCTGATGATATTTCCAGGTGGTTTTTTCAAATAAATTCTGTTCGAAAGATTTAAAAAAAAAAAAGGTGAAATCATACGTTAACAAAAAGTGATGTTATTTCAATATATTTATTTTTTGAAAATTCTAATAGTGTGTTCTTTTTGATATTTATTTTTAAGTCAAAATTTTATAGGAAGTTTGTGATTTCAAAATAGTTTAACTTCTTTAATTCATCACTCAAAGAGATCAGAATTTTCAGATAAATGAAAGTCTATGTTTTAAGAAACACAAGGTAATAAAACCAAAAAAAAATAGTATGTGAAGTTTCCATAACGGTATTAACATCATCAGACTAATGTTACCAAAATCTCACACACTATTAAGTAATTCATTTGAATTTAGCCTTATTACTTTGTGTTTCTAATCTATAATCCAAATTGTACTTTTATAATCTGTGTATTGAGAATTATAGGTGGTTGAATTAAAGAGGTTACACTGTATAAATACAGTAGAACCTCCATGAGAGAGAACACATGCTAGAGGACACCTCTCTGTAAAGGACAGTTTTCATTTGATAAAATAACCATTTTTACTATTTTGCAACTCTCTGGTAAGAGGACACTTTGGCTCTGCAATTAAGTGTCCTTTACAAGGAGGTTCTACTGTATTTACTATTTAACAATTTTGTCTCGATATAGTTCAGTGCAAGAATTGTATCATTTCTTGATATCGCCATGTGGAAAATTAGGAAAGACAAACTTCAGGATGACACAGCAATTTATTTAAGGCAAGAACAAACTATGAATGATAAACAAAAGATAAGCAACGAGGGAAGTTTACAGAGTAGCAAAATATAAACATAAAAAAGATACTCTGTTAATAAAATAATAAATACTTTGCTACAATACCAGCTACAATGGTGATGTTCCAGGACAAGTCACTGATGGACATGCTGGTAGACCCCAAAGGTGAGTTTAACAACACTGTGAACTGGTTCCTCAAAGTTTAGCAGCGCACTCCAGACATCCCCCCCTTTTTATGACAAATTACACTCATGGAAAAAACTTTAGCAATTTGCACCTTTTAGCATGTATATCAGGATTCAGACAATAACTTAAAGATATTTGATTCTCAGTGACCTTTATTGAAGACACGAGATAACTAAGTGTAAACAAAATTGCTTTTGTCTCCTTAAAGATGGCCAGGAACACAAAGACTTTCCACTTCTTAAGTTTTGTCCATGAGTGTATATTCAAAGGCTAAAAAAAGGAAAAAACCAACTTATTGGCTTCTACACTCTCTAGAAGAGCATGTTTAAACTGTACCTGAAGTACAAATTACAAGTGTAATTGAAGGTGGGCCGATTTCTTCTAGCCATATATAAATCAATGTTAAGAAATCATTGATTTAACATTCTTTCACTTGAATTTTTCAGAAGCTTCAAGGCTACTTCAGTAGTTCTTTAAGGTACAGTCTGCACCTCACTGAAGAGGGCCAACATTCTAAAACCCTGTATGGGGTTGACTTTTCTTTTTTATGTTAGGGGCTAATATTGTAAATTGAAAATAAATATTTTTATTTTAAATTGATTCTGACAGATGACAGTGGCTATCTTTTTTTGTAATTATCCCTAGTACACATGGTACAGGCCATGATAATCATAATGGGAATTAGTCTGACAACTGCTTTTACTGTAAGTGCACCACATGTCTACACATGTGAAAAGGCTATTTTTTAAAAATCCATAATCAGAAGATCCCTTTGTCATCAGGTCAAGATATCATTATCATATTTATATGAAAAATAGACACTTCGGCCAGTTGGAGTTTTTTATTTTCTCAACGTTTCGACAAATATCTTTTGTCTTCGTCAGGAGAAGTAAATAAAAATAAACATTTGGCAAGGCGTTAAAAATTGTTCTGAGGTTTGCAAGGGCGTTCTCACGTGATTTTTCAAATTTAGTACAACATCTAAAGCGCGAGTCAAAAAACAAATTTGTTATATAAATATGAATGCCGGCCAGACAGCCTCTATCTTTACGATCATTATCATAGTCAGAAGAGAATAGATCTCTTTGGTTAGTTTCTACCTCAGCCCAGCTAACTTGATTCCATATTTGGAGCTGCAGGAATGGTGGGTGTGTTGCAGCGGGGACTCCGGCAGACAAGATGAGGCTCTTCCTGATCTACTTCCTCTGTGGTCCTAACATGAGTGATGTAAGTCCCTTCTACCCATTACATACACCTAGTGTAGGGGACAAGACCAAGTAAATAAACTAGGTAGTCTTGACTACCAACAACTTGGTTGGGATTTTATAACTGGTTGAATTAATTTGGAATTATAGTCAGCTGATTTAAAGTAGGTAAATTGGTTGAGAAAAAAGTGGATCTTGACTTGATGGACACTAACAACAACTTAGTTGGGATTTGAAAACTGGTTGAATTAAAGTAACTCATGCTTCATAATCAGTTGTGTGAATTACATTCAAGAACAAAACTTAGGAAGTTTTATATTTTGATGTCGCCAGTCATCTATTTATTTATTTATTTTTTTTTTTGAAGGAGGCAGAGGCAATTTTGTTCAAACCTGATTATCTCGCGTGTCTTCAATAAAGGCCACTGTTTTTCAAATATCTTTCAGAGTTATTGTCTGAATCCCAATATACATGCTGAAAGCTACAACTCACTTAAGTTTTGTCCATGAGTTTATATATGCCAAGAGATATATTGAGATATAATACCCTGTTATAAGTGGAAACCTATGTCTGTAACCACGTGGTCCCAGAAATACGTATTCAGTGTGTGACACTCTCTATCATTCACTATCCTTTTTTTTTTTTGCTTATCCCTAGTACACATGGTACAGGCCATGATAATCGTGGTGAGTAGAAGTAGGCGACTGATTTTACTGTAAGTGCACCACATGTCTACACATGTGAAAAGCAGTTCGACTTTGTACTTACAAATATGCCAGAGCCTCATTTGATTACTTGCACTCGCTGGTGGGGTTGGACTTTTGCAAGAATTATATTCACTATCCTGGCAGAGCTATGTGTACTCAGTGGGAGTGTGTTGCAGTCAGAGGTGGACAGCTACCTAGCTGCCATCAGTGAGGAGTGCAAGCAGTACCTACCCTCCATCCACTACCTGCGTCGGTGGAAGTAAGTACGTCACAGCAAGCTGCCCCATCACCCCACTGACTGCTGGTTCCTGCAGGAGTTACTGCAAGATGGCTCTCTCATCCAACCAGTACCAAGGAGGGGGAACCAGGACTGTCAAGTAACCTTTTTTTATTTCAAATCTCACTTTTTTATTGAACTAAAAGGGGAGTAAAAGAGTAAAAATATACAGTAGAATATCTTTCTAAAGGACAACACCTAGTTACAGACTCAAAGTGTCCTTTAAATAATGCAAGTTTCTAGAGATGAGTTTCTTTTGATTTTTATAAGGCACAATTTGGATTATAGATCATAAATACAAGGTAATAAGACCAAATCCAAATAAATAGTGTGTGATGTTTCGGTAACAGAGTTGTTACCATCTTCAGACAAAAGTACTGAATGTACAAAGTACAAGGTAACAACGCTGTTACAGAAACGTCACACACTATTTATTCATTTGGATTTGGTCTTATTACCTTGAATCTTTATTAATGTAATCTCAAACTTTCAGAAATCTCTGCCCTTCTATACAGGAATATATAAAATGAATTATAATAAAGCTTTTATTATAATTCTCATTTTAAATTCTCCTGTAGAAAGGCAGAGATGTCTGAGATTAGATTAATAAAAATTAAAGGAAACTCTCATCTCGAGAAACCTGTTGTATTAGTTAATTTATATCTATGAGATTTAAATCAAGCAAAGTGTCCTTTAGAAAGAGGTGTCCTTCTTCTGGAGAGCTGCTAATTGGTAAAAAGAGTAAATTCTGGCAAGAAAACTGTCCTTTGTATAGAGATATCCACTAGCAGAAATGACTGCTTATGGAAGTTATATCTACTGTACAGTAAAACCTCTTTAATTTAACATCTCAAAGTATAGCTGATTCCTGTTGAATTAAAGTTAGTGTTGAATTATAAGTCAGTTAAATTGATACTTTGGTGGGAATTTGAAAATTATTGAATTATAGTTGGTTGAATTGAAGGGAGAGATTATACTGTAGGGTAAATTATATTCCAATGAAAAAAAAAAAAAAAACATTTTTCTTGACATTATTTTTACCTACTGAAGAACCTCTATTTGCCTTAGACATAGATAACCCTAATATCTCTTAGAGGTGGTCTCTTATTGGAATTAGGTTCAGTTTAGACCATTCTCATTTTATAATGGTTGTCCCTCAGGGAGCGATCGTTCATCAGTTGGAAAGTTTGATAGTTTTCTTCTCTCTAAATATTCTGTCTATTAAAATCAAATGCCTTTCCTCACAAAGGAGTATACAGAAGTGGTTGGGATCCATTGATTATGTTCCCCAGCAGCCAGGCTGTTGCTACCAAGTACCTTTGTTGTTAGGAGTTCGGTGGGAGGGTGATCTAAATCGTTGGTTTTCGACAGCTATGACCTGGGATCGAATCCCGCATTGAACACTTTTTTCTAATTAAGAAAAATTGCTCCAATGGCCTCCGATTCTTTAAGAAGTCCAACCCCACCAGCGAGTGCAAGTATCCAAAGGGGCTCTGGTACATTTGTAAGAGCAAAGTCTAACTGCTTGTGGTGTACTTACTTACTGCTTTTACTAGCAGTCTCCATCTTCTACCCACCATGATTATCATGGCCTGTACCATGTATACTAGGGATAATAATATACCTTTGTTGTTTCTCCTCCATGCCCAGTATTCCCACCAACTATGGTGCTGTGACAGCATGTTTTCCAAGCTCATGTCCCATGGCTCCCAGTTTGTCATGGAGGGAGTCAAGAACTTAGTCATCAAGAAACACGTAAGTCCAACCCCACATCCTACAGAATGTAGACAACTATTGAACTACAAGATAATAAGACCAAATCCATGTAAATTAATAGTGTGTGACATTTCACTAACAGCATTGTTACCATCATCAGACATGATAACAATGCTGTTATTGAAACGTCACACACTATTAATTTATTTGAATTTGGTCTTATTACCTTGTAGTTCTAATCTTTAATCCAAAATGTACCTTATCATTCCACTAACTTTTCATTGGACTAATTTGGAAGTTTTAGTTATACTCCACAACAACAAAGGCCCTTGTATGCAGTCAAACCCACATGGGCCTTGTAGTTAGCTAGTACATGTGCTTGAACCTGTGTTATCCTGCCACTAGGCCTTTGCCTATAGAGAAACTGCTCAAGACAGATACATACATTGATTCAAAAGGCTTGAATGTAGGCATTTCCAATATTTATTCAAATTTTGATACCTCTACTATTTTCAAGAGAGTCAAATAGGAATGTTTTCTCTAAAATATTTTAAACACTTCTTCTGTTCATTTGGATTTTTTTTTAAAGACATACCTTTAAAAGGAAAGGAGGTTCTTATATTATATGTAAACCTACATGTATCTTTAGGGCGAGTTTTTCTCTTTTGAATAAAAATCACTCTACTCCCTGCTCTGTTCATATTGCCATGGAAAAATATTTTAGGATGGCTTTGCTCATCAGTAATGTGAATCTTTCAAACAATTTCTGTTAGTTTTATTTATTTCATAAAAAATAAAAGAATTATTTCACCAAAATAGATGCAAAGAACTATGATGCAATGATGCATATTGAGGTCAGTTAAGCTCTCTCAACTCTAGTTTCAACAAAGTCCACCTGAATACCATGTTTTAGGTTGTGATTCGAGTCAGTCCAGGAGGATGGCTTAAGATTTCAAAAGAAGACTAGCAGAGCACTAAAAAAACTTGTAATGTTTATCCCTGTGAATAACATGATGATTGTTATTATATTTTAGGTTCATTCAATTTAGCAAGTTTCTTTATATCATTAAAATAAATGTTTGGAATCCTAATTAGTCCATCAATAATTGACAATATGACCCAGAATAAGTATATTGCTACGGCGTTTTATGGTTTCCACAAGTCCATATCTCAGAAGAAGGCCAAGTGACACTCACTCCTCACTTTCTTACTGCTACTCTTTTTGTGTTGTTTTTCTTGCTTCCCTCTTTCTCTTTCTTTTTTTTTTTTCTTATCTTTTTTTTTTCTTTTTCTTCTGTCTATATCGTTGTTTTTTTGTCTCACTGCTTTGTTCTTATGCATACCTCTGGTGAATCCTGTATAGGGTCAGTGACCCTAAATAAAGGCTTTCTGTTGTTGTTGTTGGAATCCTAATTAGATATTATTTTGCCTTTTAATGTAGTGGCAATACATAAGACAAGATTGCACTCTTCAGTCAACCCTCTTTATAATACCTTTCTAAACTTGGAACTGTTGTTAGAACTATGTTGATAGAACTACAGTTACAATCATTGGAGCCTTGATATAGGTTTTGGAGCAAGATATAGACTTTTCCCCATATAAATTTTAAATATATGATTATATTTTTTAGAAAACTGAAATTTTGTGTTTTATATATTAATGATTAATCGGTGTAATATCTATTTTATCAATATAGTTTTAAAACAGTTTGTTGTTCTTCTGTTTTTAACTTTCAATGATGTAGTGTGTATGTCTACTTTATACTTAGTCTAGCCATAAATATTGTTACAAAACTAAATCAGTCATAAAAATATTAATTTGACCGTGTGAAGTATTTAAAATATAGTAGTTGTTATTTGAATATCGTGTGCACACGTGTTTAGAAAAAAAATCTGAATATATTTGTTTTTTGATAATGGATTGGGGTGTTAAAGAAAACCGTATAGCTGTAATAGCCATACACAAGGTAGGCCAAAGTCCTTCATCCATTTTTAAACTTTTACAAAATTTGAATATTACGCGTCAATTTGTTTATAGAACCATTGAAAGGTTCACCAAGGCTGCCACTATTAATGATGTTGAAAGATCTGGTCGACCGTGCGTGCAACGAACGCAAGCAGCTATAAAAGCCATTCGCAAAAGAATTCGTCGAAATCCACGGCACAAACAAAATATCTTAGCAAAGCAGATGAATTTAGCTCCAAGAACGGTTTCCAGGATAATCAACGAACACCTTGGACTGAGAGCTTTCAAATGACGCACAGGTCATTTGATAACCCTTGCTCTTAGAGATATTAGAAGGGTTAGATAAAAAATGTTGGCGCGGCATGATGGTCGGTGGCATGAGAGAATCCTTTTCACAAACGAGAAAATGTTCACTGTCGAGGAAAAGATTAATCGTTAGAATGATAGGATATATGCTCGTAGCTCTCTAGAAGCTTCTTTGAAAGTCAGAAGACTTGAAAAAGTCATCATCCTTCTTCTGTCATGGTTTTTTGAGGAGTTAGCTACCAAGGTGTGACAGATCTCTACTTCTGTGCCAAAGGGGTAAAAACTACAGCTAAAAACTACCAAGAAGATATTTTGGAACAAATAGTAAAGCCTCTGAATACAAATTTTTAATGGAGAACATTGGATATTTAAAAAAATCCAGCTCCTGCTCACAAAGCTAAGTCAACTCAACAATGGTTGGAGACAAATGTTCCAGAGTTCATAAAGGCCAATGAATGGCCCTCTGGAAGCCCTGATTTAAATTCCCTTGATTACAGTTTGTGGGCATATTTTGAGGAGAAGGTGTTCTCTAAAAGATATCATAATTTGGATGAATTGAAATCAGCATTGGTGAGAGCAATGAAAGAAATACCCTTAGAAAAGGTGCGTGCTGCCATAGATCAGTGGCCAGAACGTTTGAGATCCTGTGTCAAAAATAAGGGAGGACATTTTGAATGATTGTATATATTTAAAATCTATGTCCTATTGGCTAATAAAATATGTATTTATATTCCATTAGTTTTTGTTCTTAATCATTTAATTTATAAAATTGTTTGTAACATAATTTATGGCTAGACTGTGTATATCTGTTTTAAAATGTTTTTAAGTCTACCATACAAAAATGGCATGTACAGAAATTAATTTTAATTGATAATTCTCTAAACTGGAACAAATTGATTTACTTTATGATACTTTTTTTTTTTATTGATAAGTTCAACAAAGTTTCTGTTTATTGACATCCTCAACCACCTAAATACCAACACAACAGTTCTCCCACCACCCACCACTCTTGTTGATATTCCAGAACCTGCCCATCACCAGGATCGTGGATGCCCTGATGGAACTTAAGTCCCTCCAGGAGGTGGAGGACTACCGCTATCTGGACCCCAAGGTCTTCCATCGTGGCACGGACATGTGAGTCCTTTCTTCCTCTTGGACCTCATACCATCTGGAGATGTCATATATAATGTTTATTTTCTCCAACCTTACACCGTTTAAAGACTAAGTTTTAAAATTTAAAGGATTTTTAAAAGAGTAATTGACAAAGTGGTATATACCCAAGGAACTCCCTTGGTGTTTACAGTCCTATCTCAGCAGATCTGTGTAATCTACCATATAATTAACAAAGAATTTTCCTCTAGAGTGCAGGGCAGAGTAGTTCAAGACAATATTAAAATGGTAAATATGTAAATAAAGACTCTGACCTACTTTGGACACATAATGAGAGCAAATAGTTTAGAAAAGATGTTTGAAGAAATTGAAGGAGAAGGAAGATCTGCAATGAGTTGTGGGCAATGGTTGCTAACAGATCGAATTGGAGAATATTTAAACACAAGGTAATAAGACCAAATCCAAATAAATAAATAGTGTATTTGGTCTTATTACCTTGTGTTTATAATCTATAATCCAAATTGTGCCTTATCATTGGAGAATATTTGTTTAGAATCATCAAAAATCGAACTTGACTTGATTGACGCTAACAACAGAGGGGTTCACCACTGATGAGTCAGGCCCTCCCATTATTTTTCTATCATGTTGCCATGGAGAGTAGGTAGTTGTTTTAATTAAAAAAGAAGTCATTCCAAATATTTTGATATCTTATATACAGAGATTCAAGTTGAATGTGTCTCATATCCTTAACTTGAAATAAATGTTTTCAAAAATGTGTAGATGGAATTCCTTTGGAGATATCAATCTAATTAGAGAAAGGAACATCCACTTCTCCCATCTCAAACATGCCACAGTTTAAAAGGTTGTGTGTAAACCTCACGTGTGTTGCATTATATCCTATATGAAGTTTGGTTAGGTTCTCAGCAGGGTTGTGGTGTGTCCAGCAGCAGTAACAGCACTTCTATCAGGAGCAGGACTCCTTTCCAGGATGTGAGTATTCCTTCTTTCTTGTAAGACCATCTCTCTACATACAGTAGAACTCCATGAGAGGACACTCGCGCTAGAGGACACCTCTCTATAAAAGATAATTTTCATAGCCAAAATTATCATTACAGTAGAACCTCCTTGTAAAGGACACCTAATTGCAGAGCCAAAGTGTCCTTTAGGGAGAGGTGTCCTCTTACCGGAGAGTTGCTAAATAGTAAAAATGCTAATTTTACCTATGAAAACTGTCCTTTATAGAGAGGTGTCCTTTCATGGAGGTTTTACTGTATTAAGGGTAGGAGTAACTCTCCTGTAAGAGAACACTTCTCCCTAAAGGTAATTTTGGCTCTAAAATTAGGTTTCCTTTACAGGGAGGTTATATTGTATTTGAAATACAACTATTAAACACGAATTTCTCATTTACAAAAAAAAAAAAAAAAAAAAACCTCTAATGTCCTTACTTGTGATGAAAATTAGGGGTAGGGCTTTGCTCATCAGTGGTAGAGGGTTTGCTTGATTGATAAAAAAGACATTTGTGCTCAATAGTTATATTACTTACTCATTTAAGGCCACCGCATTGATCCTCTCTATATAACAGAATATATCTTGTTTCATCCGTATTATGTAAAAGATAAACTGGTGAAACCGCTGGGAGGGTTCACTGAAGAGCCAGGCCCTCCCATTAATTTAATCATTGCAGTAAGCACAATAAAAAAATATCTTATTTTAAAAAGAATTGTATGTGTCAAAAATATATTTTATTTATTATCTGCTTATAAAAGGAAAACTTTTTAGCTATATGTTATATCCATTTTAACAGTACCTAATTGAACAATCTTTATAATAGCTACAATGTTCAGTTTTAAGTAGTAAAAATTGCTCCAATGGCCTCCGATTCTTGCAAAAGTCCAACCCCACCAGCGAGTGCAAGTAACCAAACGGGGCTCTGGCACATTTGTAAGTGCAAAGTAGAACTGCTTTTCATATGTGTAGACATGTGGTGCACTTACAGTAAAAGCAGTCGACAACTTCTACCCACCATGATTATCACGGCCTGTACCATGTGTACTAGGGACAATAATAAAAAAAAGTTTTAAGTAGTAGTTACAATGTAATTTTGTGTGTGTGGTAGGCCCTGGTGTTTGTAGTGGGAGGGGGTAACTACATAGAGTACCAGAACCTGGCAGACTACAGCAAGGTAAGACTGGAGAGACGGTGCCACTGAGCTGCAACTCACTGTGTGTGGCAGGGCAAGCAGATTGTCTACGGCTGTACCCACCTCATGACAGCCATAGACTTCCTCAACCAGGTAACCTTCCACTGTACCAGTATACAGTACTTTGACAACACTAGGCTGTTCTCTCTCTTTGTGGAGATGGGCAGAAACAATTCTCTTGCGAGATTAAGGTTGCTGATCAGTGAGGTTGTTTTCTTCAATTGAATTCATTCTTTTTGATTTTTTCATTTTAACTTTTCTCTGATCAGCCACACATACTACATTTCCTACGTAACCTGGTGAATTCAGACTAGTATTGACATCCATGTACTATGTAACATTGTATGTAAAGGCCAACTAGAAATGAGGTAGTGGTAAAGTTGACAACTTTCATCCATACAAATGTCATTTAGTAACAAATGGGATACACATGTGGGATAGTCCCTATATAAATACACTCATGGATAAAACTTGAGGAAATTCAGTCTTTGATGTTGACAGTCTATTTTTTTTTGAAGGAGATAGAAGCAATTTTGTTCACACCTGGTTATATAGTGCATCTTTAATAAAGGTCACTGTGTATCAAATAGCTTTCAGAGTTCCCAATATAAATGCTAAAAGAAATAAATTCCTTAAGTTTTGCCCATGAGTGTCAATGTGCCATCACATAAGTTATTGTCTTTCAAACTGAAAAAGGAGAAGGCTTTATATATGTTTCACACAGTGGGGCACCTCATTATAACAATCTCCTTTATAAGAGCAACTTGGTTATAACACAATTATAAAGTTTTAATTGTTTATCCATGGTTATAACAACAATTAAGCTCCAAAGACATCTATCTTA
Organism: Cordylochernes scorpioides; assembly: GCA_030710605.1. Taxonomy (NCBI): domain Eukaryota; kingdom Metazoa; phylum Arthropoda; class Arachnida; order Pseudoscorpiones; family Chernetidae; genus Cordylochernes; species Cordylochernes scorpioides. Next base: position 15,100,096 of record CP092863.1, read on the forward strand.
GACTTCTAACCTGGCAAGTCAACCATATTAATTTTGAGAGCCAAAAGGCCCCTTCATCACCTAATGGCTCGGATGTGTCCAGTTGACGCGGCTTGGAGAAGAAATCAAATCTTAATCCCACCAGAATCCATCTAAATTATGTTAAAATATATTTACCTATCTATTTTTGGATTCCATGTGTCTCCTTGTTTCACCTACTTATAACACTTTGTATTTTCATAATACAGACCTAATACCATCTCCCACTACGTTCTCTACAATTCTCCTGATTCCACACCACTCTATTAGATCATCAAACACCTTAGTCTCACTCCCCAAGATGTGTCAGTCCAGTAGATGATCCTGGGATTTAACATATCCTTTTTTTTTTTTAATTATCCCTAGTACACGTGGTACAGGCCATGATAATCATGGTGGGTAGTTAGCGACTGCTTTTACTGTAAGCACACCACATGTCTACACATGTGAGAAGCAGTTTGACTTTGTACTTACAAATGTGCCAATGCCCCGTTTGGTTACTTGCACTCGCTGATGGGGTTAGACTTTTGCAAGAATCGGGGGCCATTGGAGCATTTAAAAAAAAATTAAATTGAAAAAAGTGTCCAATGCGGGAACCGAACCCGGGTCGTAGTGGTCGAAAACCAAACGGTTTTAACGGAACATATCCTACAAACTCTATATTCAATTTCTCCGGTCATATTGTGTCTTATATCAATTCCACTCAGATATTTGACAAAGCATTCTCCCCGCTACCATACAATTATTCCCTCAGCAGAGCTGACTGCTACAGGGTGAGTCCCCAGGTGGCGGATAGGGGAACAGCCTTCAAAAGGCCAGCTGCAAAACAAGTAGAATAACTAACAAATAAGCAGTCGCAGAACACAACAGCAGCATTGTTAGAAAGACCTCTTTAAAAATCCTGAGTTGATGGACCTCAGCAAGGGTCCTTCTCCAGGGATATGGAGGAGCTGCGTCTATACTCATGTTAGAGTCGGCAGCAAAGTTGTCTGCTTCCATGTTAGGAACAGCCTCAAGATAAAGGCAAAGTCAGACTTTAACCAAAGTGTGCCTGGATCATGGTGTCATAATCAACGAATCCACACTCTGTGAGATCAGATGTTGATTTGTAATGGAATTCATGTAATCTTTACACAAGGGAATGAGAAACAACAAAAATAGATTCATGGACAAGTTTTTCAACATTATCATTTAGCAGAGCCAAGTACAGTGGAATGGTATGTTCCGGGAGAAACCATCTTTAAAAAAATATCGATATTTCTTTCTGAAACTGCTAGGAGGGTTCACCACTGATGCCCCTTCCAATATTTCATCATTGCAACAGGGAATTACTCATTTTCAAATACAGTAGAACTACCTCCCTGTAAAGGACACCTAATTGCAGAGCCAAAGTGTCCTTTAGGGAGAAGTCTCCTCTTACCAGAGAGTTGCTAAATAGTAAAAATGGTAATTTTGCAAATGAAAACTATCCTTTGTAGAGAGGTATCCTCTAGCGCGAGTCTCCTCTCATGGAGGTTCTACTGTATGTATAAATACAGTTTATAATTTAGAATAAATATGGTGTGTTCATGTAAACAGCAACATGGTTATGAAATATTAATTCTAATGAATTCTTGATCCCAATTGATAGTGTATCAATACAAGTCATTTTACCAAGGTGGTCTCTCACCAGATGTTGTCCCTTTAGGGAGATTTCAATTGAATGGATAACATATGATATGGTACAATTTGAATTATAGATTAGAAACATCAAAGGTAACAAGACCACATCATCACACCTAAGTAAAGCTGGTACAGGGAGTGGACTCAGAAGCTCTGAACCTCAAAAATAGACAGTATCAAACAACACTAATAAGATTTAGAACAGGCCATCTCAAGCATTTGAACATAGAAAATAACAACAAAATCTGCCCAAAATGTAGCTTGGCACCTGCAGCTCCATAACACAATTTGGCTTGCATTAGATGCACTAAATGGACCTTTGGGAGAGGCCGCTGCTTATCATAAAATAGCTCGAGGAGCATGGACTCATGGAATTCGGGTAATATCTAAACAAGGGGATAAGAAACAACAACAGACCACATCCAAATTACCTAATTGTGTGTAGTGTAAACTCAGTACTGAATTCAGTACTTTTGCCTGAAGAGGATACCAACACTGTTACCTGTTGTTGTTTCTTATTCCCTTGTGTAAAGATTATACGAATTCCATGAGTCCATGCTCCTCGAGCTGTTTTATGATAAACAGCGGCCTCTCCCAAAAATCCTGTTTAGTGCATCTAATGCAAGCCAAAATGTGTTCTGGAGCTGCAGGTGCCAAGCTACATTTTGGGCAAGTGGGGTAGGTTTTGTTATTATTTTCTATCTTCAATGGCTTGAGATGGCCTGTTCTAAATCTTGTTAGTGTTGTTTGATGCTGTCTATTTCTGATGTTCAGAGCTCCTCCTGGGTTCACTCCACTGTACTAACCGTTACAATACCAACTAAGTCCTATTGGAGCGTAGGACAAGTTAAGCCAAGTCCAAACGGGAGGGCTCGGTCAGCAACCTTGCCAAGAACTCTCGGAGACGCCTGTGGGTTGATTGGTCATCCTCATGGAGCCAGACCATAATGGCGGGCGCAAGGGGCCAAACAATGGCCGCTCGGTGCATGGAGAATGCATCATTCTTTTGGTACGGTGGCCTAGGTAATGCAGCAGAGGGCATGCTTTCGCATGCCGGTTTATGGACCGAAAGATCTGGGTGGCCATTGCTCCAAGGATGTACCAACTGTTACCTAAACATCACATGTAATTTGGTCTTATCAAGTAGCTCAAACATGGGGGAGGGAAATAAGTTGGCGAGAAGTTGCAGCAATGTTCAATTGGTTTATTCAGCCATTAGTAGAGGAGGATTATTGCTTGGCACCGGGGCAGCCATGTTTCTCTGGTGGTGTGGTGTTGAGTATTAAGGAGGTGGAATGGGTAGGTCACTGGGAGGCCAGGTGTAGAGGGGACACTAAGATGATGTTTAAATTTTTTTTTTTTTTTTAAAGAGAGAGAAAAATAAAACCTTTTTTGTATATATACTTTACACACTAGGTATATAAAATCTTTATAAGAAATTTGGTTTATATATTTACTGGCAAGAAAAATCTTTAAAAAAAAATTGCCAATCAAAAAAAATAAAGAAGACTTAGAATAATGAAATAATATAAAAAGAACTTTTAAGACTAGATCAAATTTTTGAAGAAGGAGAAAAAAAAAATTATCGATTCTCTAAAAAAATCAAAGGTTGAAAGTTTCCAACAATCCCTTTTTTTCATGTTTTAGGCGTTAAATATTATTTCCTTCGCTTGTTTTGTGTGTGTAAATTATATCTTTGAAGAAGTGCTCTTTTTTTAGCTCTTGGAAAAAAAAAATGGAAAAAACTAAATGCCTGAAATAAATCCCTAAATGGATTTCTTGAGATTCTTTAGTTGGCAACTGAAATATGTGGGTAGGGCAAATCTAGGTGTTTTGGAAGGTTTCTTTTATACCAAATTGAGCAGAATTTTTGGCACTCTGATTCTGAGAAGGATCTAAAACATTGATAAGGGGGGGGGGGGACAATTGGATAGCTTGCTTTGTAAGACTCCTAAAAATAAAATGTTATGATAAAAAAAAAAAGTCAAAGCGCTTAGGGTCAAATTCTTAAAAAAAAAAAAAATTAATTAAAAAAAAAAAAAAAAAACCTAGTTTGGAATCACAACTTCAATTAAAAATCATTAAACTTATTTAGTTTTTGTAAAAATGCGGCAGTGAGCAAAATTTGATCTTCAAAAATGCTTTGCTAAAAAAAAAAAACACCCTATTTACATATTAAAAAAAAAAGTGGAGCAACAACAACAATAATAAAAACAACCAAGAAGAGGACTAGTGTGAAGGATCCCAGTGACCAACCACAAACCGTGGGTTACTCTGTCGCGGGTTTGTCCTGGGAAGAGAAGAGAGACCAACTCTCCTTGTCTGCCCCGGCTGTAGGCAGCCACAACTTCCCAAACAACTCGTACTCCTTGTTATCTACTCCCCCTTCAGCCTGGACACACAGCTCTTCGCTAGGAGAACATTCACAAACATGGAAGCTTTGAACACTAGAACTACCTCTTATGAAGGAGAACACCTAGTTGCAGAAGACCCAAAGTGTCTTTTAAGGGGAGGTGTCCTCTTATCTGAGAGTTTCTAAATTGTAAAAATGGTAATTTTGGCAATAAAAACTGTCCTTTGTAGAGAAAGGTGTCGTCTGATGGTGGTGATAATATCAACACCTGATCTTTTTATATTTTTCTTGTTTTTTCACATTGTTATGTAATAATTATTCACATTTCAATCTTCTTTATTTCCAACATTTCAGTGACCCGCAGTCTCCCTTTTCATATATTTGTGCAGGCCATTGATATGTTGTAAATAAAGATTGAAGTGTGATATTCATAAATACACATACAATGTGAAAAAGGTCAGATGTTGATATTAAAAATAGAAAAGTCATATCCTGACCGCTCACATGAGACTCTCAGAAGGCAGAGCACCATCTGGTGGAACAGAAATCCATTAAACATTGATTTAGCCTATTCCCTGATATTTGACCAACCCAATTTCTTGATAAATCAAGAAAAGCCATACACGAATGCGTTTCGCGCTGTTGGCTCTCGTCAGTGTGGAGTAGGCTGTACTACTGCGACCAAAAATCTTTTTGGTCCCAGGGGCTTCTTGAGAAACCAAGAAATGGGTATTTAATGGGTATATATATATATATATATATATAATTCCAACATTCCAAAAGGAGTTTATCTATTACAGTAGAAGGTTGTAATTAACTCTGTGTATAAAATACCCAGAGTATTATCACAAAGGGACTTACTCCAGGGGAAGGACAGGGAGGGATGACTGCAGAAGGCCAGAGGTCGGATGTGGAGGAAGTGGTGGGTTCAGTAGAGGAGCTCCACCGGCCCTGCCACACCATTGTTCTTCACTCCCAAATATCTCTAGTGAGGATACTTTATTCAAATATCAGGAGGTCTTGTGTTTTATTTACATCCCTCAATTCCAATATATCTTCATGAAATATATATTGATCTCTCTCCCACACACACATATAGAGACAAAGCCTCTTCTTTGATTAACCTCAGAGTTTCAGGATTACTAGGAAGTACAGCATTGTATTGTACTCTAGAGTGGGGGTAAGGAATACAGATGTCTCCTATGAAAAGCCAAACAAAAGCATGGATATACCCAGTCACCCCCTGGAGGTAATCTCTAATCAGAGACTTTGTCTTGTCAGACCAAGAAGTCTTCAACTGAAATAGTCTCTGACTGCCACCAGGAAAGACCAGGTTTTAGGAGTATCTCATAGGAGACTAGTGTATTGTGCAGGATTTGGATGTGATTGGTTATTCACAGAGTAGTGAAGTGGTGATTAGCAACACAACACCAAGTCTTACCAAGGACTTGCCCAGGATTTCAGAGGAGTCTCCCCAGGTGTCTGCTGAGTAGTTGGGGTTCCAGTAGGTGCTGCCGAACTTGAAGATGTCTGTAGCTGCCACAAGTTAGCCCAGCTGCCTGGCACCCAGCAGAAGTTACACTTACTGTAGTAAAGGGAGGAGGTTGGGGGCTCGGAGGGCGTGGTGGCTGCGGAGGGGACGGAAGACCACGAGGTGGGGGAGGAGGAAAGGATGTCTATGCAACACAGGCTCTATCATTCTGATATGCACATATGTTATCTAAGTAACAGAAGCTCTGTCATTCTCATATGTATATTTTGTTATCTATGCCAACATAGGCTCTGTCATTCTGATATGCACATATGTTATCTGAGTAACAGAAGCTCTGTCATTCTCATATGTATATTTTGTTATCTATGCCAACACAGGCTCTGTCATTCTGATATGCACATATGTAATCTAAGTAACAGAAGCTCTGTCATTCTCATATGTATATTTTGTTATCTATGCCAACATAGGCTCTGTCATTCTGATATGCACATATGTTATCTAAGTAACAGAAGCTCTGTCATTCTCATATGTATATTTTGTTATCTATGCTAACACAGGTTCTGTCATTCTGATATGCACATATGTTATCTATGATAAATGTACAATAAAGGATCTGTGTCAATCTTGTTCATGTTTAACTTTTCAATGTTTAATAATTCAAATGGCACAAGGTAATAAGACCAAATACAAATAAATAAATAAATAAATAGTGTGCTATTATTGTGTGTTAAAATTATACCTTATAATTCAAATGGCCTTTAAACGAGTTGAGAGGGATTATTATCTATAGAAATAATAGATATTTTCCAGTAATTATCTTTATTTTAAACTCTCTGCGAGCTTTCAGGGAAAAATCCTTTACTTCGGGCAAAAAATAAATAAATAAATAAATAACATAAAATCTCAAGATTCTAGCTAAAGACAAAAATCAAGTGGGAAAGGCGAACCTCACCTGAAATATCAAGATCGTCTTTCAGAGTGAGGAGAGAGCTGGAGACAGGGGAGGGCAGGGGTTTGGTGGGTGGGCGCTGACCGATGGGGCCGGGGAGGGAGGCTGGGATGTCCTTGGCTCCGGATCCTGCGGCCTCACAGTGTCACCACCCAGCTGGATGTCACCTGCTGCAACACTACCTGGCTTCTGGATGACTGCTGAGTCCTTGGATCCTGGGGCCCGGGAATGCCTGGCTACAACTGCTGAATAGGTGGAGGTCCGCGACGGCCAGTAGTTCTCCTGCTGAGTCTGGTTGGCTGCAAAGGCTTCTGTCTGTTCGATGATCTGGTTCAGGGCTTCATCTGCCAGCAAAGGGTCATCAGGCCAACTATCAATACACAAAGTATTTATAAGTTTCTATAAACTAGCTCTTCCCCCATAATTCTTCCAGGAGGGACTTATAAGCAGATAGAAAATCAGAATTTGGGAAACATTTCAAATCTAATTAGATATTAATACCAGAGTGTTTGTGCAAGGAGGCAAAATGTCGCGAGCATTGGAACCAATAATTTTTGTCTGACAACTGAATACATTGTTCCAAAAAATTGTAATGTTTTAAAAAGAGACCAATTTCTCTACATTAAAGTGGTTCCATATTTAGAATACGGAAGGGAAGGCTTTGCTGCTGGAAAATATGTTCTAACCACATGAAAATTTCATCACCTCCTGAGAGAAGCATAAAGATACTTGGTACATATTGAATAGCTAAATACACACTAAATAGCAAAACATCTAACAACTTTCTACACTCATTAACAAAACTTAGGGAAGTTGTACCTTTTAGCATGTATATTCAGACAATAACTCTAAAAGATATTTGATACAGAGTGACCTTTTTGAAGACACACGAAATAACCAAGTGTGAACAAATATTTTCTTCTGTCACCTTAAAAAGAATAGACGAATGGCGACATCAAAGACTTACGACTTCCTGAAGTTTTGTCCATGAGTGTATATCCAACTATATTAAGGCAACAGTTTGATCCAGGTTTCCATATTCAATATAAACTCTCATGAACCTCCCGTAACACCAAAGTGTCAGGGGTTGTCATGGTCTAATCCAGCCATCTCCTGAAGAGATGGTCAGCAGCCATTGGTTGTGTAGGTACCTTGATTGGAGGAAGAAGACTTGATGGGAAGGTCCCAGATGGGAGGGGGAGAGTCCTTGCCCAGGTCACTGCTGCTCTCAGACTCCGACTGTGTTCCCGCAACTACTTCTGCGCACAAACCTCTATGTAGACATCTATTGGCTCTTTAAACATTGGGTGATATAAGTTAAACCTGTTGTAGGCTCTTATGTCTTATGTGGCAGCACAGCATATAAATATATATGTCATAATATATGCTCTTCCAGGAATAATAAAGTAAATCTACAGTCAACGAGAGAGAGACGTCGATAGAAGGCAACTAAGTTACGGCCATTTTGAACTACTGGCCACATTCCGGAGGGGGCTTTTCTTGGAACCCTCAAGACTATTTTTGGACAGTCGGGGGGTGGTGTGCGACACAAACGGTCGTTCAGCGGCCATCTCCTCGCGCTCACTCTCTCTCGCTGGTTGCCTGGATTTCCTCTACCAAACTTGTTGTTTCCTTATTTCTCTCTCCCCACATTATTATCATATTGCCACATTGAAAGTCGACAGGATCATATCACATATATATATATGTTATATAAAAATAATATTTTATAGAATCAAATACTCTGCTAAATCGATTTTGTACATTATGTAAATAATCTTTTGTTTTCCTTATTCTACTCGCCTTAAGCCAGGCAGTACTTTTATCAAACCATGTTTTTCATATATTCCATAAGTTCAATTAAATCTATTTTGATAACTAATTTTATTTAATCATTGCCACGACTGCTCAACAAATATCTCTATTCTCAAAATAATCAGCATCAAGTATTAATTCTAATAACTAAATATCAAAAATCAAACAGAAAAATCTTTTTTTTTTCCTATTATAAGAGAGAGAGAGAGAGAGAGAGGTTGAAAACACACAGATTCAATCGAAACAAATATTTGCAATTATAATAATGGTATTAAGTCATTTTTCCCTCAAAATTTATTGTTAAAATAAATTTGAATAATTCCAAGACACAAGTCACTCTGGTCTTAGTTTAATCACAGACTTGATAGTGGCCAGTTTCACAAGATGTTGCTATGTTGTTGTTTCTTATCCCTCATGTAAACATTACACAAATTCCACGAGTCCATGCTCCTCAAGTTGCTTGATGATAAGCAGCAGCCTCTCCCAAAGGTATTTAGTGCATCTAATACAAGCCAAAATGTGTTCTGGAGCTGTAGAAGCCAAGCTACATTTAGGCAAGTGAGGTAGGTTTTGAGATGTTGGTATAGGATGGAGTTATGTCATATTAGAGAAAATCCATCAAGCCTATGATCAAAGAGGCTGCTTTCACGGCACTACCTAGATTGTACTTTCTCTCTCTAAACTATTTGCTTCTGCCATCAGGAAATCTATTGTGGGAAGAATTCTCTCTACCGAACAAGCCTAGAAAAGGTGGGAGGAAATATCTCCAAATTGTAGTAAGTAGAGATATTTGAAATCTACTTGGAATCAGGGAACATATCCTACCAGGAATATATATCCTGCTAGTAATATAATTCTGATAATGGAAGAAATAAGAAGGAAGAGGTCACACTTGCATCAATTTACTTACCTTTGGAAGGTAGGGCTACTGGCAGAGTCATTTTCAACTTGGTCTGATTGTGGCGCGGCCGGGATACCCCACGGCTAGCTCCAATGGGCTTTGGTTTATAAGGCAGCTCTAGGGCACTGTTTAACATCACACATACTCTAGTAACTTGTCACTGCCTCAGGTTTACACATTTAGGTATGGTGTGATAAATTCACAAAGCTATCTACTGGATCGGAATCAAGATGTGAGTAAACCAGCATGACATAGAGGAGGGTGAAAATTACATCTACGTCAAGGAGAGTCAGGCTGAATACCATAAAATGTAGTTTATCTACAGCTTAAGCAGTTTGACAGTCTCCTTAACTTACAAAGCTGACTGTGTATAGAGAAACAGTTAGTTGGAGGCAAACAGGGTGTAAGAAAACTTATAACTTATTTAAGAAAATGATGAGGATCAAAAATGCTAAAGAAATGAATGATTTGAAGATGAATTTGATAACAAAAATGAACTTACCTTGGGTGAGTGTCAATTGGTTCGATAGCCTTGGGTGCCAGCTTGTGCTTGCGATGACTCTTGGCTTTGTTGACCACAAACTCCTCAGCCTTCTCTTCCTTTGGTTTGGTCTTGGTGGGGGCTGAAGAAGCTTCATCGCACAGGTCTGGAAGACTGGGTTGGCTCTCCTGCACCCCCTCTATGGTATAGCACTTGGGAGAGATGAATCACAAGTATGAATGGTTAGTAAATCTTATAATTCAGTTTTTTTAAATAAAAAAATAGCTGTTCTCTCTATATTTTTTAAAAAAACTTATGCCAAGTAAAATGGTGTAGAGAATTATTTTTAGAGTAAGTGCACCACATGTAGAAAAAAGTTTGACTTTGCACTTTAAGTATATTCAAGCCCAGTTTGGGTACTTGTACTTACTGGTGAGGTTGGGCTTTTACAAGAATCTGGGGTTATTGAGAAAAACAATTTTTTTTTCTTCAGAACATTGAAGGATTGATACAAAAAGGGTGACTGATATTGGAAGTAGTTGCTATATATTAAGAATAAATAGTATTTCCAGTAGAAAGGTTTTATCTAGGCTAGCTCCATTCCGAGGAAAGGCAGGTCTCAGGGTCTCTTACATTTATTTATTTCAGTTGCACGATAAGGAGATGCCTTTTTCTTAATTTATGCACCTTATCCCAGTACAATGTTACATTTGTACTATTTTTTCACTTTGTGTAGCGTCCTCACGCAATTCTGGCCTTAACTACCTGTTTCATGATTTTTCAGGATGCTTTAATGACAAATTTTTTGGTCGTTGAGGTACAGCTTGCACCACGCTGATGAGGGCCAACAGCCCGAAACGCGTCCGTGGTTAGCTTTTCTTGATTAATCAAGAATGGGTATTTGGCCAATTCTGGAATAATTAAAAATAAACGAGAATAGTTTATATTTATTCCGATTTATGGCGCAAGCCATCAGCAACTTTCAGTTGCACGATAAGGAGATGCCTTTTTCTTAATTTATTTATTTATTAAAAGAAAGGTTACCTCTCCCATCAAAACAGGCGTGAGAACTAAACGCCATCTATTTTCATCACCAAAATGACCTTTTTTTTTTTTACAATTTGGTAACTCTCCGGTAATGGACATCTCTCTCTAAAGGCCACCTAGTTGCAAAGTCAAACATTTTTTAAAGAGGTGTCCAAAGAGCAGCCAATTGATAAACTTAGGAATTATGGTGATGAAAAAACTGTCGTTTCATAAAGAGGTGTTCTTTAGCAACAAGTGTCCTCTCAGAGAAGTTCTACTGTATCAGAGGCAAGTTGACCCACCACTTACTTTATCACAAATGTCAGAGTCCTGATTGGAAGTCTCGGTCGTTGTTGAAGAAGTCTCCTCCTCCACTGCCACTTGAGATTCTGAGATTTTGTTCCTGAACCTGTTGCGGATGAAGGTATTATTGTTCTTGTTCTTCTCCTTGTGGTGGGACTTGGGGGGTTTGGTGGAGGGTGGGGCAGGGGGCGAAGGGGTCGGGCATGTACTCGGTGGCTCCTCCTTGGGCTGCTCTTCTGTGACTGGTTGCTCCTGGCTCTGTTGCTCAGTGGACTTTGGTTGAGACTGGAACCAAGACAGAAGCCAGGACTTTAAGGAAGTCTTCTTTCTCTCTGGGAAGGCTGGCGGCTCCTCGCTACTAACCCAGTTATTACTGCTGCCGCTGGCTGTGAGGATGTTATTGTTCTTAACTTTACTCTGCCCTTTATTACTTTTGTTGTCATACTTGTTCACCAGAGACTCCCACTCATACTGCTCAAAGACCACCACTTTCTGTCCATTGGAGGTGTTGTTATTTAAATGATAGCTGCTCTTTCCATTGTTCATCTCGTGATTTGATTCTGTCGGTGCTTTCTTTCTTTTGTCCATTACTTTATCATTCTTCCTAAAACATCTGGAACACACACGATATTTGGATTAAAATTAAAATATATATATATTTTTTTATTGAACAAAAGGTTTTGATCTTTTTAAAACCAAAGATACAGTGAAACTCCACTAAAATGAACCAGGGATATAGCAAATCTTCCCTTGTAATCAAACTAAGGTAATTCCCAATTCCATTCCATTGAATGGAACATTTATAATATGATGCATTACAGCGGTATGGTAGATTAAACTGGCGAAACCACTGGAAGGGTTCACCACTGATGAGCCAGGCCCTCCCATTAATTTTTCATTGCAGCATGCCCTTATTGAAATAAACAAAAAAAATTAATGGGAGGACCTGGCTCATCAGTGGTGAACCCTCCCAGTGGTTTCGCCAGTAGAGAAAATTGTTTAAATTTAAAAAGAAATATATGCATCCAAAATAGTTTTAATTTTTTCGGTAGAAACTACCCAAGGATAGAAGGCCACTTACTCTGCACCATCAGCATGGGAACACCTCCCGCACACCTTGATGTCCAGCTCCTCGGCCAGGAAGCGGTAGGGCAGGGTGTTGAAGGTGGAGGACACCACTGTGTAGAGCTTGAGCTTCAGGAACTGAGAGTAGTCCAGGTAGGCCCTGCAGATGTTGAGGAGGAAGGCCAGCAAGGTGCCGCCCACCGCACAGAGGTACAGGTAGTTCTCCCAGGAGGGCCGTGGCAGCGCAGCGGTACACAGGGACAGCATGTGACGGGGCAGGGTGGCCACTAGGTTGAATGTGAACTGAACGTTGGGCTGGGAGGTCACGATGGTGAGAGTCCTGCTGATTCGGGACAGGGTGAAGTCCGGGGTGAACCTGCCAGCAGTCCTCATGTCTACTCACCATCTGGGCAATAGTGCTGCCAGGACTTACTCTATATCTAGTCTCTTGGTGGAGTTGGGCTTGAGCTCAAAGCTCTTACAGCTCACAATATTGAAGCCAAACCCCTCGCTCCCCTCCCCATCAATATCAAACCCAACAATGCGTAGCGGCAAAAGACCCGAGTTCTTGGCAATGAAGGTCCTCCTTACTGTGAAGCTCAGACTGGCAGGAGGCTTTTTCTTTGTGTTCTCTGGGGCAACACAACAATTTTACAATGTAATATAATGCGGCTTGTGATTGTAAAACAAAATTTAAAATACTATCCCGCATGTGTTTCTTTTCAACGAAAATTCAAAATTTATTTCAAGGAGAAATAACGATTATTTCTAACCTTTTGGATGAGGTATGAAAGGGTGAATTGTGAAGAGTAATGATAAACGGAAAAATAAAAGTGTCCAGGGATGGGAATCGAACCCACAGTGTTCCGCTTACCGGGCAGATGCCATGTCCACTAGGCTACCCTGGACATATTTTTCCATTCATAAATAACACTGTGGGTTCAATTCCCATCCCTGGACACTTTTATTTTTCCATTTATCATTACTCTTCACAATTCACCCTTTCATACCTCATCCAAAAGGTTAGAAATAATCGTTATTTCTCCTTGAAATAAATTTTGAATTTTCGTTGAAAAGAAACACATGCGGGATAGTATTTCAAATGTCGTTTTACAACAACTTTACTTCCTTCCTTCAATCAGTCAGGCATTGTCATCAGAAATACTTTTTTAGTGTGTGTCAGTACAAACACACATATATGGCTACAATGCAACACTACTTGTAAGTTTTCTGCCAACACTTGCAGGTCTAAAAGATCATTAAAAATACTTATGAAATTTAATATTACTTTGAAATAAAGCGAGTTTCAAGATGGTCAATTATCTATAAGCTTTTCATTAAAAAAAAAATATATATATATATATATTATTCAAAAATGGTTCAAACAAACATCAGCCTAAAGATTAGTTGAATAAAAGTTGAATTGAGTAGGTGTTGAATTAAAGTAGGTGTTGAATTATAGTAGGTGTTGAATTAAAGTAGGTTCTGCTGTATTGTTCCCTTGTGAACAGAATGTTGTCAGAATATGAATAAAAGTTGAATTAAAGTAGGTTCTGCTGTATTGTTCCCTTGTGAACAGAATGTTGTCAGAATATGAATAAAAGTTGAATTAAAGTAGGTTCTGCTGTATTGTTCCCTTGTGAACAGAATGTTGTCAGAATATGAATAAAAGTTGAATTGAAGTAGGTTCTGCTGTATTGTTCCCTTGTGAACAGAATGTTGTCAGAATATGAATAAAAGTTGAATTAAAGTAGGTTCTGCTGCATTGTTCCCTTGTGAACAGAATGTTGTCAGAATATGAATAAAAGTTGAATTAAAGTAGGTTCTGCTGTATTGTTCCCTTGTGAACAGAATGTTGTCAGAATATGAATAAAAGTTGAATTAAAGTAGGTTCTGCTGTATTGTTCCCTTGTGAACAGAATGTTGTCAGAATATGAATAAAAGTTGAATTGAAGTAGGTTCTGCTGTATTGTTCCCTTGTGAACAGAATGTTGTCAGAATATGAATAAAAGTTGAATTAAAGTAGGTTCTGCTGCATTGTTCCCTTGTGAACAGAATGTTGTCAGAATATGAATAAAAGTTGAATTAAAGTAGGTTCTGCAGTATTGTTCCCTTGTGAACAGAATGTTGTCAGAATATGAATAAAAGTTGAATTAAAGTAGGTTCTGCTGTATTGTTCCCTTGTGAACAGAATGTTTAGAGAGAAGAGGGCAGGCACCTGGGAGACAGTTCTTGAGATGGCGGTCAGTGATGGAGAAGAGCAGGGAGGAGCCGGAGCCCTTGTTCCCCACCAGCAGCTCCCCCTGGCCCCCCTGCCCCTGGAGTAGGATCCCATCCAGCACAGTGAGGTTGTTTCTGCAGTCACACCGCTGTCACCACACCACCAACCCACATATGTGTTGCCAGCTACTTACCGTATAAGTAGCAGGGAGGTCTGGAGCTCCTGGTCCAACGGAGTGAAGCCCACTTGGAAGAGAACCCTCATGCCCGGTGTCAATAGGAGTGAGATGGATCCCCGGTGGGTTTGGACACCAAAGTATTCTTCTAAACTCTTGCGGTAAGTGGAGATTGGATTGTGTTTCTGAAACATGGGCAAGCTAGAGTTAGAAATACTCACATACTACAGTGTGTGCATAAAACTACTATAATTATATTCTCATCTCAGGCCATCTCAAGCCATTGAAGATGGAAAATAACAACAAAATCTACCCCACTTGCCCAAAATGTAGCTAGGCACATGCAGCTCCAGAACACATTTTGGCTTGCATTAGATGTACTAAACAGGACATTTTGGAGAGGCCACTGCTTATCTTCAAACAGTTATATTCTCAACTTCCTAAATATAGTTCACCTTCTGTATTTCAATACACACCCCAAGGGATAAGAGTTTTGTGTCAAATTAAAATCATTTTTGAGTCAAACCAGTTCAAATGATTTTTAAAATTATCCATTCACTGCAACATTCATTGCTAGTAGCCATTTTGTTGTCTCGACACTTGTGTTGCCAGTTAAAGTAAACAATTTGAGTGAGGTCCTGAAAACTGCTTAATTCTATGTAGTTGGATGTCAATTTGTGAGGGAAATGGCTGAGAAATGGATTGCATTATAGGAAGTGTTGAACTATAATTAAGAGAGTACAAACAAAACCCAGAGGGAGGTAGGTGACTCACACTAGGATCCTTCTCCTTCAGATCCTCCAGGGTGAAGAGAGCAGAGGGGGTGGGGGGAACCGGGTCTTTACAGGATCTCTTGGAGAGAAATTCCAGCGCGGCCTGTGGCTTAGGATACACCCCCAGGGGAATAAGTTGGACTAACACTGGGAGGTTGGAGGGGTTTTCTAGGGATAATTCTTTGACCTGCACAATACTTCCCATCAACCACAAACCTTGGATCGCACACACTAGAATGGGAGTATTGCAGTGACACACTTGGATGTCTATACACCAAAAATGGAATATATATACAGTAGAGCCTTCATGAAAGGACACTCCCACTAGAATACACCATTCTACAAAAGAGAGTTTTCATCGTCAAAATTGAATTTTTATTATTTAGAGGACACCTCTCCCTAAAAAACACTTCAGGTCTGTAACAAGGTGTCCTTGTGTGAAAAGGATATTTATATACACGCCAAAAGTTTTACTCAAAACTTCTAGCAATTTTCTCTTTCATCCATTGATATTACTTAGAAAAATTAAAAATATTTGACCATTTTAATTATTTTAAATTCTTGAAAATAGAAAAGTGGTGATTAATATTTTAAAATTTCATTATTACAAAGTCCGACAGATTTACAATTAACTCGTTGCAGTAAACCTCCCAGGACTGGCGGACCAGGTGTGCAAAACCAAACATAACTTGGTTCAACCCCCCCAATATAGCTTCTAGGAGAGATTCCATGAGTTTAAGCTCTCCCTCTCATGTTGTTACTTATCCCCTTGTGCAAAGATTACACAAATTCCAGAAGTCAATGCTCCTCTCCTTCTCATGGAAGGATTTAACTAAATTCTCATTTTGTAATTTTTTTTTTACTTATCCCAAATAAGCAGTATAGGCCATATGATAATTATGGTAGGCAGTAAGTGAATGTTTTAGTGTAAGTGCGCTACATGTCTACACATGCAAAAAGCAGACTTTTGCATTTACAATTGTACCAGAGAGAATCTCATTGGCTATTTGCATTCACTGGTGAAGTTGAAATTTTGTAAGAATCAGGGGCCAAAGAAGAATTTTTTTTTTCTTAAAAAAAAAAAATAATAAAGTGCCAGCCAATGTGGGATTTGATCCTGAGTCTTGGCTGTCCAACAATTTCTACCACTCCTCCACCAACTAGTAGTACAAATCCCTAAAAAGAGAATTAGAACTTCAGAATCCCCAAGTGTGTTGGCAGCACGGCCATAGAGAGGCACTCACAGAAGTGGTGCCAATCTGGGTGAGGGGGAAGCGGAGGCTGCACTTGCTGGTGAGACGGGGCCAGTGGAGGGAAGCCCTGGCTCGCAGCATGAAGCCTCGGATCTCACTGGTGTCCAGCTGCAGTGTGAGGTTCATGCTGTGGGCACAGCCATCAGCAGTGCAGCCAGGTGAGAGAGATGAAGGCTACTACCTGCGCTGCGTGCGCTCCCAGCGAGTGTAGAGAGTGCTGAAGTGCTGGGCATCTATGTCCCCAATGTCTGGAGGTAGTGACATCCCTAAGAGCCACTGGTGACCCACTGGGGCACACCAGGGATCAGCCACAGTGGATAGAGTCAGTGGTCAATTGCAAAGAGGCATCCAAAGAGCTAAACCATAACAAGACCACATCCAAAAAAATGAAATATATGGATGACATATCGTTACCAATACTGTTATTAAAATATCAAGTAAAAGAAAATAAGACCTAATCCAAATAATTTATTAGTGTGTGACGTTTCGGCAACAACATTGTCACCATCATCAGACAAAAGAATAAATGAGAAAACATGTTACAGCAAGTTCTTATATAGTCCTGTTATCAAGTGTTTAAACAAGATAACAGATAAGGAAACACTTGTTTAAACACTTGATAACAGGACTATATAAGAACTTGCTGTAACATGTTTTCTCATTTATTCTTTTGTCTGATGATGGTGACAATGTTGTTGCCGAAACGTCACACACTAATAAATTATTTGGATTAGGTCTTATTTTCTTTTATTATAATCTATTATCCAAATTGTGCTTTATCATTAAAATATCAAGTATAATTTATTTATCTGGATGTGATTTTGTTCTATCTATGTTTATAATCTATAATCCTAATTAAACCTTATCAACAAAAAAAGCACAATAGTTATAACAGGAAACTCTTTAAGTAAAAAGAAATATTCTTGTATCAGGATGAGAGATCCACTCCCATTTATGTTATCGTTTATGTTGGTTTTAAAATATATATATATTTCCATCTTTCTTGAAAACTATCAAAGAAATTAAAAAGAAATGGTAAAAATCCACTTGGTGTGGATTTGCAATGAACAGCCTGCAGCATCATATTGAGGGCCAACAGCCTGAAACACAAGGCTGGCTTTTTCCTGATAGTTTTTTACCAATTTTGTGGAAATGAAAAAGTCAATGTAAATTTGGTATTTTTCCTAGTAGACCATCAGCCTACAATCACCCGGATGCACTTCTCTACTCTCATCTCTTGTCCAGCAGGAAATATATTGGAAAACAACATAAAAATGCTATATTTGTTAGATTAAATGATATAATATTAGAAATATGTCTTAATAAGGCAAGCTTTTGGACATTTCCTGTCCTTCCACAGGTAGCAGAGCCATAGGATTGAGAATGATAAGGAGGATATAAAGTTGATAAGGCACAATTTGGATTATAGATTATAAACACAAGGTATTAAGACCAAATCCAAATAAATAAATAGTGTGTGACGTTTCAGTAACAGCGTTGTTACCATCTTCAGACAAAAGTACTGAATGAGAAATTTTACCACAGCATGTTTTTAAATAGTTCCTGTTATCAAGTGTGTAAACAAGATATCATGTTGTCTTGTTATCTTGTTTACACACTTGATAACAGGAACTATTTAAAAACATGCTGTGGTAAAATTTCTCATTCATACTTTTGTCTGAAGATGGTGACAATGCTGTTACCGAAATGTCACACACTATTTATTTATTATTTGGATTTGGTCTTAATACCTTGTGAGGATATAAAGTAAAACTTCAATGAGAGGACACTCCGGCTAGAGGACACCTCTCTACAAAGGACAGTTTTCATTGTCAGAATTACCATTTTAACTATTTAGCAACTCTCTGGTAAGAGGACATCTCTTTGTAAAGGACACTTTTACTCTGCAATTAGGTGTCCTTAACAGAGAGGTATATAAATATTCTAAAATTATTTTTGTCATCCTTTAATTGGACTTTTGTATATGCAGATTAAAACACGAGGTAATAAGACCAAATCCAAATAAATAAATAGTATGTTGTGTTTTTAATCTATAATCCAAATTTTATTTTCAAAAAGATTATATAAATGAATATATCCTCCTTAAATATTTCACAATTCTATAGATTGGCCACTTTTATAAGGACATTGAAAGCTATATTGAAACATATTGCTCCTATCATATAATCTAGGAAAAATACCAAGTGTGTGCCACCCACTGAAAAAATATCTTCATTTATCAACTTCAGAAAACCTTTGTTGCTATAGCTGTCACATTTCCCAAAATTCCAACCTAATCAAGCCATCTCAATAGTGATTAAGGAAGTTTGTGAAGACGTTGGATAAGCCTACTTCTACCGGGGAGGACTTACTCACCACTACGTCACGGCCAGTCAATCACAGTGCTGCCTCCCTGCCCCATTAGTCTAAAATAAAGGAGCTTAACACTTGCCTGTTGTTCGCGTCGACTCCACGTGCTTCTAATCTATCCATTTCAATCGACAGATGTAGTGGGATAATTGACTACTTCCTTCCATTATTATATCATCTAGTCCAGCTTCAACTTATAGCCCAACAGTTTGTTTGCCAACCATCAAATGAACCTGGATTTTACTGATGATAGGTTGAAAGACCCAGAAACAATATAGACGGCTGATCTAAGTTTGAGAATCCAAAATTCTATGATTTATAAGCACCTAATTATATCCAAGTTTAATAAAGAGCCTTGTTCAATATAAGTTTGTTAATGCTAGCACTTCAAAATTCTTCCCAATTATATTCTGTTTCTACAAGATAAAAATACTTAATCCAAATAAATTAATAGTGTGTGATGTTTCGGTAACAGCATTGTTACCATCATCAGACAAAAGAATAAATGAGAAAAAATATCACAGCATGTTTTTAAATAATACTCTTAATAAGTGTCACAACATTTTTTTTGTCTGATGATGGTAACAACGCTGTTACCGAAACATCACACACTATGAATTTATTTGGATTAGGTCCTTTTTTTTTCTTGTAGCTATAATCTATAATCCAAATTGTGCTTTATCATTATAATCCGTTTCATTTTTTCTTATAGCTTTTCCCTTTTCACACTTGCTGCTATAAAAGGCACAGTGTAGTTTTGTAAAAATGGGCAAATGAGGTGAAGGTGGGTACTACCAGCCCTAGAAGTGGGTGGTGTTACAGAAGCTATTCTTGTAAGAGTGGATCAACTAGAAGTGAGCCTCATCCACCAACAACACTTACTGCTTGTAGTGGTAGGAAGACCGCTGTAACACTTGTTCCTGCATCCCTTCCTAGGATCAAAGTAAACCTTGCCGACCTGCACACAGTACTTTGTAGAAGCATGGCTAAACCAAGCTTTCATTCGGGTCAATAACAAATTTTGGCATCAGTAGAATTCTGGAATGATCACATTTATTCAACTCCCCCACTTATATATAGAGTAGTTTTAAGTTGAAAAATAGAGAAAGCCATAATAAATTCCTCAGATCACAAGGTACAGTAAAACCTTGCTGAAAACAACCTGGGATATAGTGAATCTTCCATTATAATGAACTGGAAATAATCCCCAATTTCATTTATAATACAGTCAACTATGGCTATAATGAGCCTTGGCTATAATAAACCCATTGGGGTTTGCAATAGAGAGGTTTTACTGTATATTATAATTTTATGTTTTGTCTAAGGGGTTGATAGGCCAAATTTCCAGCTTGATTTATCTCCTATATGTGTTAGATTTAAAAAGTATAAAAGTGGAGCCATTTAATTGACTGATAACACAAATTTAAAAAAAAACACAGTTTTGGTGAATTTGGACAAATGAACCAATCTGTGTATCTGATGGCCCTCATCAGTGTAGTGGAGGCTTCAAAGTCCTACAAGGGGAGTTATAAGCTGAATTTTTTGGTAAAATCTCTACTCCAATAACATCTTTAAATAAAGGCTGAGTTGGGCCAGGTAGATGATAGCAAATGATAAATACCATTCTTACAACAATAGAAGACTCTAGTTAATATTTATAATAGACCCTGGAGAAAGACATATTTAAAAAAATTTAATATGTAAGATATATGGTCTGGAAGTAGCTCAAGGAGCAAGTAATATTTCTACGAGGGGATAAGAAACTACATGGTCTGGATGATCTAGAAGAAAGAAAGAAATATTTTGAAGATCAAGAAAAGAAAAGGTGAGGAGTCATGATTTTTCCTCTGATACTCCAGAAAGATGTTATGAAAGAAGCCAAGATGATGAGTTGCTGGTAGAAACTGAAGGCAGCTGCCTGAGTGAAGTAAAAGAGAAATCGAAAGACACAAGAAAGAATATCTCCTGTAAGACCTTGCAAGAAAGATGGAAGATAAAAGTACAAAGCCGTATGTATAATTTTATTTTTGCTAATTCTGATTTAGATCAAGCAAAACATTCCATAAGCTACCATGGCCCAACAACATGGGATATTTCTGAGGTTTCTTCATAGGTTGATTCAGACAGATCAACTCAAGCCATTATTTACAAGAAAATAACACCTAATCCGAATAAAATAATAGTGTGTGACATTTTGGTAACAGCATTGTTAACATCATAAGACAAAAGAATAAAATCATTCTATTCATTTATTTCTTTTGTCATTTTATTCTTTTGTCTGATGATGTTAACAACCGTTACCGAAACGTCACACACTATTAATTTATTTGGATTAGGTCTTATTTTCTTGTAGCTATAATCTATAATCCAAATTGTGCTTTATTATCAAGCCATTAATAATTTAACAAAAGTAGCTGCTTAGGTGGCTGGTAGTTCAGGGGAGGTTCAAAGACAGTTTAAAGGAAGAGAAAATGCCTTTTTTTTTGGTTATCCCTAGTACACGTGGTACAGGCCATGATAATCATGGTGGGTATAAGTAGGCGACTGCTTTTACTGTAAGTACACCACATGTCTACACATGTGAAAAGCAGTTCGACTTTGCACTTACAAATGTGCCAGAGCCCCATTTGGTTACTTGCACTCACTGGTAGGGTTGGATATTTGCAAGAATCGAGGGCCATTGGAGCATTTTTTTTTAGAGAAAAAAAATGAGAAAAGAGAAAATGTTCAGGCTAAGTATCGTACGTAAGTTCTGTCCTCGGGCTGCAGCAGAGGAACATTATGCAGAGAGTCCGTGTAATACTGGGGGTCCTCCGGGACTGGCCGGATGGAAGTAATAGAAAGGGGCTGGGAGAAGGTGGACTGGATGTAAAGGTTGGCTGAGGAAATCTTGCCCTTCACACACCACACCTGGTACTATCTATCTGCAGGGGAGGAAAATGTGTCAAGCAAGTTTAAACATAGAGAGCTAAAAATGTATACAGTAGAACCTCCCTGTTAGAGGACACCTGATTGCAGAGCCAAAGTGTCCTTTAGAGAGAGGCATCCTCTTACCAGAGAGTTGCTAAATAGTAAGAATTGTAATTTTGCAAATTAAAACTGTCCGTTATAGAGAGGTGTCCTCTAGCACGAGTGTCCTCTAGTGGAGGTTCTACTGTATTTTGAATATAAATATATCCATATGGAGTAACAAGACCAAATCTAAATCAATGAATTATGTGACCTTGTAGATAGAGGTTGCCTGGCTGGCATTGATATTTCTTTAAAAATGGACACTTTGGCTAGATAAAATTTCTCAACGTTTCAACAAAAATCTTTTGTCTTCGTCAGGAGAAATAAAGCATTTGACAAGACATTAATAATTATTCTCTAAAGATACTTTCCTAAATCTAAATAATTTTTAACACAAATGCTTCATTTTTAATTCTCCTGATAAAGACAAAAGATTTTTGCTGAAACAATGAGAAAATAAAACTTTTCTGGCAAAAGTGTCTATTTTTAAAGAAATCATGTGTGTTTCAAGAATATCAATATTAAGTTGATAACAACAGGTTTCCAGGGATAAGTTTCTTCCAAGTGTGTTTCCCCCTGGAAGTCTGACTTAATGATACAAGGAATTATTTTATTGAATAATATCACTGTTACTGAAACTCTACACTCAATTTATAGATTTGGTCTTTTTACTTCATGTTTATAAAACAACACTTGAAGTTACACCGCATGAGTTTCTTTTCAATGAAAAATTAAAATTTTATTTCAAGGTGAAATATTGACTATTTCTAACCTTTTTGGATGAGGTATGAAAGGGTGAATTATGAAGAGTGATGATGAACGGATAATCTGTAGTTCAAATTGTACCTTATCATTATTTTACATATAATTTTTATATAATGGGAAAGTATGTATTCATTGTGTTAACAACAACAACAGAAAAAAGCATCTGAGAATCAAAGTCAAAATCTTTTTTCCTTGCTATGGGTTTTGTATGGTTGTTCTATCAAAACCACCAGAGTGTAGTTTAACCTAGAGAGCAGTTTTGAAAACCCAAGTCATACAGATGAGGCTTTAACGTCTTATGAAAGTATGAGAGAAGAAGTAAGAAGAGTACAGTGGTACCTCGACCTACGAGCGCCCCAACATACGAGTTTTTCGAGATACGAGCCAACGAGCAAGTGATTTTTTGCTTTTAGTTACGAGCGAAATTCGAGATACAAGTTCGGTAGTAACACGCAGTCGCGCCATCACGATCAGTTAGCAGCGTGCTTCCGCTGTGATAAGTTGTGTTTTGTGTTTGCGTTTTGTGTTGCGTTTACATTTACAGTTTTAGTTCATTTATTTTTATAACCATGGATCGGAAGAAAGTTTGTAAAAAGTTAAGTGCTAAGAAAAAGATGATGAGTATTGAATTAAAAAGTGAAATTTCTACAAGTGAGATAAAGGAGATCTTAGGAATGTGGGAGAGAGTTTCACAGTTCATGGAAAAAAACACCCAGAAAAAGTTGCAACAGGTCGTGCATTTGACCTTTTTAATGACACTTGCCTAACTCATTTCTGGAACATTCTGAGAGGGAGGAAGAAACAAACCTCCTTGGACATATTTTTTTCTAAACAGCCTACAGGTGAAAGCGAGAAAAATGTAGCGAAAAAGGCAAAGACCAGTGAGGATATCTAATTTATTTCTTTACATTCTCTTTTTTGTTTTTGTGCAATAAATATTTGATATTTATAAATACGTTTTTATTTTTTAAAACCACGTAACAAAAATAACTGGGGTGACATTTTGGAGGTTGGAACGGATTAATGGTAGTTCAATTGTTTTGTATGGGGAAATTTGCTTCGAGATACGAGTAATTCAAGATACGAGCAAGGTTGCGGAACGAATTAAACTCGTAAGTCGAGGTACCACTGTATATCTAAATCATTAAATTGTGGAACATTTTGGTAACGGCTCATTGCCATCTTCAGACAAAAGCACAGGTTACCTTAGGTTTCTAATCTATATTTCAAATTTCATCTTATTAAAAGTGTGAGACATATTTTTTTATAAATCTGTAAACTTCTCTTTACATAGCTGAAATATAATACAGTAAAATCTCTCAGTAAAGAACAATGCCTAGTTACAGAGCCAAAGTGTTCTTTAGGGAGAGGGTCCTCTTACTTAAGAGTTGCTAAATAGTGAAAAATAGGGAATTTCGGTGATTAAAACTGTCCATGAGAAGTATCCCCACATGTTCTACTGTATTAAACTGGTCCTTAATACAGGTGTTATTTAGTTATATTTGGTCTGTGATTGAAAAGCTGGTAGCAATTTTTTTAATTCAGGAAAAAAGAGCCTTATTAATAATATGCATACTAAAACATTGATTATGATATATTATTCTTGTATCTAAAACATTGATTGTAAGAAATTGTGCAATATATATATAAATATAATTTTATAAAACTTTCACAAAAGTTTTCAACCTTTTGGATAATAGTTTAAACTACAAGGTAATAAGACCAATTCCAAATAAATTATAAGTGTGTGACAATTCAGTAACAGCATTGTTAACCTTTTG
Organism: Cordylochernes scorpioides; assembly: GCA_030710605.1. NCBI lineage: Eukaryota > Metazoa > Arthropoda > Arachnida > Pseudoscorpiones > Chernetidae > Cordylochernes > Cordylochernes scorpioides. Next base: position 15,124,511 of record CP092863.1, read on the forward strand.
TGCGAGAAGGGTTTTAATTTCTTTATAATACTACAACATGCGGAAAAATTACAAAAAAAAAATTTTTGACTTGAAAATTAAGGCTAGGATAATAAGAAAAGTAAAGGGGTTATATAGTAAGGCTTCCTTTCAAACACCTAGGATACAAGTGATTTTTAATGTCACATGTTAGGTCAAGTTTGTTACTTACCGGAAAGGCATTTTCAAATACAATTTCATCTGCTTTTAAACTCCCTTTAGCAGTCCTTAAAGATATAGGGATATTAATAACCTGTGAAACACAAACACAACTTTAGTATGAGGAGGCTTAGTATTATAAAGGTGGATTAATTATGTTTTTATCAATCACATTCAAGGGTAACATAGAGGATTAAAAATGACTAAATAAGTGGTAATGATTAGGAATTTGGATTTATAAATGAAATCTCAGTCCTTATAAGGAAAAAAATAAAAAGATAAAATCATACTTTAAAAATCACAAGGTCACAACAAACCCAAATAATTTTTCGGCAACTGCATTGTCATCACATCCTCAGACAAGAGTCCAACAATGGGCAGTTTTCACCATACATATATAAATTACCTATTTGGATAAGATTTAGAACAGGCCATCTCAAGCCATTGAAGATAGAAAATAATAGCAAAATCTACCCCACTTGCCCCAAATGTAGGTTGGCACCTGCAGCTCCAGAACACCTTTTGATTTGCATTACATGGACTAAACAGGACCTTTGGGAGAAGCCACTGCTTATCATCAAACAGTTCGAGGAGCATAAACTCAAGGATTCTGTGTAATCTTTACACAAGTGAATAAGAAACAAAAACCTATTTGGATGCAGTTATTTTAGAATTTTATCCTTAATCCTAACCCTAAACAGACCTTTTAAATCACTAGAGTATTATAGCTCTGCCATACTTACTTCATATTGGGTTTCCACAAAAGCTTCCCCAGCATAGAGCCCCTCCCGACTGGGACTGGTGATGGACACTCGGAACACCGCATAGTGGTTGGGCTTCAATATCAGCTGCGCACATACACGCGCGATGGCTTGAACAAGGGTAGACAGCACTACACTTGTTTTACCTAGAGTGGTTGCTGGAAGTGGATATAGTGTTTGCCCATTTCTCCACCTTTGGGCCGCAGGTAAAGCTTACTTACGTGAACATGCTGTGGCAAGGGCACCACTAAACATTTGCAAAATAAAAATAATTTTACAAACAATTATATATGAAGCACAAAAGTCTCCCATAATTAAAAAAATGTGGATGATTCTATATACAGTTACGAGCGTCTTTCCTCATCTCCTAATCAGTTATCTCTCTCTGTCACCGTTTGCTTTTTTTTTTGGAATGGCGCCCTCCTATTGGTTGGCTACGGTCACGCCACCTTTGCCCCCCACTCGCTATTTATGTAATTATTGTGTTGGAGCGGGTCGGTCCCTAAATAAATGCATATATTAGATAATAACCAAATGGAATCCTCTCTTTCTTTTTCCCAGTAAGAGACGCCTACGGAAGCCAACAGTACATAGACAGATAAAGCACATAGGCTATAGTTATTAACTAATATATGCATTTATTTAAGGCGCCAATTTATAATTGTAACAAATAGTATTTGAATCAAAACATTCAATCGGGTAAAACACGGGCGTTGCCCGGGTCATTCGGCTAGTAATGTATACGCAGTAGTCTCCCATGAAACACACTTTAAAAACACGGCTAAACTTGGTCTATTCTGGAGAGAAGATGTTTCATCAGAGGCTATGTTAGAGTTGAAGGACTCCTCACACAACTTTGCCTGACATGACAAAGTCTCTGATAAGACAACGATAATCTCCCCATTCGCTATAAAACACACAGGTCCTGCCCAAAAGATCATCCTCTTATATGAAGAAGCTCTTCTTCCCGCCCTGTGTTTCTTCTACAGGCTTTGCCATGTTTTGGCCTCTCAAAGGAGACATCGATAATAATTATTCAAGGAGGTGGGTTTTACCAGATGGCAATGAGAGCAACTCACACTTTTAGAAGCAGATGTAGAGAAGTTCTGCCTCCAGACTAAATTGCTTGCATTGCCCTTATCATGTGCGATGAGTTCCACAGTGGCCTTGTTAATATCGGAGCCCCAGAACTTGAGGTTAACCTAGAAACACAACCATCATTGTAAAGACCCCATATAGGAACAACTGAGTTATAGCGGCCTTGGGTATAGCGATTGAAGCAAACATGGAATCAACATTTAATGATTCTTTGATTACCATTTAGCTTCATGTCAATAATTTCTTCTTTGAATTCATTGAAATTATTAACACCTATGAATTTAAATTAAGCTTAATGGTAAACAGAGAGAGAAAATGATATCATATGACCATATTTAATAATGGAATATACTTTTGTGCTGTGCTACCAACCACATCCTATAAGATAACAATAAGACCTCAGTCATTAGCCACATATGTACCTGCTAGTGTGTTCACTTGCTATTAAAGCCTCAGCATTTATTCCTCTAATTCAACCGGTAATTTTACTGGAATCGAAGTTATCTGGGATTTTATATAAACTACAGTACTTACTTACAGTACTTGGCTGAGATTTTGAATATATTTTATTTATGTTAAATATAACTATATTGATTGAAGGTGTGTCATCAAATGGGGCAGGTCTACTCCTAGCACTGGCTAACAACACTTGTCAAGCAGCAAAAAAGGATTATTTATATTTGCATCTAAAGACTAAATTAAAATAAGTAAATAATATGTGACATTTTGGTAACAAGGCTGTTAGCAAAACGTCACACACAATTTATTGGTGTTCTTAAATTGTGTTTCTTATACTCCAATCTCTTAACAAACAATAAAGGTAGAACTATTATAGACACGTATGATTCTTTTAAAAATGAAACAATTTCTACTGCCCTTACTGTAATGGAAAAATTAATGGGAGGCCTGGCTCATCAGTGGTGAACCCTCCCAGCGGTTTCACCAGTTTAATCTACCAGATGGCGCACTAATGCATCATAATAAAAAGGTAGGAAAGTACTAAATAGTAGCAACTACTATGTAAGAAGTAAGTAATACACTACCTCCACAGGGTTGTCATTGATGAGAGCAAACTTCATGGACCTCTTCTCCCCAATGCCCACTGTACCAAAGTCCATGGCGCTCTGATTGAGGGTGTGGGGCAGGAGCTGCAGCACACCATGGTGGACCTGACAGACACAGGACAGGCAGGGTTACCTACCAGCTGGAGTTGGCCAGAAAACAGCAGCAGGGGGATCCGGAAGTGGGAGATGTTGGTGTTGAGCTGGAGGTAGGTGGTGAGATGGGCCCCGGGGACTGGGTGGAAGAACAACCAAAGGGAATCGCTGCTTTGCTCCGGCTCTAGGATCACCGGCTGGCTAAAGTTGAGCTGAAACACCACATCCCTGTGAACCACACAATGACATTCTCTCTAGACAGTAGAACCTACATGACCAGACACTAGCAGATACTTCTATACAAAGGACCAGTTTCCTTGCCAAAATGACCATTTTTACCAATTAGCTCTCTCCAATTTCTTAAAGATAAGAGACACTTTGGTCAGAAAAGGTTTTATTTTCTGGCTTAAGTGTCTCTTATTTTTAAGAACTATGAATGCTGGCCAGACATCCTCTATCTTCAAGATAGCTCTCTCCAATTAAAAGGACACCTCTCTCTAAAGGACTCTTTGGCTCTGCAACCATGTATCCTGTAAAGAAAGTTCTATTGTATTAACCCCAAGTCTTATGGTAGCTTCTTTGTGCAACACCCATTTAAGAGCTAAAAGTTCTTCCAACCTATACAACTAAGGGATTGTAACACTTTTGCATATCCATAGAAGCATAGGGCGCCTCTCCCATCAAAATAAACGTCAAAACCTGACGGCATCTATTGATCATCTTTGTCACCGACCCGAGGCCACTAGTTTGCGGCGATGGTCAATAGATGGCATCAGGTTTTGACGTTTATTTTGACGGGAGAGGCGCCTATGCTTCTATGGATCAATTTCCTCCCGACAAATTTTCCATCTATACTTTTGCATATAGTCACAGAGTAGCACAAGACCAACAAATCCAAATAAGTGATTTATACATGGCATTTTAGTGAGGTCTTTGCTACTATACTAAGACAAAAGTACTGAATGTGGGAGTAAAGTACCAAAACATCACACATGAATTACTTATTTGGATCTGGTTTTGCTACCATGTGAATGTTATTTATAATTCCAATATATTACCTTATATCATTTTTTGGTATTAAATATAATGAAATATTATTTATTTTACCAATATTTCAGCTGGCTGAACGCCAACCTTTATCAAGGTGTTATAACATTTTAAAGTGTGTCAACAACAAACTCAGCGCCACATAACGTCAACAGCATTAAGTTTTTAAAATATTTTGTTATATTCAATGGGGAGAAAAATATATTTATATTATGAACAAAATAATTTTTGTAAAATATGTGTAATTTTTGTATAATACACCCATATTTTACAAAAATTATTTTGTTCATAATATAAATATATTTTTCTCCCCATTGAATATAACAAAATATTTTAAAAACTTAATGCTGTTGACGTTATGTGGCGCTGAGTTTGTTGTTGACACACTTTAAAATGTTATAACACCTTGATAAAGGTTGGCGTTCAGCCAGCTGAAATATTGGTAAAATAAATAATTTTTTGATCCAATATATGCCTTTTTAATTAAAGATTTATCTATGGATTGCTCTATTTTCAAAATAATGAAATATATGTATTTGTATATAAATTCTTATCATCCTCAAAGCATATGTTCATTAGCTTCTTCAAGAATAGAAATTCTCTCAAGTGCGCGCTGGATATATAAGCAGGCGATTCCAATACAGTATTCGAGCGGCCTGGAAGAATAAACTGGTGACACCACCAAGAAGGTTTGAAAGCCAGGCCTTACCAATATTTTTTTTCTATAGCAGAAAGGGCAGCAGAAGGTTACTTTATTAATAAAAGGAAAAATAAAATAATTTCAATTTTCATATCCTTTTATATATGGTAATAAAATCATATAAAATTAGGACAGTTATTTCATCAAAGCATTTTTGAGCAAAATCAACCACTTAAAAAATACAGAAGGGCTATACAGTAGAACATACTCCATGAGAGAACACTCATGCTAGAGAACACCTCTCTACAAAGGACAGTTTTCAGCAGCAAAATCCCCATTTTTCTCCAACTCTCCAGTATATGGACAGCTCTCTCTCTCTAAAGGACACTCTGGCTCAGCAAGTAGGTGTTAACCTTTACAGAGGGATTCTTCTGTATAGGAATTATAGCAGAGTGGTATACAATTGAGGCAAATACTTCATGTCTTCCTATTGTTGTTGTTTCTTATCCCTTTGTGCAAAGATTACACAAATTCCACGAGTCCATGTTCCTCGAGCCGTTTGATGATAAGCAGCGGCCTCTCCTTAAGGTCCTGTTTAGTTATTCTGTACGACGGGAGATGCAGCATCTTTTCTTCCTAAGTGCTACACAGGGGAGACAAAAGGAAGAAGGGACTTACAGAGAAGTGCCTCTGTGCCTCCTCAGGTAGAGAGACCGAATGGACAATGATAGTGGAGTTGAAGTAGTTGGTGTAGTTGATCTGTCGGGTGTAGGTGACGTTGACCTTGGAGCTGGCGTAGAACTTGGTGGCCGACACATTGTAGTCTATGTACCTGGGTGCCACACCATCCATACATCTGTGCCGGATTGACATTGCATCAAGTTGGGCATTTGAAAGTATGACTACTTCCAAGACAGTAAAATATCAATATAACGCAGCATCAATATATAGGAAATGAAAACATCATTGTAGGATGTTATGGGAGCTGCCCCCGAACCTCATCAGTTCAGGCCATAGCCTGAAACCATGGTATACAGGTTGGTTTTTGTCTGAATTTTACAAATCTGGTGTTGTGGCTTCATCACCACTAGTAAAGTTTTTTACTAGGGTGGTGAACATAATGTGTTGTCAACACAAGGTAATAAGACCAAACCCAAATAAATAAATAGTGTGTGACGTTTCGGTAACAGCGTTGTTACCATCTTCAGACAAAAGTACTGAATGTACTTTTGTATTCATTCAGTACTTTTGTCTGAAGATGGTAACAACGCTGTTACCGAAACGTCACACACTATTTATTTATTTGGATTTGGTCTTATTACCTTGTGTTTATAATCTATAATCCAAATTGTGCCTTATCAATAATGTGTTGTCCTAATGCATAACAAAAGCAAGAGATGCCTTTTTCTAGAGACATGAATATTATCTCCCCAACTTTATTGTAAATATATATTTCTACATGTGCCTTGCTTTATTTTTGTGATATTCTAAAGAATATATGGTAAACCTGTCTTGTGAGAATTTTCCTTTCTTAGAAGTTTTTAGTGCAAACTGCTTGTATTTTTATTTATATCGGCATCTCTCTTCTACCCATCTATCATATTCATGTCTAAATTTTTCAAGTCCCTGAAGAGTAAATATGTTGAACATATATTAATGGCATCTTTAAATTTGCAGAAAGAAAGAAAGAATAGTTTTAGATTTATTGTAACCAATTTTATTCAACTCGTCTTAGAAGTCACCCTGTCTTGTGAGTGCATTTTTGCTTAGAACAAAATTGAAGAAAGGTTTCACTGTATATTTCTTATGCTATGAATGTTATTATTACGAAAGATATCTGTAAATTTATTATAGAAAAAAATATTGAAGGAGATTTTATATTAAAATTTTTAGATAAAAGATAATTCAGAAAAAAATTAATCTTAAAATATATATAAAAAATAGTACAAATGTGAAATTGTACTGGTATGAGGTGAATAAATTAAGAAAAAGGCATCTCCTTATCGTGCAACTGAAAGTTGCTAATGGCTTGCGCCATCTATCAGAATTTTTATTATTATACATGGCACAAGCCATTAGCAACTTTCAGTTGCATGATAAGGAGATGCCTTTTTCTTAACATAAATTATATATTTTTTAATTTCTTTTTTTTTTTTAATTTGTAAAGTTTTTCTTTTCAGAAAAGAGCTATGCTTAAGAAACCAAAAATCATATAGGTTTGTTGTTTTAAAAACATTAATAAATTAAATTTAATTGCCATCTGTCGTTGAAATTTTGCACAAATAAATTTACTGGCAATGCGTTTCTTTTAAATATCATCAAATATTATCTCTACAGACCTTACTGCAATGATATGAGTTATTGAATGAGAGGGCTTGGCTCATCAGTAGTGAACCCTCTATAGTGAAACCGCTGAGAGGGTTAACTACTGATGAGCCAAGACCTCTCATTCAATAACTCATATCATTGCAGTAAGGTCTGTAGAGATAATATTTGATGATATTTAAAAGAAACGCATTGCCAGTAAATTTATTTGTGTAAAATTTTGAAAACATTAATGTTTATATTATATAAAAGGGCGTACCTGGATCTGTAAAAAAAAACTAAAACAATTTTTTTCTTTACAGATCCAGGTACGCCCTTTTATATAATCTTAATTAATGGATCGCCTTTTGACTCAAATTAATGTTTATGTCTTTGTTGCCCAGCTTGGTGGTCACACATTAGATTGGCATAGCACGACTCATGTAAGACATAAACATAACAGGAACTGTGGGTTCATTTTGTATACCACCTTGTAAGGCAAAGATGTGCAACACAAATAAATATATGATCAATCATAAAGTAGAGAACAAGTTTGATAAGGCACAATTTGGATTATAGATTATACCTACAGGAAAATAAGACTTAATCCAAATAAATGAATAGTGTGTGACATTTCGGTAACAGCATTGTTACCATCATCAGACCAAAATCTATTTTTGTAAAATTATTCTTTTTGTCTGATGATGGTAACAACATTGTTACCGAAACGTCACACACTATTAATTTATTTGGATTAGGTCTTATTTTCTTGTAGCTATAGAACAAGTTATTTTAAACAAAGCAACTGTGGTGGAGTTTCTTACCCTTTTAAAAGTGTGACTTGATAAGGTACTATCAGCTTGTATTGGTTGTTTTTGGACTTGATGACAATCTTGCCCGAACACTGTTTCTCATGGACCACTTTGGAAGCTGCCATCAAACAGCACTGTGAGCACAATGTCTGGGAGATCATCCAAGTTGGAAGTGCTATTTACACATACAGCTGAGTGTAGGTTTCTTTTAAAACAAAATATTTTAAGTAATGAGATAAAAAAAATAATGGGAGTGGGGGGTCGATGGAAGGATGGTATAAACCGTTGGTTTTTCGACCGCTACGACCCGGGTTCGATTCCCACATTGGGCACTTTTTCCTGATTAAAATTTTAAAAAAAGGTTCCAATGGCCCCCGATTCTTGCAAAAGAAGTCCAACCCCACCAGCGAGTGCAAGTAACCAAACTGGGCTCGGGCACATTTGTAAGTGCAAAGTCGAACTGCTTTTCACATGTGTAGACATGTGGCGCACTTACAGTAAAAGCAGTCGCCAACTTCTACCCACCATGATTATCATGGCCTGTACCACATGTACTAGGGATAAGCAAGATGAAGAGAGATGGGAGTGCCTGTATGAGCCAATATACAAGCTTTAAGAATGGTAGAAAAATATATAAAAAATAAAAATGAATATCAACCAATCCTTCCAATTATTTTTATTTGAGAAAGGGCAGTAGAAAATCATTAAAAGCTTTTATTTGCTCCAATGGCCCAACCCCACCAACAAGTGCAAGTAACCAAACGGAGCTCTAGCACATTTGTAAGTGCAGAACTTGAACTGCTTTTCGAACTGAATTTCTCATTCAGTACTTTTGTCTGAAGATGATAACAACACTGTTACCGAAACGACACACACTATTTATTTATTTAGATTTGATCTTATTTGTGTTTAGTCTAAGTTTTGTTGAAACCAAATTTTGACAATCAATGTTGAACATGTCAAACAGTTATTCAATGAGAATAAAGCATTGAAGCAAATATAGTCAGCTATAATGTGAAGGGTGTAAAATAAGGTTATTTTCCTACACAATGGCTGCCAAATCACTCAAGGAAATATTTCAAGCACTTAGCTGGGAGTTGTTTTCGTCTCTCCTCCATATTCATCAGATATTGCTTCTTCAGGTGTTATCACTTGCCTTAATCTATGTAGATTCTATGGAGAGCCATTCAGTTCTTATAGAGATAAATCAGTTCACTGGTTTGTTGACCTTAAGGTAAATAAATTTCTTTATCCTAGAGTATATTTGACATATGGCTGAATAGGTTTTCTAAATAAATAAATATTTGATAGAGGTGTAAATTTTTCGGGGAAAACATTAAACTCATAAAAATAAAAGGCTGCCTCTCCCATCAAAATAAACACATATACAGGGTGTGACCCATAAGTCTCAAAACTTTTATTTTTTCATTAAAAATTAAAAGGCAACTAGGATAAAATAGTTATAGTTTTCAATTCTAGTTTGCCTTTTAATTTTTAATAAAAAAATAAAAGGGCTCGAGACTTATGGACCACCATGTATTTGTGCCACCTAGAAAACTTTCTCTGAAATCTTGGGTCAGTTGACAAAGCCACAACACTCGCTTTAACAGTCTGTCTTGGACTGATCCCAAGACTGAGCATTCTGAATTTGTCAAGGCTGGTGTTGTCACATACCCAAGCCTTTTATGACAGGATGGGTAGCTTTTCCTTTTTTAAATATTTACCAGTTAAAATTGGAAAAAAAAAAAAAAAAGTGATTTTTTTTTTGCTCTAACTTGTTATTGCAACTTTTGAAAATTTCATGCTACACAATATTAAATATAAGATAAATAATATATATTTTTATAAAAATATCTTTAATGAAAATGAGGCTAAAATTAACTCTGTTTTGTCAAGGAATTAAAAAAAAATGTTTTAGGAATTAAATAAATCAATTAGAGATAACAATGGTTTCCATTTTTTTTTTACAACTGTGATGCTAGAAAGATGGAATATAAAAAAAGGTGGGTAACAAGACCAAATCCAAATTAATAAAATGTTCATGAAGTCTTGGTGGTAACTTGGTTGTTACTGAAACGTCACAAATATTTCATTAATTTGGATTCGGCCTTGTTACCCTATGTTTCCTACGGCAATGAAATAATATTCTGAGGGCCTGGCTCATCAGTGACAAACCCTCCTTATGGTTTTGCCAGTTTAATCAACCATACCACTTTTTGAGGCTCTAATACTAATTTGGGCAATTCTTTTATTCTAGTTTTAGAAGTGATGAAATACAATTTGGATTATAGATAAGAAACACAAGGTAGAAAAGACCCAATCCAATTTTTAAAAATATGCGTGATATTTTGGTACCAGCATTGTTAGTGAAACATCACACACTTTTTTTTTTTTTTTTTTTTCAATTTGGATTTGGTGTTATTACCTTGAGTTTTACAAGTGTGTGGTTACACATTTGACTTGACATTGAGCCTAAAGAACCAATAAGTGAGGTAGATAGCATAGAGTTCAATACTTACGGTTAAATGTAGCTGTGGCAATGGGTGTACTCCACAGCGTGTCTGGCGGCACTTTGAGCGGTTTGAACTTTATGTCCACTGCTTCATTCACCGGGGTCACAATCACGTTCTGCACAGCCGCCCACTCTGTCTCTCCACATCCATCACACTGGGGCCACGGGGCAAGACTTACAGCTATGTGGATTGGCTTGTTGGCAGAGTTTAGAAGGGAGATGGTTAGAGTTTTGGCTTCATCCACACTCCGAATTACACCGTAATCTAGAGTTTCTAGGGAAGAAAAGATACTTGGAGCTGGGAGACAACCAATGGGGGCAGGTGAGATAATACCAGTGAGAGAGATGGTGCAACATGAGGAGGACACAACACATGCTGTCAGACTCACACAGGCCACATTATGGACGGTGTTTCACTAGGGAAGGCAGTGTATATTGTCTATTTTGTTTTAGAGGGTTGGGGGAGGAATGGTAATGAGACATTGGACACTCTGAAGAAAAAATTGCCTCAATGGGTCCTGATTCTTGCAAAAGTTCCGCACCACCAGTGAGTGAAAATAACCAAATGAAAACTTTGGCAAACTTGTAAGTGCAAATGTCAAACTATTGTTGTTGTTTCTTATCCCCTTGTGCAAAGATTACACGAATTCCATGAGTTCATGCTCCTCGAGCTGTTTTATGATGAGCAGCGGCCTCTCCCAAAGGTCCTGTTTAGTGCATCTAATGCAAGCCAAAATGTGTTCTGGAGCTGCAGGTGCCAAAATGTCAAACTGCTTTCCACATGTGTAGACATGTGGTGCATTTGCAGTAAAAGCAGTTGCCAATTACCTAACGTGATTATCATGGCCAGTGCTATGTATACTTGTATAATTTGAAAAAAAAAAGTAATTTTAATATAATTTTCTATTTTAAAAATGTCTTACCAAATTGTAATATATGGTAGAACCTCCATTGGCAGACCCCTATTTACAGAGGATAGTTTTCATCACCAAAATTCCTGTTTTTACCAATTAGCTGCCCACCACTTAGAAGCTAACTGTGGCACTGCAGGTTGCCTTTAACAATATATTAGTTTTCACAATCCTCATTTAATATTTATGCCTCAATGCAAAACAGAACACTTGTGGTTTCTCTCTTACGGTTAAGATTTGAACAAAATATTTATCTTCATATTTATTGCAAAAAAATAATGCATCTTGCATTAGTATTTAACAGAACAAAAGCTGTTGCCTTTGTTGATAAAGATCAATTTGAATTTATTCTAGAAAAACTCCATCTTCAAATTTTCCTTGACCATGTTTCTAAAACATAAATGTATTTTCAAAGTTTCTCTATATATTCTTTAGAAAGGCAAAGAGGTTGAGTGTTACTTAACATAAATCTTTACTATAGGTAGAGATAATATTTGATGATATAATAGAAAAGAAACACATGCTAGTAAATTTATTTGTTACAAATTTTAGTGATAGATGGCAATTGAATTTATAAATTTGAGTTACTTAACATTTTGAGAAAAAAAACTATCACTAATGGCTAAGTTGGCTCACTCAGATCTGATAGGGAAGAACATTGTACAAAGCAAGGGATAATGGATTTCTAGGTATCAATTCCCAATCTTGAGGTTGCCTTGGCTGGCATTATTCACAGTTCTTAAAAATAAGAGGCACTTCGGAAAGAAGTTGCCAAAGTGTCTCTTATTTGTAAGAACTTACAAACCAAGTTCCAATGCCTGGTTCAAAATCACATTAATAGGTACTGCTCAACGAGAGCAACCTAGTTCATGATAATTGAAACAATGAATAATATGTGAAGGTTATTCACATATTAAACAAAATTTTAATGCGGGATCCAATCCCGGTTCATGACTGTCGGGAATCGAGGGTGTTACCCACTCGTTCACAGACTTTTGTTTATGAGTTCCAATGCAACACTATAAAGAAACCCAAGGGCAGAGAGAATGTTAGGGGGATGTTATCCAGGGATGACAGATGGTGTTATTTTAGCACCTCCTTGATGTCTCTCCATCGCCACAGATAAACAAAACTATCTAATCTCTCAAGGAAGAAAAAATTGATTACAAGTGTTTATATAGTCACTGTCATAAAAAATAGGCCAGTGTGTTCTCAAGGACTGAAGGATGTCACCCACCTGAAGTGACCTCCACCTCCACTGGGATGACCAGGTAGTCATTCCTGGAGCTGTTGGTCTTGATCCTGATATAGGAGGTATGGTTCCTCTCCACCCGTGCTATAAAGTTGGCCCTCATCACTGCCTTCGTCTCGTATGGTGGAATCTCCTGCACACAGTTAGAAAATTATTTTTATTTGAAAACACAAGGTAATAAGACCAAATCCAAATAAACTCACAAGACAAGGGTGAATCTAAAAACAAGTTAGATAAATTTGGTTACAACAAACTTAAAACTATTCTTTCCTATGCAAATTTAATGATGCTATCAATAGAGATTATTCAACACATTTAGCCTTAAGGGGCTTAAAAATGTATTTGGATCCTATAACCTTGTGTTTCTAATCTATAATCCAAATATAGCAGGGGTGTTCCAACAACAGAAAGTCTTCATTCCTTGGAATATAACCCTTCCTTTCCCCCAGCAGTATTATACAGTAGAACCTCCATCAGAGGACACTTGGGCTAGAGGTCATCTCTCTTTAAAGGACAGTTTTCATTTGTAAAATCACCATTTTTACTATTTTGCAACTCTCCGGTATGAGGACACCTCTCTCTGAAGGACATTTTGGCTCTGCACTTCTACAGTATAAGCTATATGCAGAATACATTGGAAACTTATTATAACAGACTATTTTGAAAATAGAGCCGTTCAAACTTTAATCATTAGATAATAAAAAGGCATATATTGGACAAAATAAAAAGATTTGCCAATATTTTTTACCAAAATATAATGCCTTAATGAAGGTTGGCGTTTAGCCAACCAAAATATATTGACAAATAAATTTCTTATTCAATCCAATATATACCTTTTTATTATATAATAACAGACTATACGGGATATCAACGAAAAGATTCAAAATTTCCAATTGGGGTTATAACAACCATAATATCTTGCTTTGAAGTGATGTTGTTATATTGAGATTTGACCCTATTTTTCTCAATACTGTGGAACCTCTCTATATAAGATACCTAGTTCATCAGCTTAAGTGTCCTTTAGAGAGAAGTGTTCTCTTACTGGAGAGTTACTGATTATTAAAAATGGCCAATTTGGCAATGAAAACTGTTGTTTGTAGAGAGGTGTCCTCTGATGGAGGTTCTACTGTATTTTGATAATAAATCCTTGAAGGTAAATGCTGCAGAGGTGTGGCAGGTATGACTGAAGTTTGTTTACATGAACAAAGCAAATTCTTAGGGATTGTGTAACTAACAAGACACCATTCTTTCATTCCATAACAATTCTCAGCTTTCTACACAATTATTTAAACAGTACTTATAGCAGCAATGTAAATTTCATAATGACACAACTTGGAATATTGAAACAGTATTGGATAGAAAAGTTAGGAAAGACAAGGAAGGCAATGCAATTTATTTTAATGAAAATAATAGAGGGGCAATTGAGGGAAATATGCTGAGTAACAAAAATTAATTATCTGCTTATAAATATTCTATTACAATAGATAATTTAGAATTATAGAATAGAATTACAAGGTAACAAGATCAAATTCAAATAGGTAAATTATATTGACATTTTTGAAAAGGTGCTGTTAACAAAACCTCACATAAATAAAAATTACTTTGAAACTTATTATTTGTATTTGTGGTATTTATTGTCTATGCCAAAGAACCTTATCTGTGGATATCTTGTTAATGCCAAAGAACCTTATCTGTGGATATCTTGTCTATGCCAAAGAACCTTATCTGTGGATATCTTGTCTATGCCAAAGAACCTTATCTGTGGATATCTTGTTAATGCCAAAGAACCTTATCTGTGGATATCTTGTCTGTGCCAAAGAACCTACTGTGGATATCTTGTCTGTGCCAAAGAACCTACTGTGGATATCTTGTCTGTACCAAAGAACCTACTGTGGATATCTTGTCTGTGTAAAAGAACCTACTGTGGATATCTTGTCTATGCCAAAGAACCTACTGTGGATATCTTGTCTGTTCCAAAGAACCTACTTTGGATATCTTGTCTGTGCCAAAGAACCTACTGTGGATATCTTGTCTGTTCCAAAGAACCTACTTTGGATATCTTGTCTGTGCCAAAGAACCTACTGTGGATATCTTGTCTGTGCCAAAGAACCTACTGTGGATATCTTGTCTGTGCCAAAGAACCTACTGTGGATATCTTGTCTGTGCCAAAGAATCTACTGTGGATATCTTGTCTGTACCAAAGAACCTACTGTGGATATCTTGTCTGTGCCAAAGAACCTACTGTGGATATCTTGTCTGTACCAAAGAACCTACTGTGGATATCTTGTCTGTGCCAAAGAATCTACTGTGGATATCTTGTCTGTGCCAAAGAACCTACTGTGGATATCTTGTCTGTGCCAAAGAACCTACTGTGGATATCTTGTCTGTACCAAAGAACCTACTGTGGATATCTTGTCTGTGCCAAAGAACCTACTGTGGATATCTTGTCTGTGCCAAAGAACCTACTGTGAATATATTGTCTGTACCAAAGAACCTACTGTGGATATCTTGTCTGTGCCAAAGAACTTACTGTGGATATCTTGTCTGTGCCAAAGAACCTACTGTGGATATCTTGTCTGTGCCAAAGAACCTACTGTGAATATATTGTCTGTGCCAAAGAACCTACTGTGGATATCTTGTCTGTGCCAAAGAACCTACTGTGGATATCTTGTCTGTGTCAAAGAACCTACTGTGGATATCTTGTCTGTGCCAAAGAACCTACTGTGGATATCTTGTCTGTACCAAAGAACCTACTGTGGATATCTTGTCTGTGCCAAAGAACCTACTGTGGATATCTTGTCTGTGCCAAAGAACCTACTGTGGATATCTTGTCTGTGCCAAAGAATCTACTGTGGATATCTTGTCTATGCCAAAGAACCTACTGTGGATATATGGTCTGTGCCAAAGAACCTACTGTGGATATCTTGTCTGTACCAAAGAACCTACTATGGATATATTGTCTGTGCCAAAGAACCTACTGTGGATATCTTGTCTGTGCCAAAGAACCTACTGTGGATATCTTGTCTGTGTCAAAGAACCTACTGTGGATATCTTGTCTGTGTCAAAGAATTTGCTGTGGATTATTTACTACAATATTGATTATGCTAATAAACACAAGGGAATAAGACCAGATCCAAATAATATAAATAGTGTGTGATGTTTCAGTAACAGTCTTGTTACCATCTTCAGACAAAAGTACTGAATGATGATGGCAACAAAGTTGTTACCGAACCATCGCACACTATTTATTGATTTGGATTTGATCTTATTAACCTTGTTCTTTTAATCTATAATCCAAATTGCACTTTATCATTGATGACGCTAATACTTTCTACTTCTGACAGAACAAGCTTTGGGAGAGAATCCCCTTCATCAAGCAAAATGATAAAACAGAATCAAAAATAATAGCAATTCCCCAAGGCTTACAAAGTCCTAGATAAACAAAATTGCTGTCAATTTATTATTTAAATAATTAAAATCATTAAATAGTTGCCAAAGTGAGATTTTGTGCCAAGAACCCACCCATAATTTCTTGGAGGCCTCAGCCTCCCCAGCAGGTAGCTCCAGATGGAGGTCACCCCCGCTGGTGTAGATGTCTGTGACCTGGACACCACTGGTCAACTCTCCTGTCTACAAGTGGGGGGAGGACAGCAAACCTGGAGAGTGGAGCTGTGGGGGTTGTGCATCAGGATGAGGGGGGAGTAGGTACTGTTGAGGGGCATCTTGACATTGAGAAAGGGCCGTAATCTATAGGGGTTGGCCACCCCATGGGCCATCACCTGCAACATGGCACGTCTTCAGTTTGATTGCTGAAAATGTGAGCTATGGCGTTCTTATAACTAAGGATAGTCCATAGGCAAACATCGCTATTAACTCCCATTATAGATGATATCTTGACTGGTTATGTATTACTGGAGAAATTTAAAAATAATGTTGAGGGATAACAGAAATATCGGATTTAAATGAATTGTGGATCACATAATATAGAAAAGTGTGCAAATGTTTAAAAAATGTGGGTGTGGGTGTTAGCAAATAATTTAAAATATAAAAATTGTGGTTGGTAATAGATAATAATTGTCAAGAATTTTAAAGAGGCAATGATAGTTTACTTGCATAAAGAAAATGGAGGTATCAAAGGAAGAACTGACCTGTATTTGGAGGATTCTAGGGAGGTACAGTGATCTATCCGAGGAAGAACTGAACTGGTATTTGAAGAATCCTTGAGATCTATCCAAGAATTGACCTGGTATTTGAAGGATCCTATGGATCTATCCAAGGAAGAACTAACCTGTATTTGGAGGATTCTAGGGAGGTACGGTGATCAATCCGAGGAAGAATTGACCTGGTATTTGAAAGATCTCCTAGAGATCTATCCAAGGAAGAATTGATCTGGTACTTGAAAGATCTCCTAGAGATCTATTCAAGGAAGAATTGATCTGGTACTTGAAAGATCTCCTAGAGATCTATCCAAGGAGGAATTGACCTGGTACTTGAAAGATCTCCTAGAGATCTTATTCAAGGAAGAATTGACCTGGTACTTGAAAGATCTCCTAGAGATCTATTCAAGGAAGAATTGATCTGGTACTTGAAAGATCTCCTAGAGATCTATCCAAGGAGGAATTGACCTGGTACTTGAAAGATCTCCTAGAGATCTATCCAAGGAAGAATTGATCTGGTACTTGAAAGATCTCCTAGAGATCTATCCAAGAAAGAATTGACCTGGTACTTGAAAGATCTCCTAGAGATCTATCCAAGGAAGAATTGACCTGGTACTTGAAAGATCTCCTAGAGATCTATCCAAGGAAGAATTGACCTGGTATTTGAAGGATCCTAGGGATCTATCCAAGGAAGAATTGACCTGGTATTTGAAGGATCCTAGGGATCTATCCGAGGAAGAACTGACCTGGTATTTGAAAGATCCTAAGGAGGTATGGATGAAGAGAGTGCTCTCTACAGGGCTCTCATGCCTGGCCAGGAAGACCACCTCAAAGGAAGTGTTCCCTCCCGGAGGTATCACCTAGCACACAGCAACATTTATAAAACACAAGAAAATCATTATTTCATAGTTTTATTTTTTTAAATACTAGACATTATCCAATTTATACAATTCCTATTCAGGATTTTTTGTCGCAAGAGTGTGTACAACAATGCTGTTACCCATATCTTATATGAAATTTATTTATTTAATTTTGTTCTTGTAATACACTTTGCGATAACAGAAAAAATAGTTGGGTGCACAGACAACCCAATTAGGCAACAAAGACTTGACAATATTTTTTTTCTGGAAGTCACTTAATCAAGGGTAAAATGGCCAGTTTTCTAGAAATACCACCTACTTCACATAAGGCAGTTTCTGACAAAATAATGCACAGATATTTTTTTAAAACCTCAATTCTGACATATGTCAAGCCCCAACACTCCCAGGTATGATCTTTGCAACCACCACATTTAACACTAATACCTAGAAAAGGTATCTCTCCAATATATATTAGGAACATGTGCATCATAATTTTTCAACTTGGTTAAAAGCCTATAATTAATATATTTATTTTTCTCCCATTTTTAAGTATGGTATTTAATTTATTTTTTGAAGTTTTTGTTGGATCATTTTGTATAGGAGAATAGGTGCCATTGTTATGGTGGTGGTGGTGCTTAACTCCATGGTTAAACCAATTCCTGAAGTCCATTCCTCTCCAATTTTGCGATGGCCATTGTTAATCTTCGGTAAAGAAAGCATTTTTGTCTATAGTCTTCTTGAAAAAACAAATATATAAATTATAGGCTTTTAACCAAGTTGAAAAATTATGATGTTACCAATATATATGGTGCTCTATAGGTCCACAAGCCTAACTGTCCATTATGCCCAAAAGTAAACAATAGGCCTTCACCAACATATGCATCTCTCCAAGTTACTGACAATCCCAGACGATGGTAAGAGAGTTCTACTTGAACTACTGAACAATACAACTATCCTGAGCCCCCTATATGAAACAAAGTGGACCAGGCCAGAGATTATGTTCGCGATTCTACACCGCAATGAAAGAAATTATCTCAAAAAACATCTCTCGCCTGAACACAAGATTATTCTTGTCGAATTTCTCAACACTGTCATCGAGCATGCTGGGGACATGCATTTCATAATCCGCAACGGCCTGTCCGAACTCAAGGCGGCTTTAAGCTCCTGATGAATTCCAGACGTCCCTCCGTCTGTTGTATATATTTCTCCCTATTCTAAAATGACTGTAAACCTTCTCCCTACTGTTGACTAGATGTCAATAAACTATTTTTAATTGTCAATTGTCCGAGTCCGACTTCCAAGTCGTTCCGCCAAGAGATCAACACCACAGAGGTCCGTACGTCTGACCTCACGGACAATACAGCAGCTACTGGACATGCCTCTCAAATTTTAATGACCGATATGTCCTCACTTCTTTTTTCTAGATTTAATTCATTTTGTCTCCTCTAATTGTAAATACGCTGCTGTATCACCTCATAAGCATAAATAAATAAAATTGTCAAAGGTAAGAGAGATCAAAGAGGACTTACTTTTTCAAGGAAGAAGGAACAGTGAATATCTAGTGTTGTCCCGGATAGTGATAGGAGCTGTATACTGGTCTCCGGACTTTTATTTTGGATGACTACTTTTTCTGTGTGAGGGATTCCTACTGGTCTACACAGCCAACAGGATGGTCAGCCGGTGTTTCCACAGCCGTCAATGACAATACTTACCTGGACTTGAAATCTAACGAGGGGGGATCAAATAATATTGGACTCTCAAAAATTTGTATGTTTTCATCTGTTAACTCTGTGAAGCTGGAATCACACACCTCAAGCTTTCATCAGAGTCCATCGGTATAGAAATATCAGACAAATGACCTGGATCCACCTGACCAGAGAGTGAATGCTTTCCCAACCAATAATGTTATATAATAGAGGATTATATCATCATTTTTTACAAAATTATTAATGACAATGGACATAAGGAAGAATTTATTTAAATATCATTAATGATATGGCACAATTTGGATTATAGATTATAAAATAAAGTAATAAGACCAAATCCAAATAAATAAATAGTGTGTGACGTTTCAACGCAGTTACCGAAACGTCACACACTATTTATTTGGATTTGGTCTTATTACCTTGTTTTAAATATCATCAATGTTTCCCGATCCCAGAATAGGCTTAAAATTAGCCTATTATTGGATTAATTTGTTTTATTTCAGCAGGATTGAAACTATGACTTTTTCCAGACCCAGGTCTTTATTGTGTCAAAGATTCAACATGATAGGTCAGCCATTGGGGGAACAGATGTGGTACAAATAGAATATGTTAATTATTTCAATAACAATTGACTACATCCATTGGTGATACAATTGAATCCTATAAGTAATCTGTATAATGCTAAGGCACAATTTGGATTGTAGATTATAAACAAAAGGCAAAGAGAACAAATCTAAATAAATATATAGTGTGTGACATAACAACGCTGTTACTGAAACTTCACACACTATTTATTTGGATTGGGTCTTATTACCTTGTGTTTATAATCTACAACCCAAAAATTGTTCATTATAAAAATAATTAAGAATTTTGAAGACCTAATACATAACATACTAACTCTTTAGAATATTTTATACAAAGGAGTTCCTGAAAGCCAATTAAAAAAAAAAGTTTAAAAGCATTGTTTCAACCTTTATATACTTATTCCTGTGTTGGGGGGCAATGTAGAAATACAGAACATTTGGGAGGTTTAGCAATGTTCCCAGGAAATGTCATAATCACATCCTACAGCCCCTGATTAAAATGTCACTTCCCTGAACTGGACAGAGTTGATTTCACTTTCTCTCTTTTTGGTAAATGTTCCTCAATACACTTGTAGAGAAGGGTTAACAAACTAGAAGGCCTTTCTATACACTCCAAGGTATATAATCTGAAAGTCTACCCTCTATTTTATCCAAAAAAATTGATCAGTATACTGTATTAAGTATAAAGTATGCTGTATTAAATACTTTAGAATTGAAAATGATGATAGGAGGGTAGGTTCTTGGGTGTATAGTATATATATGTATAGTTAATTCTTAAAAAATCAATTTCAGCAAGAGATTAAACCTCTATAATTCAACACTTAGTTATATTTAAACCTTTTTTTCCCCAAGTTCCAACAGAATTACAGTATAAATAACTCCCTGTAAAATAGCTTCAAATCCAAATTGCCCTTAAGAAGAGGTGTCTAATTAGTATTGCTAATTAGTAAAAATGCAAATTTTGGCAATGAAAAACTGTTCTTTGTAAAAGGTGTCCTCTAGCGGGAATGTCCTCTCATGGAGGTTCTATTGCATTTGCTTTATTTTTATTGTTAGGGACCTTCAGGTCAAGTTCAACTTTTGCTGACTGTATGGACAAAAATTCGGCTTTATTTTACTTTATCGTAAAGATAGAGGCTGCCTGGCCAGCATTCATAATTTTTTAAATTAAAGATACTTTGGCCAGTAAATCTTTTTATTACCTCGACGTTTCGACAAAAATCTTTTGTCCTCGCCAGGAACAAACAAAAATTAAAACATTTGGCAAGGCGTTAAGAATTATTTTACTCCATTTTAAAGAACTGTAATTCAACATGGACTTTATAATTTACCATTTCCTTGGAGTAAATCACTCCAAGTGTGGTATGATCACTGTCAATATCCAACAGCCATCCTCCGGGATTCCACATTAGCTTCTTTTTGTTTCTAGCACTCTATTCTTGCACTCCAGTGCAAACAACCAGCATGGGGCTCTGTTACATTTATAAGGCGTAGAAGTCAAACTACTTTCTAAATGCATTGACATGTGGTTAGTCCACTTACAGTGAAAATCAGTCGCTAACTATCCACAATGGATTATCACGGCCTGCACCACATGTTTCATGGGATAAAAGTTAAGTAGAAAATTTCATCATTAAAAGCATTTTGACTTAAAATGCTAAGGTATAATTTGGATTATAGATTAGGAACACAAGGAAATAAGACCAAATCCAAAAATAAATAAATAAACGTCCATGCCATTTATTTATTTAGATTTGGTCTTATTACCTTGTGATTTAAGGTGAAGAAGGACAAAAACTTAGAGAATTATATTTTTATTTACCACTTGTTCCTCATGATATCACCTCTGGGCAAACTTGTTACTATCAGTTTCTGGTCAATATTTACCTGGAGGATATGTGACCCACTGAAAAAAAAAGTGCCAATTTGTAAGACATGAGTTGCTGGCAGTCATTTTGAGTTCATCTATATGAGCCAAAATTGCACTCACATGCTGAATACATTAGAACCTCCATGAGAGGACACTCACTAGAGGATATGTATCTCTAGGATAGCCAGTTTTCATCACCAAAATGATCATTTTTACCAATTAGCTGCTCTCTGGTAAGAGGACACCTCTCTCTAGAAGACACTTTGGCTCTGGGATTTAAGACTAAAATGACGATAGAGAGCCATCAAAATGTTGGAAGTAAAGTATTAAAGAAAGGTTGATTCAAATAATTTATAATTCAATATAACTCCGCCTTTGCTGGTCCCAAGCCCGGATGAAAAAGGAGAAGGGGGAGCAGTAACAAGCTCGCTAAAAAACCTGGGCTCAGCTGGCCCGGCTGATAGTACCCTGTAAGGGCTCCTAATCCAGGGATACAGGATGAGCAGCGTTTGTACTCCATGTTAGGAGCAGCTGCACATGGCGTCTGTTCCTCATGTCAGAGGCGGCCATTTCTTTTGGAGCTAAGTCGGCCTGCCACTGAGTAGTGCTCCCAGTCTTGATGACAAAGGCAGACGCATTCTACTTCACCCAATCATGATGGTTGTCATGCTTTACAAGCTTGATACCTTGATATGATAAGTGAAGAAAGAAGAAGATAATTCAATATGACTAGGTTCAACCTGGAGTAGGGTGGGGAATTGTACAACTCTGTAAAAGTGAAGGCCATCAATCCTATAAAGGGATACTACAAAAGTAAAATCAAAGCTTATGTCAGAGAGAGAGAGAGAGTATAGTTTGCTTGAATACCATATCTAAGATTCTGTCCTTCAGTGTACCATATATAATCAGAATCATCCAATATAGAATTAAAGCTCTAAGAAGGGGTCTGGTAGATTAAATTGGAGAAACCGCTGGGAGGGTTCACCACTGTTGAGCCTAGCCCTCCCTATATTGTTCATCTCAGTAAGGACAGGAGAAAATTGCTTTATTTGAGAAAAAACATGTGTGCTTAAATAATTTAATTTGCTATAAATATAAGGTAATAAGACCAAATCCAAATAAATAAATAGTCTGTGACGTTTCAGTAACAGTGTTGTTACCATCTTCAAACAAAAGTACTGAAACAAAGGCTGTTACCAAAACGTCACACACTATTTATTTATTTGGATTTGGTCTTATTACCTTATGTTTATAATCTATAATCCAAATTGCTATATCTTTAATTTCTTATATAAAAGGAATTATAATTGAATCTTGAGGAACATTATAATATTGGATTGTGTTTCTAATCTATAAATCAAATTGTGTGCCTTATCAAAAACAATACTCAATAATGTAAATCGAAATTGCTGCTTGGCATAGAGATAATATAAAAAAGGAAACATTGATTATTTTCTCCTCGAATGTTGATCAAAAACCTTAAGGTAAAATAATATAAACCTATCATGGCACCTTATTGAGCCAGGTTTATAGATACCTAGTTCAAATAACATTGCATTTTAAATTTCTTTGATAGCTTTTCAGAGGTATAGCAAACATTGTTACCTAGTTGTAGAGATCCTTGATTTTGAATTCCTTTTTTAAATATATTGTCTTTTATATTTTGAAAATAGAGCAATCCATATTTAAATAATTAGATAATAAAAAGGCATATATTGGATTTAATAAAAGATTTGCCAAATAAATTGGCAAATAAATCTTTTATTAAATCCAATATATGCCTTGTTATTATCCAAGTCTTTTATATATCACCAGTTATAATATAATATCAGTATGCGAGGCAAGTATACTCTTATTAAAGCAGCAACGGCTAACAACGCACACTTCCACATTCTGCAACAAAAGAGTAAAAATAAGAGTTGCAATATTTATTTGTCACGCTAATAGTGGACAACAGATAATGAGGATGTTATAAATAAGGAAGAGAAGTCTGAGGAGAGATGCTGATCAGAATATTGATTAGACAAAGTCAGTGTAAGGACAAAAACTAGATAAAATTGTTACAGGGGAATTTCCTCCAGTTATTTATAGTAATATCCTCAGTTAGGCCATTCAATCAAAGGGTATAAAGAGCTTATAACACGTGAGGGTGAAATTGTTTATCCATCTCTAGCTTTGAAAGAAATTTTTCAATAAAAGTAGAAAGCTCTCAACTATACCAGCCCAACAATTTAATTGATCATTTTCAATATGTAGCTTTCTACATCTCTCTTCATCTTTCCATTAATTTTTGAAAAAGAAATACAGTCAAACTTCCAACTCGGTTATAACATCATAATTCTAAAGACCCTAGTTCAACTTCCCCAAAATTGTCTTAACCATAGTTATATTAATTATACATCTTGTCCCAAGTGATGTTATTATAGTTTCTTTAGTCACACGAGGTATTACGACCAAATAAGTCAATTTACATCATAGTAAGTCTGGTTATCTACGGACAATGACTTTCCAGAATAAACACAAGGTAATAAGACCAAATCCAACGATTTTGGATTTGGTCTTATTACCTTTTGTTTATAATCTACTAGCTGAATGACCCGGGCAACGCCCGGGGTTTACCCGATTAAATGCTTTTATTCAAATACTATTCGTTACAATTATAAATTGGCGCCGTGGATGTCATTCTTGTATAATATATAAATGAGTTTTAAAAATTGTAAAAAAAAAAAATGCATCGGCCGGGAATCGAACCCAGGGCGCCCCGCGTGGCAGGCGAGCATTCTACCACTGAACCAAAAGCAAACGGTGACAGAATTAAGAAAGAATTGTGCATGACGCTAATAACTGTATATATTAATAATCCAAATTGTACCTTATCATTGGGTTTGGTCTTATTACCTTGTTTTTATAATCTCTTATATATAATCTCCTTTATACATAGACAGGAAAAGCACATATATTTTAATAATATAAATGAGTTTTAAAAATTGTAAAAAAAAAAAATGCATCGGCCGGGAATCGAACCCGGGGCGCCCGCGTGGCAGGCGAGCATTCTACCACTGAACCAAAAGCAAACGGTGACAGAATTAAGAACGCATGACGCTGATAACTGTATATAGAATAATCCAAATTGTGCCTTATCACGACTTTCCAGAATGTTGCAAAGTTTTCCCACTATGTACTGAGTGCAATTCTCAACCTTGCAACCCCAAACCACATTAGTGACTGTATTGACTCTTCCATTGATGAGCTCTACTCATCCCCAGCAGACACCATCAACAAGCTCTACAAGCTTGATACCCTGATATGATTGAGTGGAGATAAGAAAGAAGAAGAACCCCAAACCACATTATTGACTGTATTGACTCATCCATTGATGAGCTCTAATCATCCCCAGCAGACACCATCTAAAAGCTCTACAAGCTCGATACCCTGATATGATTGAGTGGAGATAAGAAAGAAGAAGACATCATAGTTGAACTTCACTATAATATCATCACTTGGGACCAAGATTCCATGTTGTTGTTATAAACACAGTTAAAACAAGCTATCTATAACCAATTTTCTACTATAAAAGAGGCTGTTATAATGAGAAGTTACACACACTATACTATTACAATAACTATATAATGATTTGGTACAATTTGTAGGATAAAACACTATTTGGATTTGGTCTCATTACAATATGTAAATAATTATATTCAGTGTTTGGCCTTGTAAAATTAATAAAACATCCCATAGAAATGAAAGGCGATAAGACCAAATCCAAATAAATAAATATTGTTTCTAATCTATAATCCAAATTGTGCCCCTTATCATAAAACATCAAATATTTTAACTTTGATTTGGTCTTGTTAACTTTGTGTTTCTTATCCATACACCAAATTGCACCTTATTATTTTTTATTCTTTATATTAATGGTGAGCTTTGAAGTCCTCTTCACAATATGTGTGTTTGTATGTGTCACAATGTGTTTAATAATAATACCCTTTTTTTTTTAATTATCCCTAGTACACGTGGTACAGGCCATGATAATCATGGTGGGTAGTTAGCGACTACTTTTACTGTAAGAGCACCACATGTCCTACATATTTGAAAAGCAGATAATAACTTTAAAAAGTGAAGTAGCATACACACATATAAAATTATTTTTACAAATAATAACGAAAAAAAATAACTTACCTCACTTTTGTTTGTGAACTTAAAGGCTGCAAGCACACCAAGAAACAAATTAGCCACACCAAGAGAAAAATAATTCTACTCATTGATTAGAGAAAAAGATAACAAGACCACATCCAAATAGATTAACAGTTAATGATGATGATTCCATAAAAGTGTCATTACTGAAATGTCACAGTTTATCTATTTGCATATGGTCTTGTTACCTTTAACGGCCCATAACATAAGCCCATAATAGCCCATAACATAAAGGTTGATTAATTATAAACTTGGAGGTTTAATACTATAAGCTTTTTAAAATTGCTTTTTTTTCTCAAAGCTAAAACATGATCATATTACAACATGAATAATTTAACAGCCATGAATGGTAAGGGTCTCTTGGTAGAATACTGCAGTTGAGAATGAATATGATTCAAGGCAATATAATCCATATGTCCAAAATATTTTGAGATAAAAACCTGAAATTGTAGATTTTTATGCTTTCCACATTAGCTAAAATAAGCTGTCACTCTAAAAAAGAAAAATCAAGTCCAAACTGCCATCATACAATCAGAGCGCTTCATTCTAAGTGAGAAACATATATAATAGGAGATATAATAAAAGATAAATTGCAATAGGTTTCGTTTATTATTAATTCAGCTAGCTTTCAAGGGTTATTAGCTCTTCCTCAAAGATGGTTGGTGGAGGAGTGGCTATAAACCTTTGATTTTTGACAGACACAACCCGGGATCGAATTCCACATTGGGTACTTTTTCTAAAAAAAAAAAAAATGCTTGAATGGTCTAAAATTCCAAACCCAAACAAGTGAAGGCAAATAACCAAACAGGGCTTTGATGCACCTAGAGTGCAAAAGTTGAACTTCTTTCTACATGTATAGTCATGTGGTGAACCTACAGTAAAAGAAGTTGCTTACTACCCCATATGATATTTTCTCTACCATTTTAAACTCTGTAAACTCTCTCTTGACCGTTGACTAGATGTCAATAAACTATTTTTAATTGTCAAATTGTCCTATGATTATCATGGCACTCTTGAGGTAAGTACCACCTACCATCACCATTCTTCTTCAGGCCTACTGAACCAGTAAAGGTCAATGCTCTAAAAGATGTCAATGTCTGAAAGATGTAATTGAAAGCATCGTGATCTATGAATTCAGTAGGTCTGTGGAGGAAGTTTAATGCATGAAAGTTATTTAAAATAAATAGGAATGTCTGCAATTAATTTTTATTTTATTTTTTTTTTTTACGTAGTTACAAGTATCGCACGACTGAAGGATATATTAACAGAAATACCCTCCATACAATAAAAAAAAAAAACTAATATAAAATTTCAAAGAGAAAGAGATTTTTCCCCATTATAAGAACTTTGCAGCATCCATGCTCTAAAGATCATTGAGCGATTGCCTATTCACCATACTGGAGAGATAAAGAATGAAAGGAGAGGTAGACCAACAAAGGATTGGTTCAATAATGTAATAGATAAAGAATGAAAGGAGAGAGAGATAGGTGGACCAATGAAGGATTGGTTCAATAATGTAATAAATGAAGTAAACGAAAAAATTGCGCTACAAATTTTAAAATAAAAATACAACCTTTCGCAATGAGTTTCTTTTATTTTATTTTAATAAAAGAAACTAATTGCGAAAGGTTGTATTTTTATTTTAAAAAATGTAATAAATAATGAATGAAAGGAGAGGTAGACCAACAAAGGATTGGTTCAATAATGTAATAGATAAAGAATGAAAGGAGAGGTGGACCAATGAAGGGTTGGTTCAATAATGTAATAAATAAGGAATGAAAAGAGAGGTAGACCAATGAAGGGTTGGTTCAATAATGTAATAGATAAAGAATGAAAGGAGAGGTGGACCAATGAAGGATTGGTTCAATAATGTAATAGATAAAAAATGAAAGGAGAGGTGAACCAATGAAGGGTTGGTTCAATAATGTAATAAATAAAGAATGAAAGGAGAGGTAGACCAATGAAGGATTGGTTCAATAATGTAATAGAAAAAGAATGAAAGGAGAGGTGGACCAATGAAGGATTGGTTCAATAATGTAATAGATAAAAAATGAAAGGAGAGAGGTGGACCAATGAAGGATTGGTTCAATAATGTAATAAATAATGAAAGGAGAGGTAGACCAAGGAAGGATTGGTTCAATAATGTAATAGATAAAGAAAAAATAAAAGACTTAGAAGACCAGCTTGAATACTTGGATGCAAAGAGCAGAGAAAGGAACCTTATTTTTTACGGAATAGAACAAGACATTAACGAGAACTGCCGAGAACGGATACGGAGGGTTATCGAAGAAAATATGCGGACAACGGAGAAGATAAACATCACGCGATGCCACCGAGTATCCAGAAAACCTGGTGCACCGATCCTGGTTGAAGTCCCAGAACAAAACGATAGAACAACTCTATTCAAAGCTGCTTTCAATCTAAGAGGAACTAAGATTTCACTATCGAAGGACTATAGTATGAAGATGAGAGAACAACGACGCGTTCTGAATGTCAAAAGAAGAGAACTCGTCGAAAAAGGTACTCTAGCTAAGCTAAGGGACAATAAGTTAATAATTAATGGCATAGCATATAAGGTCTGTGATGGACAAATTGTAGATGCCAATGGACATTCATTGTAGCAGGCAGATAGGAAACAATCACTTGTAAATAGTCAACCCATTGATAAACTGATCTCTAATACAATGTCCATACAGCCACTTTATGATAAAACACTCACGGCTAAAACTTCTAAAATTAAAAACTCAAAGGCTATGGATAATATATCAGATAGAAATACAACTAAAATTAGGTATACACATACGAAAAACTGTGAATCGGCAATAAAAGACAAACAAGTAACTCAGGCCAAACATATAGATACTAAAATTAAAATATTACAATGGAATATAAATGGATTCAATAGAATAACATCAATATTTCCACTCGTTGAATACCTAAAAAAATACGAACTTTTTGCACTAAATGAAACATGGATCACTGGTGTTATTGAATTGTTAACTGATGAATATTACATAATTCAAAGCCCAGCAATGAAGACAGAACTAAAGGGAAGGGGCTCGGGGGGAATTCTGATTGGAATAAAAAAAAACTTCCAACATACGGTTAGAAAAATCGAAACAAACCCTTACTGGATATCTGTCTTGACACACAAATTTCTAGACAAAACCACCGAGAGTATATGTTTGCTGTTTGCTTATTTACCTCCTAATGCATTACAAGAACAAAATTTAACAAATTTACTTAGGCATATTGATTATCACATGAGTGAAGGTAACGAAGTACTAATAGCTGGTGACATCAATATTAGAATAGGCAATGCTGGAGGCTTCCATAACCCAATGAAACTAAATTCACCCCTCAACAAATATAGGAAATCTAAAGACCTAATATCTTCGAAACTATCTGAAAAACTAATTTCCTTCACTGATTCAAATTCTATAACAATAGCTAATGGAAGAACTAAGGGTGACACGCACGGCTCATTCACTTTTATTTCAGAAAGAGGTTCATCGGTTTTGGATTATTTCATGTACACACACGGTTTAACACAGATCATATCGGATATGTGGATCGAAGAACTTTCATATTCAGACCACTTACCAATTGTTTTACAAATTAATACTGGGTATGAAGCTATTAAATCCTCGTACAAAAATGAAATACTAACACGAAAATTCATTTGGACGAAAGAAAATGTGGAGATGCTAAAACATAATTTAAGTGATATTGAAGTTGGAAATGAAACCGATATTAACACAGAAACAGCAAATTTTACTAAACAGATCTACACGGCAATGGAATCGGCAAATATAATTAAATTTGCTAAACGACGACACCAACTTTCAAAACCTTGGTATGACAAAGATTGCTATTTTATGAAAAAAACGACCAAAGTAAGTTTACAAAGATGTAGGAACTCAAATAACATACACGACCGCCAAAAATATATTGAGGCTAGGAGGGAATATTTTAAGCTCCTGCAAAGAAAAAGAGATGAATTCAATAAGGACAAGAATGAAAGGATAAAGAACGCCAAAGATCCCAAATCCTTCTGGAATGCCATTGCATCCTTCAGAAAAAAACCAATAATACAAGGTGAGATTGATATAAAAGAATGGTTTTTATTTTATAAAAATTTACTGAACAAAGAAAATAAAGAAGCTACTTTTACGGTAAACCAGATGATCGGTTGGAAAGATCCAGATTTAGACGCGGAAATAACCCTTGAAGAGATCCATGATGTAGTAAAAAAACTAGCGAACGGCAAAGCAGTGGGACTCGATGGTATACCAAATGAGTTGCTAAAGAATTTACCAATACCGACTTTAAATAAATTGAAAAACCTATTCAACAAAATAATGTCCACAGAAAAATACCCGCAACTCTGGACGAACTCAATAGTACACCCTATATATAAAAGCGGTGATAAGAATAACCCAACAAATTACAGAGGGATTGCCCTCTGCAGTAATATATCTAAATTATTTACTACAATACTAAGAAACAGATTAAACAACTGGATAGAAAAAAGAATGATTATTTTAGAAAACCAAGCAGGTTTCCGTAAGGACCGATCATGCACTGACCACATAATACTACTGAATTCACTCATCCAATTATCTCTGAGAAGAAAACGAGGCAAGCTATTTGTCTTCTTCGTCGATTTGACTAAAGCTTTCGACACAGTCCCACATGATTTACTTTGGCAAAAATTGCATAAAATGGGCATTAGCAATAAATTTGTAATGCTGATAAAAAACTTTTACTAAGAAGCTAAGATCACTATCCGATGGAAAGGACAATATTCAAATAATGTGAAAATTAATTCTGGAGTGTTGCAGGGAGAATCACTTTCCCCACTTTTATTTATACTATATATGGCCGACCTAATAGAACTTTATAATAACTCAGCACTTACAGGATTTCATCTCCCTGATTTTGGCGTTTTACACCTACTTATGTATGCGGATGACATAGCCATAATTGGAGAATCGAAAATTAATCTTCAAATTAAAATCAATTTACTAAAGTCTTACCTGGATAAGAACAAATTAGTTTTAAATGAAAATAAGTCCAAAATAATAGTATTCAGAAATGGAGGAAGACCGGCAAGACACGAAAACTGGTACTGGGGTGACACCCCACTGACTGTTGCGTCCAATATTACATATCTGGGATATCCATTCACTTCCACTATTAATAGTAAAAAGGTAGCCCTCTTTTATAAAGCCAAAGCAAATACGGCAATAAATGCAACTATTAGACTGATAAAAAAAGAAAAAATTAACTCATTAAAAGTTGCTCTGAATCTATTTGACTCAGTTATTAAATCAATACTGCTCTATGCGGCCCCTGTGTGGGCTTGGGACAATACGGATATTATAGACCAATTACAGAATACGTTTATCAAAAATTTTCTGAATCTACCAAGATATATACCAGGGTACATTGTAAGGCTGGAAACAGGCAGAATATCTTTGACTTTTACAACGATCAAATTAATTTTGAAATATTTCATTAGATTACAAAAAATGGAAGACAATAGACTACCTAAGCTATGCTGGAATAGATTGAAGGAAATTTCCTTAATGACAAAAAAACCTATAGGATTCTGTAAGAATATTATGGATATCATCAATCATTGTGGACTCACATGGCTAAACTATAGGTTAAATTATGATGACATACAGATCGAACTTCCGAATATACTAAAAATAAAAATTGAACAGCTATTGCAGCAAGATCTGGCAAAATTATCTCTTACGAAAACATACTCAAACTATAGGTTACTTTATGATTCATTTATTCCAGAAAATTACTTTTCATGCTATCTGTCTTCAGCTTTAGTGAGTTTTATTGCACAGATCAGATTAATGTCAACAATGATCAAAGAAAATCATATTTACGCAATTAAGAAAGAAGATTTGTACTGTGGGTTATGTGGAAGTCAGATAACTGATGAAATATACCATTTTATTGCCGAATGCGGGGATCTGGAAGGAGAGAGAAAAAAGATCCTGAAAAGTCTTCCTAGACCGCATTTGAACTCAATAAAGCTAATAAAAACTGTTTCAGATAAGAAAAGTTGGGCAATTGAACTGTTCAACTTTCAAAAAGCGGTTGGGAATAAAATTGCACTCATGGAAGAGAGAAGAACAGGGGCACAATAAAAAGTCACCCTGTTTGACATACCTTGACTGTAAATACTATATTTTCACCTGTTCTCTTATGGTTAATATTGTCTGTAACTCCACGGAGAATCCGTACAGGGCAAGATGCCCTAATAAAGCTGTTTTGTTGTTGTTGTTGTTGTAATAGATAAAGAATGAAAGGAGAGAGGTGGACCAATGAAAGATTAGTTCAGTAATGTAATAAATAAAGAATGAAAGGAGAGGTGGACCAATGAAGGATTGGTTCAATAATGTAATAGATAAAGAATGAAAGGAGAGAGGTGGACCAATGAAGGATTGGTTCAATAATGTAATAGATAAAGAATGAAAGGAGAGAGGTGGACCAATGAAAGATTAGTTCAATAATGTAATAAATAAAGAATGAAAGGAGAGGTGGACCAATGAAGGATTGGTTCAATAATGTAATAGATAAAGAATGAAAGGAGAGGTTGACCAATGAAGGATTGGTTCAATAATGTAATAGAGATGAAGAATTAAAGGAAACAATAATCTAATAAATAAAGAATGAAAGAAGAGGTAGATTGGCTCAATAATCTAATAAAGAATGAAAGGAGAGGTAGATTGGACAATAATGTAATAGATAAAGAATGAAAGAAGAGGCAGACCAATGAAGGATGGTTCAATAATCTAATAGATAAACATAATAGGTGAAAAGAATTGCTTAGAACATGGTGGAATGGTGCTCCACGGCCTCTATATCAGTTGGAAAATACAAGATGGTAAGTTTTCAGCATTTTCTGAAAAATATGCAATTTAATCCGCTTCTTGGCAGATTTCCATATTTTTAAACTTTGGCCAGACACCTTTATCTTGGTAATATTTCATAATTATTTTATTAATTATTGCAGAAAATATGTGGAAAACAAACACCTACTCTTTCATTTCTATTTTATTTGTAGAGGTCAAATATTTGTGAGGCAACCAGAAGTTTCAAGACCTGTCGAGTCCAAAAACTAGCAACACATATACACTCATAAACAAAACTTAAGGAAGTGGAAAGTCTGGATTTCGCTGGTCGTTTATTTTTTTTAAGAAGACAGAGGTATTTTTGTTTATTCTTGATTATCTGGTGTGTCTTCAATATTCACTGTGCATCAAATATATCTTTCAGAGTTATTGTCTGAATCCTGATAAACATGCTAAAAGGTACAACTTCTTCAAGTTTTGTCCATGAGTGTAAACTGGTGGCTTTAAATAGTATTGAACTTTATTTATTTATTTATTTGGATTTGGTCTTATTACCTTATGTTTATAATCTATAATCCAAATTGTGCCTTATCAGTATTGAATAGTCGATATTTTTTAATCTTCACCCACTTGATAAACTAGAATTGTGATTTATAGTATTTCGATATGGCTAACTTAGGGTTGCTCAATGTAAAATTCTCTGTCTGACAATGGTAACTGCAACGACAGATGTAACCATGACACATTGACAAACTTTCAGTTCACTTGGTACAGCCCGAGATCCCGGGAGAAACCTGAGGATCCCTAAATCAGCATAATTCAAATTCACCGAGATGCCCGTGGATCAGCTCTGGAGAAAACTTGGCAGTTTGCCTTTGTGTTACAGCTATAAGTTGCACCACAAGTTTTTTTTTTTCAAAAATTTGAATGTAGCCAAGAAAGCAAAATTAAACGATGATAATTATAATGTGTTCATAATAGAAATTTCCACTGACGTGTGTTCTGTTTAGAAACATTCACAATGGGTTATCTCAAATACTCTGTGGTTTTGAAGTTTCTTCAGCAACTTTTTAGTGGACACAAACCCATGAAATGTGATAATAACATCATCAAAGTTTTGTCATGGTCAGCGCGTTGGCAAATATTTCTGACTCTTGTTTATCCATTGTGAATGTGGAGAAGGATTCAAAATACTGTCCAATTTCTTCAACACTGCTAGAGATAAGAATTTTTGGTTCAATTTAAGAATTCTTGTTGAATTTTAGTCGGGTAAGATAATACATCGCAACAGTCACTGTTAGCAGACATTTTTCTAGAACATTTTGTTGTCAAAATTGAATTATAGTCAGTTAATGTATATAGACTGATTGGATTTCAAAAAATGGGTGAATTATATTTGGTTGAATTAAAGATGGTAATTGGAAAGGGAAATGGCTGGGATTTGAAAGATTGGTTGAATTAAAATTAATGTTGGATTAGAACTACAAGGTTATAAGACCAAACCCAAATAAATTAATAGTGTGTGACATTTTTGTAGCAATGCTGTTACCGGAACATCACCCACTATTGATTTATTTGAATTTGGTCTTATTACCTTGTAGTTCTAATCTATAAATCAAATTGTACCTTATCATCAATTCCCTCTTCATCTTTTCTAAGGGACTGAGAGGCATGGCTGGAGAGAAATTTGCTGAAAGTACCAATGTGGGGTGTACATGCCACAAATGACAGGAGTTAGTGGAGGAGAAAACACCAGATGCTACATTAAAGTGCTAAGAAAATGAGGGTTGAATTGGATTGGTCAGAGGTGCTAAGAAATGATAGCCACCTACTAAAAAGAAAGGATTAAAGGATGTATTGAAGAGAGACACCCTCTTATTACATTAGTGGACCAATTGAAAAAGAGAAATAAAGACAGCATCTTACCACTAGTTGAAAACTATGGCAATGGATCAATCATTTTGGAGGAGGCTGTACACCAGTCTTCACCTGAAATAAAAAGGACTGAGGGGGGAAATAATGAAGTACCAATATGAACCCAATAATTTGCTTATTGGAGATAGATAACCCATAATGATGTTTTTCTTCTAAAATTCAATTATTTTGTGGAATAGCATCCCTCTAGTTCACACAAAAATAACAATCCCCTATACCATAATTTGGTCTTTCAGAGGTTACTGGGCAGGGGGAAATCTATAGCCAACTTTGGTATACACTCATGGACAAGAGACTCTTTTCAAATATGATCATATAAACTCATTGACAAAACTTAAGGAAATTGTACATTTTATCATGTACATCCCTGTATATCGGGATTCAGACAATAACTCTGAAAGATATTACAGTGACCTTTAATGAAGAAACACAAGATAACCAAGTGTAAACAAAATTGCCATTAAAAAAATAGAGGACCGGTTAATTCATCAAAATTTTCCATTTCCTCAAGTTTTGTCCATGAGTGTATATTGGAACAAAGAAACAATAGGAATCAAAAGTAGTCATAGTTTTAGCTATATCTATTTCAAGCAATTTTTAGTAACTAAAGCACAATATAATGTATATACATTATAAATAATATATAAATACAGATTTAATGTGGAAATAATAGAAACCAGCATACCAGTTTCAAAAGAAAAGATCTGTGTTTTCTCAACTTCTTCTCAACTTTCTTCTTTTCTCTTCAAGAAAAAGCAAAGATCCTATGTAAATATAATATTCCACACGTGGAATCAAGTAGAATAAACTAGCAGAACCACCAGGAGGGAGTTCACCACCCAGTCCTTCCCAATATTTTTCTCCCCACAGTATAGCCCAGTAGAGTATTCCTTTCAATTGGAAAAGATTAAAAAAAAAAAAAAAAAGTAGGGTCAATATAATTTCTACTTTTGACTTCTAGTTTTTAACCATTTCTACAAAAAAAAAAAATTATCTCAATTCTTTTTCAAAATTCTAACTTTTGTAAGTTTACTATATACAGTGAAACCTTGTTATAGCAGTCTCATTTATGATGGCAAATTGGTTATACTACAAAAATTCTAAAGTCCCTATTGTTTTAGAGTCATGGTTATAACAATACAAAATCTTATCTCAAGTGATGTTGTTTCAATGGGATTCTACTGTATTTACCCCTTTGATAAGTTACAATTTGGATTATAGATTAGTAACATAAGGTAACCAGACCAAATCCAAATTAATGAAATGTTTGTGATATTGGGTAACAGTGTAACATCACAAACATATCATTAAATTGGATTTGGTCTTGTTACTTTATGTATTTGCCTATATTAAAATTATAAAATATAAGTGACATAGTACAAATGTCATCCCTTGCAGTATATTGTGTAGTTGCTCTAAATGAAGAGCAATGTAAAAAGGTGTATGTGGATTAATGCAAACTGTGAAAAATGATTCCTTCTCCCTAGATTCGAAGGGTGTTTGCCTAGGCCCAGTCAACTTCCTGTGGAGCCTGTATAAACAATCTCGCCCACAGGACCAAACTCTGTCTGGTGTCAGGATTTATCATCCTGCTTGAGCTAGTCAGGCAACAGGAAATTTCAAGAATTATTGTGTCTAAAAGTCTCCTTTCTTATCTCCACTCAACAATTTCATTAGAGTTTTGAGCCTGTAGAGCTTGAGATGGTGTCTTCTTTCTTATCTCCACTCAATCATATTAGGGTATCAAGTTGTGGCCCTTGATGGTGCCTGTTTGATAACCATCATGACTGGGTGAAGTAGAATGTGTCTGCCTTTGTCATTAAGACTGGGAGCACTACTCAGTGGCAGGCCGACTTAGCTCCAAAAGAAATTGCCGCCTCTGACATGAGGAACAGACGCCAAGTGCAGCTGCTCCTAACATGGAGTACAAATGCTGCTCATCCTGTATCCCCGGATTAGGAGCCCTTACAGGGTACTATCAGCCGGGCCAGCTGAACCCAGGTTTTTTAGTGAGCTTGTTACTGCTCCCCCTCCTCCTTTTTCATCCGGGCTTGGAACCGGAGATGGTGTATGATGGGGGATGAGTAGAGAAATACCTAAAAGTGTATCTGTGTAATACAATCAATCTATTCTTGAGGCTACTAAAATATATTTTTCTAATTTAGTTACTTTATGTAACAACTGTGTGTGTCAGCTCATTGCTAATTGGTCAGTTATGGTCATGTGGCAGTAGAAAACCAATCAGAGGGAGGATGATAAACTGGTCACTGTATGTACTTACTTATATGTTGTGTTGAGTTTTTCTGTGTGTGTTTTGGCAATTAAGACATATGCACTCATGGACAAAACATAAGGAATTGTACCTTTCAGCATGTATATCAGGATTCTGACAATAACTCTGAAAAATAGTTGATACCCACTGACCTTTATTGAAGACACGAGATGACCAAGTGTCAACAAAAGTGCCTCAGTCTCCTTCAAAAAATAGATGACCGGAGGACATCAAAGATTTTCCACTTCCTTAAGTTTAGTTCATGAGTGTATTTTGTCTTAATAAGCTGTGTTCTATAATTTGTCTTATAGAAGTTTTGGGCCATGATGAAGAGCTGTTCAAAGAGCTCAAAAGCTAGCAGCCCAATTGTATTGTGATATAGAAACCTATCTCTTTAGAGAGAGAGGTATATAAACAACCTCTATGGGGAGTCTACGTGATTACAGGAGGAAACCCTTGTTTCTTTCTTTGCTTTTTTACATAAAATATAAATGGGATGGTTAGTAGAATGTTAAGTTCACTACCCAAGTAGAGTCCTGAGAGATAGTCTGCCAATAGGAGTGTAGGAGAGAAACTGAAGAGGA
This sequence comes from Cordylochernes scorpioides, assembly GCA_030710605.1. Lineage (NCBI taxonomy): Eukaryota > Metazoa > Arthropoda > Arachnida > Pseudoscorpiones > Chernetidae > Cordylochernes > Cordylochernes scorpioides. Next base: position 15,162,228 of record CP092863.1, read on the forward strand.
AACAGCTGTTAGTGTTGCTCTCAGAGGAGACAGGCAAGTTCTAAATTTGGAGGAGTGAAAAAAAAATCCACTGGGATGCTAGGAATGCCACCCACAAAAAAAAAAAAAAAAAAACTCTCCTATATGAGGAAAGGAAGGGTATTGGTGTGACAGAGAAGCAACAAGCACATAAGGTGTTGAAATAACTGTAATGGAGGTTGTTTTTTTTTTAAAGGTGTGTTTTATATTAAAAAGAACGCCCAATTAAAGTGGAGCTATCAAAAATTTAAGGGTATTAATTAACTGAAGGAAAAACTTTATAAGGGAAATTGAAATTTACAACTTCTTCAAAATAGTTTAGAAACCTGTGAAAAAAAGATGTTACTCCTTTCAATGACTAGCTTGGAAAAGTAAAAGATTCCTCAATTACACAGTCCAACTTCTTTAATACAACACCTCAAGGGATCAGTATTTTGTGTTGAATTATAGTTGGTTAAAGTAAATACTACAGATAATTGAGACTATTGATTATTGTGGCTACTAATAATCATAAATAATGATAATATATGTATATACAGTTAAACCTGTCTATAGCTCCCACTCTTGGGACTAACCAAAATACGGTGCTATAGAGTGGGGGAGCTATAGACAGGTCACTTTTAATGTAAAATGTTTACATTTTAATGTTTAAAATTGGGCGCTATAGAGAGGGGGTGCTATAGACAGGTTTAACTGTATATATACATGTTGATAATTAGGAAAAATCTGATATTGTTACTACTGATAAAATGGACTAATCCTGCTATCGCAATTAATGAGTGTTTTAAACTCCGCCCTTGCCGGTCCCAAGCTCAGATGTGAAAGGAGGAGGGGCAGCAGTAACAAACTCATTAAAAAACCTGGGCTCAGCTGGCCCGGCTGATAGTACCCTGTTAGGGCTCCTAATCCAGGGATACAGGATGAGCAGCGTTTGTACTCCATGTAAGGAGCAGCTGCACATGGTGTCTGTTCCTCATGTCAGAGGCGGCCATTTATTTTGGAGCTAAGTCGGCCTGCCACTGAGTAGTGCTCCCAGTCTTAATGACAAAGGCAGATGCATTCTACTTCACCCAGTGTGGAGATAAGAAAGAAGATGAGTGTTTTACATATATAATTATTTCTAATCATGGTGTCATTTTTTTTTTTTTGCTTATCCCTAGTACACGTGGTACAGGCCATGATAATCATGGTGGGTAGTTAGCGACTGCTTTTGCTGTAAGTGCACCACATGTCTACATATGTGAAAAGCAGTTCGACTTTGCACTTACAAATTCATGGTGTCATAGAATACAAATGAAGAAATGCAATATATAACTTTGCTACTAGAGTAAAACCTCCATGAGAGACAACTCCCCACTAGAGGACACCTCTCTCCAAAAAAAAAAAAAGATAGCTTTCACCCCCAAAATTCCTATTTTTATTAATCAGAAGCTTTACAGTAAAAGAACACCTCTTCCTAAAGTACACTTTGGCTCTGAAACTAGGTGTTGTTCTTTACAAAGAGGCTCTACTGCTACTGTTCTACTGTATGTCTAAAAAATGCAATAGCTGACATTGAAATCTGTACAGGCTTTTACCACAGCCTTCGAAATCCTTTGTGTGTGTGTGGAAGGGGTGTAGCACACAATGATCCCGTTTCTAACTTAAATACTACAAGGGGTAATAAGACCAAAATCCAAATAAATAAATAATGTGTGACATTTCATTTGTATAACAATGTTGTTAGCATCCTCTGACTAAAGACTAAATGAGAAAAAACATCACAGCATGTTCTTAAATTAGTACTGTTATCAAGTGGGTAAACAAGATAGCAGATAAGAAGGAAATTGTTTTCTAAGAAAACCTAAAAATATATATTCTTATTATAATTAGAAGTGGGGGAAAAAAAAAAACCCTTTTTTTTTTAGATATAATTAAAATCGTAGTGTATAAATATCATTGATATTTCCTCGTTCTTCCATTCTGTTAATTGTAGCACATTTCTTTTGAATGGAAAAAGGCATCCTTAAATTGTCTCTTGAAGTACCAAAGTAACAGAAAAAATTTCACACACTATTGATTTAGATTTGGTTTTATTAGCTTGTAGTTCTAATCTATAATCCAAATTGTGCCTTATCAACTCAAATACTAAAAGACCAGTCTATATATATATATTGTACTTGCTGCCCGAGTGCCATGAGGCATCCTGAGCCGGTGGAACAAGGATATCCTGCGTATGGAGAGATTGCAATTTCACTTCAAGATATTTCCTGCAGAGGCCTTATCATCCCCCAACTCACCTCTTGTAACTTGAGGGAGACGTCGCCTGCTAGGTAGTCCAAGTCACCCTCTACCTGGAAAAAGCCTGGACACACACATGCACTATATAACAAATGAAAACATTTAAGATGCGAATGTATCTTTTCACAAATATATCAAACTTCTACTGTCCTTACTGCAATGAAAAATATTGGAAGGGCTTGACTCATTGGTGGCGAACCCTCCCGACCGCATCCCTTTAGAGCTTTAACACTGTATTGGATCATTCTGCTTATATATGCTACACTGATAAGTCACAATTTGATTTATAGATTATAAACACAAGGTAATAACACCAACACACTATTTATTTATTTGGATTTGGTCTTATTACCTTGTGTTTATATGCTACACTAAAGGGTGGAATCTTATAAATGGTATTTAAGCAAACTATAAACACAAGCTTTTAGGAAGGTAGAATTACACTACAGTTACTGGGCAGCCAGGTTAGCACAGAAAATTTACATATTTCCTCTAGTTCAGTACTAGTGAGAAATTACTGGGTAAACTATTAATAAAGTACAATTTGGTTTATAGATAAGAAACACAAGGTAATACGACCGAATCCAAATAAATATATTGTGTGTGACGTTTCTGTAACAGCATGTTAATTAACTTTTGTCTGATGTTAACAACACTGTCACCAAAACAACACACACTATTTATTTACAGGGATTGGTCTTATTACCTTGGGTATAAAATATATTTATGAATAAAAATTTCTATAGACACACTACTCAAAAGCAAAACTAACATTTAAATAGCAATTTTTTTAAACAATCACTTTGACCACTCCCTTATACACAACCTCAAAAAAATACAGTGGAACCTTGTTATGAGAGGTTCTTTTATAACAGCAACTTAAACATAAGGTAATAAAACCAAATCCAAATAAATAAATATCGTGTGATATTTCGGTAACAGCGTTGTTACCATCTTCAGACAAAAGTACTGAATGCTGATGAGAGATGAAGACAACAAAAGATGGTAACAACGCTGTTACTGAAACATCACACACTATTTATTTGAATTTGGTCTTATTAACTTGTGTTTGTAATCTATAATCCAAATTGTGCCTTGTTATCATAACAGCAACTTGGTTATAACATCCTGAATCTAAGGTCCCAATTTCTCACTCTGTGGTTGCAACATTCTATATACAGTTACGAACGTCATGCATGCGTTCTTCATCTCTGTCACCGTTTGCTTTTTTTTTGGAATGGCGCTCTCCTATTGGTCCGCTACGATGGCGCCGCCACTGCGCGAGACACTTTGTTTTTGACTTTGCCCCCCCCCCACTCGCTTTTTGGTTTTTGTAACTATTGTGTTGGAGCGGGTCGCTCCTTAAATAAATGCATATATTAGTTAATAACTAAATGGAATCCTCTCTTTCTTTTTCCCAGTAAGAGACGCCTACGGAAGCCAACAGTACATAGACAGATAAAGCACATAGGCTATAGTTATTAACTAATATATGCATTTATTTAAGGCGCCAATTTATAATTGTAACAAATAGTATTTGAATCAAAACATTCAATCGGGTAAAACACGGGCGTTAATGATCCAACAGGTCCACGTGTCTAAATTAAAACACGGGCGTTGCCCGGGTCATTCAGCTAGTAAATATATAACAACAGGGTAGTTGCAATGAGGTTGACTGCATACACATGTCAAATTGTGATAATGATAAGGAACCATTTATAGAATACTAGCGGATGTGTACCCGGCTTCGCCCGGGTTTTATCCGAGTGAAAGTTGGCCTAACGAATATTATATATTATGAAGTATAATAAACAATGTTAAAGATTAGTTTTAATTATTAATCAAGATTGTGTGTGAATATGTGAGAAAGATGTAATATCGTTGTTGTTTTCTTGGCTGACTGTTTTACATATGGTGTTATCTTAAAATTGCTTGTTTTGAATATTTTTTTAGATTGAGTTGAATGAATTGCTGAATTTATTTTTGTATTTATATATAAATAAAATTAACTCTGTTGATTTTTTTTGTATTTAATCGATAACAGCGAAGTTACGCATGTTAAAGTTAGGAAAAATATTTTGATGTTAAGCAAAACCTGCTCAATCTCGTTTTACATAAATGCTGAAAATTTGGTCGAAATTAATGCATTGTAACGAAAGTTTTTAGCGAACACCACTTATGAAATTTGCATTTTATTAATATAGATTATCAATATTTAGATTAATATTCTCTCTTAAAAATACAAAGACTAAATCCAAAATAATTTATGTGACAGTTTTGTAAAAGCATTATCATTATCAGCCTAAAAAGTCTGAATGAAACATGGAATTAGGTAGTCAGAATTCTGAAGATGAGGCAACAAATGATTTTAACCAAATTGCCACAATATAAATTACCTTTTCAAAAGTCTTGGAAATTTGTCCAGAAGGATCTAGAAAACTGAAGGTCACCAAGTGTTGTTTCACCAACCCCAGTCTGCTAGTTTGCAGAGATGATCAATAGATGCCATATAGTTTTAACATTATTTCAATGGGAGAAGTGACCTTCATTTTATTATTCAGTCAAATTACCTTTGCAAAATTGATATCTTGATTAAAGGTGTCTCCAATTTACGAATCTGCTGATGTCACCAGTACTTTTTTTTCTCACTTCTCCACTCCCCCTTTCTCTCCCTAGTGATTTATGCTGTCACATTTCTGCCCCACCCGTCACGGCAAAATCTAACCTACCATCAGGTTTTCTTCCTTTCTCTACAGTTTCTAGGCTCTCTCAACCTTTTCTCTTTTTTCTTTGCAATCTAAAATATAAAACTATAATTTTAATGGCTCAACAGCATTTAAAAGCCACAATTTGGATTATAGATTATAAACACAAGGTAATAAGACCTAATCCAAATAAATTAATAGTGTGTGACGTTTCCGTAACAACTCTGTTATATATAGAAATGTCACACACTATTAACTTATTTGGATTTGGTCTTAATACCTTGTAGTTCTAATCTATAATTCAAACTGTGCCTAATCATCCTGCTTAAATACTGAAAAAATAGCTACATCAAAATAAGACCTAATCCAAATAAATTAATAGTGTGTAACATTTCGGTGACAACGCTGTTACCAAAATGTCATACACTATTAATTTATTTGAATTAGGTCTTATTTTCTTGTAGCTATAATCTAAAAGCCAAATTGTGCTTTATCACACTGAAAAGCTACTGTATGACCAGGAAAAATTGGCTCTTAGAGGAAAAGCAAACGAATGATGCCACCAAGAGGGGAAGTCCAGTATCAGCAGTTGTGGCACAATAGGTCAGCTAGAATGACAAGTCTTTAAAGAGAGATAGCCAATATTCCACACAATTCAGACATTCTTTGGTGAGGGTTGTTGGTGGAGGATTGGTAGAAACTGTCAACAGCCAAGACCCGACCGGGTTGTTGGTGGAGGATTGGTAGAAACTGTCAACAGCCAAGACCCGACCGGGTTGTTGGTGGAGGATTGGTAGAAACTGTCAACAGCCAAGACCCGACCGGGTTGTTGGTGGAGGATTGGTAGAAACTGTCAACAGCCAAGACCCGACCGGGTTGTTGGTGGAGGATTGGTAGAAACTGTCAACAGCCAAGACCCGACCGGGTTGTTGGTGGAGGATTGGTAGAAACTGTCAACAGCCAAGACCCGACCGGGTTGTTGGTGGAGGATTGGTAGAAACTGTCAACAGCCAAGACCCGACCGGGTTGTTGGTGGAGGATTGGTAGAAACTGTCAACAGCCAAGACCCGACCGGGTTGTTGGTGGAGGATTGGTAGAAACTGTCAACAGCCATGACCCGACCGGGTTGTTGGTGGAGGATTGGTAGAAACTGTCAACAGCCAAGACCCGACCGGGTTGTTGGTGGAGGATTGGTAGAAACTGTCAACAGCCATGACCCGACCGGGTTGTTGGTGGAGGATTGGTAGAAACTGTCAACAGCCAAGACCCGACCGGGTTGTTGGTGGAGGATTGGTAGAAACTGTCAACAGCCATGACCCGACCGGGTTGTTGGTGGAGGATTGGTAGAAACTGTCAACAGCCATGACCCGACCGGGTTGTTGGTGGAGGATTGGTAGAAACTGTCAACAGCCAAGACCCGACCGGGTTGTTGGTGGAGGATTGGTAGAAACTGTCAACAGCCATGACCCGACCGGGTTGTTGGTGGAGGATTGGTAGAAACTGTCAACAGCCAAGACCCGACCGGGTTGTTGGTGGAGGAATGGTAGAAACTGTCAACAGCCATGACCCGACCGGGTTGTTGGTGGAGGATTGGTAGAAACTGTCAACAGCCAAGACCCGACCGGGTTGTTGGTGGAGGATTGGTAGAAACTGTCAACAGCCAAGACCCGACCGGGTTGTTGGTGGAGGATTGGTAGAAACTGTCAACAGCCATGACCCGACCGGGTTGTTGGTGGAGGATTGGTAGAAATTGTCAACAGCCATGACCCAGGATCTAATCACACTTTGGTCACTTTTTGTTCTAAAGAAAAAATAACTTCAATGTCTCCAGATTCTTTCCAAATTCCAACCCCACCAGTGAGTGCAAGTAACCAAACGGGCTCTGGCACACTTGGTAACTACTGACCTCAAACTGATTTTTTTACATGTATAGCCATGCACATAGCACTTATAGTAAAAGCGTGCAGTTGCTAACTACCTACGATTAAAAAATCCATTACATTTGATAATTAAAGAAGTGGGGGGAGGGAGAATAAATTTCTGTTTATCATGTATTGAATTCTAGTTGTTACCCTAATTAAAACAACAAATCTTTATCATTTATAGATAATAATTCATATACAGTAGAACCTCTATGAGAGAGGACACCTCTCTATAAAGGACAGATTTCAGTTGCAAATAACCATTTTTACTATTTATAAACTCTCTGGTAAAAGGACACCTCTCCTTAAAGAACACTATAGCTCTGCAATTAGTTGTTCTTTATAGGGGGTTCTACTGTATTGAAAGAGAGAGATGCAATAAAATAAACCTGAAAAGTTGAAGTCAAACCCCATTAAAACAAAATCAGAAACAAGGTATTAATACCAAATCCAAATAAATAGTATGCAATGCTTTGATAACAGCAATAGGTCTTATTACCTTGTTTCTAATCTAAAATCCAAAGTGTGCCATATCATATGACGACAAAATCACTTATTAAGAAAAAGACATATCCAGATGGTAAAATATGGATCAGAAGATGTCTTTTTCTTAATTTATCGACCTGATGCAAGTACAATTTCACTTTTGTCGTATTTTTCACAAAATAACATTTACATGTTTTTTTATATAACCACAGTTAAAACAATTAGGAGACCTAACCAAATTATTTTTTAACAAAGTGTTCCACTATATATGTAAATATATTTTAAAAGTTGATTGTAACATTTCAAATTGTTTGAAACTAATATTTAAAAAAACGGAGGGGGAGTGGGTATAAAATAGCAGGATCATGGTGACAGCACAAGACAATCAATAGTTCAATCAAGGGAAGCCAACCAAGGCTATGTCAACTTCAGGTTACCAGGAAAACAGCCATCACCATAGAAATACCATGGGGCTACCATGCAAACACCATACTAGCTAAATTATTTTTACCATGTTTTATTAGAACAAATTATTGGGACAACAGCACAATATAAAATTAATATTTCTGGGGTTTTATTATTTTTTGATGCCTTTCATATTGATTGTATTCCTTCCACGCAACACAAGACCCTCCTTGTACATTGAGACATGGAAATGTGTGTTTAAAACCTCCATGCTGAAAATGATATTCTACAGAACCTCTCCATATATGGTCTTCTCTTATTTGTTTGTACTTTCTTTGTGGGGAAGTGAAATTAAACCTAATCCCACAAGTCCTGAATAACACTAATCTCAATCAACACTTGCCCTATTCAACACTAATCCCAGACAAACTTGTCTTAGTTAACATGAGTTACACACAACCAAACATTATTCCCAATTAACTCTGTCTCCTTGTTAACGTTAGCCCCAATTAACACTAGTTCCAAATAACACTAATCCCAAACACTAGCCCCAATTAACACTAGTTCCAAATAACACTAATCCCAAACACTAGCCTCAATTAACACTAGTTCCAAATAACACTAATCCCAAACACTAGCCCCAATTAACACTAGTTCCAAATAACACTAATCCCAAACACTAGCCTCAATTAACACTAGTTCCAAATAACACTAATCCCAAACACTAGCTTCAATTAACCCTTAACTGGACGGGTGATTTTTTCTTACGTAACTGGACGGGGTGGGTAGATTCAACCCACTTATGCACCTTTACGAAATAAGCGCTAAATAATGAATTAAATCAATATTTGAAAGATTATTTAATGATTACAAATGTTAATATACAGATTTTGACTTCTAAAAATTCTAAATATAATCTATTTACAGTTTTCACAAATAATTAAGAAATGTTTTTTACAGACGCTTAGTTGACATACAGAGCATCAGGTTTTCACTTTTCCCGCATTTTTTGATGGACATTTGTAGCACCTTTTTGGAGTATCAGATTCTTGTGGCATCGTAGATCCTCTTGATGTACTTGAAGCATCATTATTTTTGAATTTTTTTATTGTCGTCTGTAATTTCAGCGGGAGGGAATTTAGATTACGTGTGGCCAGATGTTCATCAATCAAGGATCTCCCAAGATCAACAATAAAGGTACTTCTTTCTTTTTGATCCTTTTTATCAATCTGATAGTTGAAGATGATGTAAGAATTCAGAGTTGTGATATCTAAGAGGGCATAAAAAAGTGCCAAAGGCCATCTTCTGGATCGACGAGAGGTAGAAAAATTAGAGACCATTTGGTCAATGGTATCTACACCTCTTTTTGTTAGATTATAATCCATTATAATGTCAGGTTTTCCTGTTGTTTCATCACATTTATTGTCATGATGCATCGAAGATATAAGAATTACTGATTTTCTTTTTTTGGGAACATAGGAGACTAAAGTTTTTGTTCCAGAGAAACCAAAAATAGATGTTCCTGATTCTCTTTTAGGATGCGGTTGGAATTGTGGTGGAATCTGAGGTTTGTTCTTTCTCATCGTTCCTAAATATGTAAGGCCATGTTCTTTCAACTTATCAACTAATTCTATTGAAGTAAACCAGTTGTCTGCTGTAATATTTCTATTACTCTTCCAAAGTGGTCGACTAATATCTAAAACTATTTGGGTTGGCAGGGATAGTTCTTTTGACTTTGGAGTTTTAGATTTTCCTGTATATACCATTGCATTATACATATAATGTGTTCTTGAGTCTGCTAGTATCACTATTTTTATCCCATATTTATTAGGTTTTGAGGGTATATAAATTTTGAATGGACATTTTCCCCGAAACCCTACAAGCATTTCGTCAACAGTAAGGTATTCAGCAGGTGTATAACAACTTTGAAATTTTTCAATAATGGTTTGGAAAATATCTCTTATGGGTGAGAGTCTATCTTCTTTGCATCTTGTCTTGAAATTATCAAATCTAATACAAAGTAATAGAAAAAGGAAACGCTTCACACTCATTACAGAGCGAAAAATGTCACGGCCTGTTCCATCTGAGGCAAACAAAGATTCTACATTTTCATGACCTGATTTGTAAACTCCAGCTAGATACAACAAACCTAAGAATGCTCTTATTTCTATTTCACTTGTAAAATTTGAGTAAGTACTTTTGGTCAAATCTGAAATTCTTTGGCGAAATTCTTCAATTTTTGCATTTGTAAATTCAGATATTTGTTTTATAATTGCGGCAGTAAAAAATAAGTTGAATATATCTATGCCACAATTTGGCTTCGGTTTAGCAGGGCCTTTCAGACCAGGTAAGTGTGTAATTATGTTATGAGAACGGGTTCTTCCAATTATTGCATGATTCTTGTTCCACTTATAGCCATTTTTCCCAATGAAACAATTACTTGAAGACATTTGAACAGTGGTAAGAATTGAATCACATTCCTCATCTGTACTGACATCTGAAGATTCGTTCAATGAATAATTTTCAGTTTCAGAATCATCGTCAAAATTCTTATTCAAAATTTCGTCTTCCATTATAAATAGAATTTCAAAAATAAAAAGTCTTACCTTGATAAAAAAAAATAAGGAAGTTGTTTTTTTTTTAATCTAAAAGAATAAATTCTACTTAGCCAAAGAAAGAAGTCTTATTTTATGAATGGAAGCTAAAAAATAGCGGAAGAAAGCGACTCGAGAATGAGCAATCAGCTATAACCCTAACATGAAAAATTCTTACGCTTCTGGACGGCATGGGCGGAATCCGCCCACACATGCAAATTTAACCGCCCTCCCAAAACTTATATTTTTAAACGATGAAAGGAAATTGTTTGTATCACTGTAAAATTAGAATACACCAAAGCTGTTAGCTCTCAGTAAACGAAAAATATTTTTTTTTCCTATATTAAGTTTATGCATGGGCGGAATCTACCCAACCCGTCCAGTTAAGGGTTAACACTAATCCTAATCAACAAAAATATTATTTTTAATCAAATTCACTAAATGAATAGAATATTTTAAACAATTTCACAATATAGTTAATCAGGTCCTATTTTAGCTATCCTAGAAAGTCCCCATTTGAGCTTAAGATGACCCTAACATTCAATTTGTTCATTTTCGATAGTGCTTTTACATATTTTCTAAAATGTCTGTTGGAGCCAAATCATCTTTCTGTATAATAAATTTCTTTAATTTTTTCAATGATAAGGGGCACAATTTATATTATAGACTATAACTACAAGAAAATAAGACCAAATCCAAATAATTTAACAGAGTGTGTGACATATTGATAACAATGCTGTTACCAAAACATCACATACTATATATTTATTTGGATTTGGTCTTATTTACCTTGGAGAAAATCCTGATTGACAAAGTACACCAATTTTAGGGCAGATTCACTGGGCAATAATTTTTTTTAAATGGATAAAACTCAACTTTATTTAAATAATGATAAAACACAATTTGTATTATACATTAGAAACATGAGGTAAAAAGACTAAATATTTATAAACTAAAAACTTGGTATTATTACCCTGCGTTTATTTAAAGAAAAACATCAACCATTACGTGACGGCCCAGTTTAAATCATAGCTGGTAATCACTGAGTAATAATTTCCAAAAATAAATGAGATAATGAAGGGATGTGTTAGGCTTACTGGTAGCAATGAGGCGATAAAAATTCTTGCCTACTGTTTACTTCTTTTGATCTGCTCTCTCATACTATGTAATTCTAAACACAAGGTAATAAGACCAAATCCAAATAAATAAATAGTGTTTTATATTAAATACTATTTATTTATTTGGATTTGGTCTTATTACCTTGTGTTTATAATCTATAATCCAAATTGTGCCTTATCACTGTGTAATTCTCTTCAAATATATATTTTCTTTTCCTACAACCCACTGTGATTATCCTGGCTTGTGTGTACTTGGAATAAATTTTTAAAAAACTTCTAAATCATCAGATCAATTTTATTATCAAGCCAACTCTGTCTACTGCTCCCTACATTCTTCAAGTTGTTTCTCAGCAAAAGTGTCTTGTAGGCATAAAAGAAACAAAAATGACCCTAATATACTGTCAACATTATCTATCATTGAAAATTGATAGGGTACAATAGATTATAAACACAAGGTAATAAGAGCCAATCCAAATAAGCAAATAATGTGTGATGTTTTTTGGTATTGTTAACCATCATCAGACAAAAGTACAGAATGAATTAGAATACTGAATATGGTAACAACGCTGTTACAGAAACGCTGTTACAGAAACGTCACACAATATTTATTTATTTAGATTTGGTGTCTAATTACCTTGTACCATTGAAAATTGTTGGCTAGAGAGAGAATTAGGGGATAATTGAAATACCCAGGTGTTTTAATGCTAACACTTCATTTTTTCCCCTTTTTATTTACACATCTATACATACAGGGTACAAAAGAGGGGAGAACACTCATTCTTCCTTAATGCTGGAAATGACTTCTAAAGTCACAAGGTAATAAGACCAAATCCTAATAAGTAAATAGTGCGTGACATTTTGGTAACAGCATTGTTACCATCTTCAGACAAAAGTACTTTTTTTTACTCATTTAGTACTTTTGTCTGAAGATGGTAACAACGCTGTTACCGAAATGTCACACACTATTTATTTGGTCTTATTACCTTGTGTTTATAATCTATAATCCAAATTGTGCCTTATCGACTTCTAAAGTCAAAAGAGCATACTACAGTCTAACCTCTTTAAATCAACACCCCAAGAGCTTTCAGTAGAATTAAGTGTTGAATATTAAAGTCGGTTTGATGATTTTTATCACAACATTCACTTTTAATGGAGATGATTTTTCTAGGATATAACCAAATATATAATTAAAATGAAGAATTTTTAGAAAATATATTGTAACAATATATTTAAATTAATAATTGTGAATTTCGATACTATTGGGATTTTTCATTTAATTTTCTTTTTCAGAAGGTTTCATGATTTACTTTTAGTAATGGAGATAAAATTGCATTATTTTTAACACAATAGAAAAATTATAAATAGTACTTTAATTTAGGTGAATAAATTCAATGGGAAGAAAGCAAATAAATTTAGAAAATGAAGAAAAAAAGGCAAAAAAAAAGAAAAAAGTTTTAATCATTATTTTAAAAAAATATTTTATGGCTGTTTACTTTAAGGCTAGAACCCTATTTTAGCTGATCAATCTGCCATGGTTGTCTTTCCTCCTCTGTAGGTTATTTCAAATAGAAGAATGTTACTCTCTAAGACATCTCATTTACAACGGTAACTTGCGGCTACTTAAGTTAAGCCTAAATCGTCCTTGGAGAAACAAAAATTGCTTGCAATGTCTTCACAGATATATGAAACACATTTTACCACTTTTAAGCACATTGCACATATGCTATGGCTGCTATCCCCCATATGCTAAAGTATTGTATTTTTAGCAATAAATTAGTATTTAATCAAGAATCATCTAATGTTGTCAAAATTTGATTTAAAAAAATGGTCAAATTATCGATGGTGTCAAATTATCGTTTGGTCAAATTAACATTGGTTATTTGATAGGCTCAGGGTTGAGACATGAAAACATGGTCTAATTATCGCAAGTGTCAAAATTATTGAGTGTCGAATTAACGAGGTTATACTGTATTAGGTCAACAACATGTGGATGTGGAAAGCTAGGATCCACCATACATGAATGGTCCAAGGCAATGTCTTCCCTCCTAAACTATGGCTATAAAATGATTGCTCCAAGGAGGAACACTGAAATCTCATGAATAATTTACTTATTTGGCCTTATTACCTTGTGATACCAAGGGTCCCTGGTGGTTGAAATTCAACAAGCCCCAAAGTAAAATGAGCCTTTCTCTATCTGAATGTGAGAGTCCTCAGTACCAGCAGTGTTTTGTGTTTATCTTATTCTTCCAAGAAATAAAACTTTCCAAGGTAATAAGACCAAATCCAAATAAATAAATAGTGTGTGACGTTTCAGTAATAGTGTTGTTACCATCTTCAAAGGGAGAGGTGCCTCTTTCGGTATAAAAAAGGTTAGGTGTTGGAGGAAACAAAAAAATAAAATAAAATAATAGAGTATAGAAAAGCACATAATAATAACAGGGTTTAACTATTTATGAAGGTGGAAATTTTGGCATGAGGATATTGATTGATAAAAATAATGGTTACATCTCCTCTCGAAATAGACTCAAAATAGACGTCAAAACTAATTGCCATCTATTGACGTGTCTCTGCAAACAAGAGGTCTTAGGTTGGTGACAAAGCTACAATACCAAAACATCTTAGTTGTCTGAAGATGGTAACAATGGTGTTACCCAAATGTCATAAAATATTTATTTATTTGGATTTGGTCTTATTACCTTGTGTTTATAATCTATAATCCAAATTGTGCCTTATCAAAGCTTTAGAGTAAATAGCAGTTACAGTCAAACCACACTATAACAAGATTTTATGTTGCTATAGCTATGTTATTTGTTGGTTAATGTATTGTGGCGAAGAGAATTAATTTATATTTTATTATTTAATTTAATTATTCAGTAAAAATATTTGAAACAGATTTATTACTTTATATTTGTAAAATCATCATTTAGTTGCCTAGCTTGCTTGTTCAATATTCTCTAGCTGTAGAGAGTTTTGTTGATAATTGTCGACTAGTCGTACTGACGTCATCAATAAATACTTTTACATCTTAAGATATTCCAAGGCTTGATTTCTACACTACAATATAGACGGTACTTTGGAATTATTATTTTATTACCTTTTTTTTTTTTTGCTTATCCCTAATAAAAGAAAATAAGACCTAATCCAAATAATTTATTAGTGTGTGACGTTTCGGCAACAACATTGTCACCATCATCAGACAAAAGAATAAAAAAAATTATTTGGATTAGGTCTTATTTTCTTTTATTATAATCTATTATCCAAATTGTGCTTTATCACTTGCTTATCCCTAGTATATGTGGTACAGGCCATGATAATCATGGTGAGTAGAATTAGGCGACTGCTTTTTACTGTAAGTGCACCACATGTCTACACATGTGAAAGGCAGTTCGACTTTGCACTTACAAATGTGCCATTTTGGTTACTTACACTCGCTGGTGGGGTTGAACTTTTGCAAGAATCAAGAGCCATTGGAGCATTTTCATTTTATTTTATTACCTAGTTGCTGTTATAATGAGGTTCCACTTTATATTAAAAAGTATTAAACAACCATTAATTCCTATTTACATTACAATGTGAATTAGTAGGGTAAAATTTGTATCATAGATTTAAAAAAAACACAAGGCCAAATCTAAATAAGCAATTTATATGTGACATTTAAGTATCTCAACATTGTTACCAGCTTAAGATAAAAGTATTAAAATGGATTTTAAATGATAAGAGTTTAGTGTTTTGGTACGAGAATGATAACAACGCTGTTCCCTGAATGTCACTGATAAAATACTTATTTGGATTTGAGGTCTTGTTACCTTGTGATTATATTCTGAACTGTAAAAATCCAAAGTTTATTGTTTTGTGTAATTTACCTTGTAATATAAAAGAAGAAGGGAAAGGAGACAGAGTGATAAATTGTTTGACCGTCGTGCAGAGCTGAGTTACTTCATGAGACGTGCGTGCATTGAACAAGTTGTTATTACTTTTTGTATTTAGAATAATTAAAGTTGAATTAATCCTTTTATATCTTATTCTTTAATTTAATAACAAAAAATAAAGAGGAATATAACATTTAGAAAGTCAAATATTCAAGAATTGTGAAACTACAACACAGATTTTTACTGTGTTATTCCAAGGCAAAACAAGGCACCTCTCACAAAAATAATAATAAAAAAACTAAATGAAATGAAACTCAGGCTACTTCCTGTTCACTTGCTTTTTCTTTTGGTTTCCTTTTGTATATTAACCTTAAAACATCCCTTGATGGGTCTTGAATAAACAGAGGTTTCACACTGTGTCAGCTTTGGTATAGGAAACTAAACCCAAATACAATACAACCTGTCTTAAAGGAATGTTGAGAAGACGGAGTCAAAATGGTTGGAAAGGTTTTGGCACTTAATACAGGTTCAAATATACATACACTCATAGACAAAACTTATGGAAGTTGTACCTTTTAACATGCACAGTTGCATGTAGTTGAAGAGCCAAAATGTCCTTTAGGAAGAGGTGTCCTCTTACCGGAGAGTTGCTAAATATTTAAAATGATAATTTTTGGCAATGGAAACTGTACTTTGTAGAGAGGTGTCCTCTAGCACGAGTGTCCTTTGATAGAAGTTCTACTGTATATCCGGATTGAGACAATAACTCTGAAAGATATCTGATACACAATTTATTGAAGACACATTCTAATAGAATGGTATGACTGGATTAGAAGGTATGAAGAGGTGGCATTCCATAATGGCTGACTACATGAGAAGTCTGGCCTGTCATAGAGTGTAACAAAGTAGTGCCCAAGGAAGTTTATCTCTGGGCAAATATAGAGGGGGCAAATAAATTAGGATAATAGGGAGAGATAATGGATTCTACTCCTGCTACAACTGGTGGTGGTGGTAGCTTTAAAATTCATTGACTTTGGAATATGAATGGAAATAATTTGTTGTGTACATAAGGAATATATTTCTTCTTTTTCTTCTTTCTTTTATCTCCACTCAATCATATTATAGTACCAAGCGGGGGTCGGTGGAAGGATAGATCTAAATCATTGGTTTTCGACCGTTACGACCAGGGTTCAATTCCCGCATTGAGAACTTTTTTTCTAATTAAAAAAAAAAAAATGCTCCAATGGCCCCCAATTCTTGCAAAAGTCGAACCCCACCAGCGAGTGCAAGTAACCAAACGGGGTTCTGGCACATTTGTAAGTGCAAAGTCGAACTGCTTTTCACATGTGTAGACAGGTGGTGCACTTACAGTAAAAGCAGTCGCCTACTTCTACCCACCACGGTTATCATGGCTTGTACCACATGTACTAGGGATAAGCAATATATAGTACAAGGCTTGTAAAACTTGAGACTTTTAATGGTGTCTGCTATGGATGAGTAGAGCTCATCAATGGTTTAGGGGTGCAGGTTGAGAATTGCACTTAGTACATAGAGGCATATGTTTTATAAATGAGAACGAAAAAGGCTAGACAACATAAAGTTGCAGGAGGATGATAATCGTGTACCTCTCCCTTTAATTATGCATCAGAACAACTCATTATGTTATCACCCTAGTAAAAAACCTCACTACTGATGATAAAAAATGAGCCACAACACCAGTTGCTGCCCCTGTACTGATGAGTGATAAAGCCTTAAACAATGGTATAACAGGTTGGCTTTTTGTCTGATTTGACATAACTGGTGTTGTGGTTCATTCTTTATCATCAATAGTAAGGTTTTTTTTTATTGTGGAAATAACATAATGCATGGTACTGATGCATAATTAAAGGGTGAGATGCCTCTTTCGGTGCAAAAAAGACTAGATGATGGAGAAAGCAAAATTTAAGAAAAAAAAATCGAAAATATATGATATAAAAGAGAATATTTTAATAACATCAAATCACGTGAGAATGCCCTTGTAGCCTTAGAATAGTTTTTAACGCTTTGCCAAATATTTTAATTTTTGTTCGCTCCTGACGAGGACAAAAGATTTTTGTCGAAACGTTGAGGTAATAAAAAGAATTACTGGCCGAATTATCTTTAATTTTAAGAATCAAAATACAAGTTAGAACTAGATGCCCTCTATTGACTATCTCTGCAAACTAGCAGCCTCGAGTCAGAGACAAAGCTACAACACCAAAACATCTAGTTTTGATGGGAGAGGTGACCTCTTTATTATATATCAATATCCTTCTGACAAAATTTCCATCTATATTTTGCCCATAGATATGGCCTAGCCACTTTGCCAGCTTTAGCAGATTGCAAAGATTTCATTTATCCCTTGTGAATCTGATAAAACCTGGTAGGTTTAAAAACCACTCTTTTTCAAACCATATTTTTGTAGATATATATTTAACAATTTTGTTAATTTAATTTTATTGTCTATATCTTGTTGTTTGGAGTATTGAGGCGTTCCACAATTTTTAAAATATCATATCATTCAGAATTTGTATAAAAGTAGACATTAGATAAAATAGTTCCTTGAAAAGGGGCAACAGAGGGTCATCGAAACATTGGGAGTTTTAAAGAATTTACGATTTGAAGTAATGTAAGTTGAAAAGTTTTGCTACAGAACAGATCCTCAGTTACCAAATGGCTAAATTTGAATGGGGCAAGAAAAAAAAAACACAAAGCTTATGTTGGCCAGAGCCATCCATTCCCAACAACAGCCTGCGGATGACATCAGCAACTGCAAGAATGGATGGCTTCCAGATCTGATAGGCCGGAGAGTAATTAGGGTTAAGTTCCGGTAGCTCCAATCCTAATGGGGATTGGCTTACAGCAGCTAACGAGAGTCACCTTGATATTCTGTTTCCGATATAAATATATATGTGTGTGCAACTCCATGAGAGGACACTCTCACTAGAGGATATTCTCCTCAACAGATAGCTTTCATAGCAAAATAATTTCCATTTCAATCAATTAACTGCTCTCTAAACACAAGGTAATAAGACCAAATCCAAATAAATAAAGTGTTTTATATATATATATACTACTAGCCGAGTGGCCCGGGCAACGCCCGGGTTTTACCCGACTGGACCCGGCTTCGCCTGTGTAGTGTTCGAGCGAGGTTTACTCATGAATGAATAGAGGCCCCAACTGTTTGTAAACTCTATGTAATGAATTTTCTTTCAGCAAAATGGAGATAAATTGCAAACAGCAATATCGAAAATGCTTGTGAAAAAATCTGAAATATAGGATCCATTTCACAAACACATCTAATGAATAGAGTGCTGTTTGGAGGAGTGGTCTAAACTGTTAATTTTTAAAAACCATGACCCGGGATCATTGAATGCAGATATAGACACTTTGTTCTGAAAAAAAAATTGCCCCAATGGCTCCTGATTCTTGAAAAAGTCCAACCCCTCCAGTGAGTGCAAGTAACCAAACTGGGCTTTTATTCTTAAAAATTTAAAAAAAAAATCTAATGATTAGTTTGAATAAAGGAAAATGGTCGGCACAACCTGAAAATTTCACTTTGTCCACTTCACTCTCGGCTGTCCAAGAAGAAACAGCCAGAGCAAACATTTTAAAGGGCACCTAATCCGGCATTTACATATCTAAATAGTTAATTTGCATAATTTTCTAATAGTCAAGGGCAATTTTAAAAATACCAAAAAAGCAAGATCAAATAAAAAAAATATATATATATGTGTGATGTTTCAGTAACAGCATTGTTGCCATATAAAGACAAAATTACTGAATGTATTCAGTACCTTTGTCTGAAGATAGCCAAAATGTAACTGAAACCACACATAATGTAATTATTTGTATTCGGTCTTGCTTCCTTTTTTTTTTTAATTATCCCTAGTACGCGTGGTACAGGCCACGATAACCATGGTGGGTAGGTAGCGACTGCTTTTACTGTAAGCGCACCACATGTCTACAAATGTGATACATTGCTACCAGCTAAATGCATTTTCACTATGGTGTGATTTCCACATGATGGATCTGTAGACACATTATAATCTCTCCAGAGCTTAAGGTAGCAAACAGTACTTTCACATTATATAAATATCAATGCCAAAAGCCAGAGTTATGATAGCTGTTGCAGTGTACTGTTGACCTGCAGGATAGGAAAAAAGCAATATTGTTTCCAAAGACTTTAGGTTTTTTCAATAAATATACTTTTTACAACTTTAATAAAAAAATAATAATATACCTTATGAGATAAAAAAGTACACTTATCTTTAAAAATGTGGATCGTTATATGTACACTAATTAAAATTAAACGAAGCAAAATATATGAATAAGCTGCGAAATAAATAATAATTCCAATTAATTTAAATTGAAAAAAATATTACAAAATGATTAAATGTTTAGCCAACCCTCAAATAAAGCAGTTACTGAAAATTCATAGCTGCTGCTTACAATATAAATGCTATTAGAGCATAAACATATTACATGGAACAAACATATAGTAAAATATATGTAGCAAGTTATATTGTAAAACATACTTTTTTCAATAAATATACTTTTTACAACTTTAATAAAATTTATACGCACTCTAAATATAAGAAAGAAAAAAAATAGAATACTGTTCTAAAAATAATATACCTTATGAGATAAAATACTACACTTATCTTTAAAAATGTAGATAGTTATATTTACACTAATTAAAAGTAAACGAAGCAAAATATATGAATAAGCTGCGAAATAAATAATAATTCCAATTAATTTAAATTTTAAAAATATTACTAAATGATTAAATAAAATCTACCTTCTAAAAAGGAAAAGAAAGTTTTTCGAAATGCAATTTTTGTGCTTTTAGCCTAAATGTTAAACCAAAACCTCAACTCCCTACGTGCGAAATTTCACAATACAGTTTTAATTAACCCAGGTTCCGGGGGCGTATTTATTTGATAATGATCGATTAGAATTATTTTCAAAGAGATTAAATATATAAAAATAATCTTACCTTTTAAAGACACATTAATCGGGTAAAATTACAAAACAACAACGTGTAAAATTATTAACCAATCAAATTCATTTATCGTCGCGACCAGTGCGCCGCCAAGCGGTAAAAGGCTTGAACTAAGGAATTTTGGTTTAACATTTTTTAAAAATAGCACATTAAACCTTTTCGTTTTTTGAATAGCCTATATGTTAAACGAAATCTTCAGCTACCTACATGCGAAATTCCATAATGATTGAGTCAGTAGATTTTGCGTGATGCGATAACAAACATCGATTTCGCATTTCATTTTTATAGATATAAAGGAAAGGATTTATTTATTTGGATTTGGTCTTATATTACCTTGTGTTTATAATCTTTAATCCAAATTGTGCCTTCATTACCTGCTCTCTGCAACTAGATGGTGTCCTTTAGTGAGAAGTTCTACTGTACTTTTTCCCCTCCTCTCTATTAAATAAATACTCCAAAACAAAAATTACTGGCACTGTAAATACACACATTTCTAGAAAATAAAATAAAGGGTCTACATAGGTGTCCAATAAGGATTTTTGAAGGATAACAAAGAAAGAGACTTTGGTTGACCCATATTAATAGGGTACAAGGGCATCGGTATTGCACTGCATTTTTGCCATCATCACCACATAGTGCCATCTCCAATAAGGTCGTTAGCCATCAGGGAACACTATTTCAACCTTTCTGAGCATTTTTCTTCACCTCTTCCTATCTTCTAAAACTCTCAACCATCCTTCTTTAGTCTACCTCTTTATTCTTCAAGGTGATTCTATTCTAGTATGGCCAATAGATTATCATCTGATGATCCTTAGAGTGCATGTCCAGTAAATTTACATTTTGATAGCTTCACAATTAAAAGGCTATAAAATCCATTAAATATTTTGTAAACTTCTTTGTTTGTTACCCTATCTTTAGAATCCCTGTAGCACACCAGATGTCAAAATAGTTTACATTTCCTAGTGAAGTTCTTTAGTCATTACTCAAGCTTCACATCCATATAGCGCAACTGACCAAACAGGGGGGAGAAGTCTGACCACACCTCCCTGCTGTCCCCCTGAACCCTTGGAATATTTTACCAAATTCTGGTTCATTTCCAAGGTGACTAACGTGGCAATTTTCGGAGATGACAAAATATTCTTGAAAATGAAGGACTTTTTTTAAAGATGATGTTTCAATGTTAACAATTTTAAATTTTATTTCAATTTTTGTTTTAATGTTAATAAACTATTTTAAAAATATAATAAAAAATAGCTTTTTTACCAGAAAACTTGAATACATTGGAGTGGATAGGTTTGCTGGTGAGGAAGTAATCTTAAAGTGAACAAAAAAGCACAGATTTCAGGTCCAAATAGATGTTGTTATAGGACTATACACTGAAATCTTAAATAGTACCTACCCTATTGATCTAATTAAATTTCTTTGAAGATTCTAAAATTTGAGAAGATCTAATTGAAAAACTTAGATAAGGAGAATCACACTTTAGGATGGAAGACAAACAACAACAACAAAAAGGAATTCCTAAAAGATGTTAGGGGAAGAGAGGAATCTTCATCCTAAACGGAAGCAGTGTCCAGAGTAGGAAGTTGTGAAGATTTATCTACTAAATAATTACAAAGAGTAAATACACCTCAGCAAATGTATAATTGATACTTGAGGAAGAGGAAAAGAAGGACACAATAGGTCTGGTATCAGCAGGCAAGGTTTGATGGCTCAGTTATCCAAGCAAGATCAAATAGCCTGTGAGTGGATAGGGGAGAAGGGTGAGAAAAATGGTAGCCAACCACATGTGCTAAAGGGTTGAAAGAAAAGGAGTTGGTAAAGAAAGGAAAGAAGCACAATGTTCTTATTGCTTAGATGAAATTAAAGAAAGCCAATGTACTACACATATGACTAGAATATAATATATTGAGTGTAGGGACAAAGAAGAAAGACAATGTGCTACATGACTAGAAGATGAAATACTGAGTGTATGGACAAAGAAGAAAGTAAAGAAAGACAATGTGCTACATGACTAAAAGATAATATACTTTGTATAAAGACAAAGAAGGAAGTAAAGAAAGGTAATGTGCTACATGACTAGAAGATAATATACTGAGTGTAAGGACAAAGAAGAAAGTAAAGAAAGACAATGTGCTACATGACTAAAAGATAATATACTTAGTATAAAGACAAAGAAGGAAGTAAAGAAAGGTAATGTGCTACATGATTAGAAGATAATATACTGAGTGTAAGGACAAAGAAGAAAGTAAAGAAAGACAATGTGCTACATGACTAGAAGATAATATACTGAGTGTAAGGACAAAGAAGGAAGTAAAGAAAGACAATGTGCTATATGACTAGAAGATAATATACTGAGTGTAAGGACAAAGAAGAAAGTAAAGAAAGACAATGTGCTATATGAATAGAAGATAATATACTGAGTAAGAACAAAGAAGAAAGTAAAGAAAGACAATGTGCTACATGACTAAAAGATAATATACTTAGTATAATGACAAAGAAGAAAGTAAAGAAAGACAATGTGCTACATTACTAGAAGATAATATACTGAGTGTAAGGACAAAGAAGAAAGTAAAGAAAGACAATGTGCTATATGACTAGAAGATAATATACTGAGTGTAAGGACAAAGAAGAAAGTAAAGAAAGACAATGTGCTACATGACTAGAAGATAATATACTGAGTGTAAGGACAAAGAAGGAAGTAAAGAAAGACAATGTGCTACATGACTAGAAGATAATATACTGAGTGTAAGGACAAAGAAGAAAGTAAAGAAAAACAATGTGCTACATGACTAGAAGATAATATACTGAGCATAAAGACAAAGAAGAAAGGCAATGTGCTACATGACTAGAAGATAATATACTGAGTGTAAGGACAAAGAAGAAAGTAAAGAAAGGTAATGACATACACAAGATGACAAGTGGCCGGCTCCAATTAAGAGCAGCCACCAGGTGTTATGGAAATTCTGCTCAGCAACTAACTGCCATCCTGGGGATTGGACCCAGAGAAATACTGCAGGACCACAGATTTAAGAAATCATTTATAATAAATACAACAGACCTACTTACATAGTGAATCAACATACAGACTTTTTTAATTTAACAGTTTTCCAGCTCCTGACCAAATTGCTAACAGATTATAAATCAAAAATAGGAAGTTCACTAATCCCTAAGGGTATTGAACTAAAGAGGTTTGATCTAGAGTCTGGCACACATTGAGCTCAAAATTTAACATATCAAGATATATATAAGCATAGTAACTGCCTGTGCTATGTGTCTTGTCATTTACTATCGCCTTAGGGCAACAATCTCAGAGCACCTCATATGATGCATTTATGCCCATATCAATTTTTAAAAAGGAAGACATATTTATAGCTTAATCCATCGCGTTGAAAATTACAGAAAATATTTTTAATACTTAATCAACTACTCCGCAAAAATTTTCTTTTATAATTTAATTGGCAAGTTTTCAAATTGAAGAACTCTTCCACAGGCATTTCTGTCAAAGTGTTCTTCAATTCGAAAGCTTGCCAATTATAATAAATAAGACAATAAACTTTTTACGGAGTAATTGATTAAGTATTTAAAAATATACAGTTAAACCTATCTATTGCGTCCCCCTCTTGGGACTCACCAAAATAGGGTGCTATAGACAGGTCACTTTTAATGTAAATAGCATCATACAACGTATTTAAAATCGGGCGCTATAGAGAGGGAGGTGCTATTCAGAGGGGTGCTGTAGACAGGTGTGATGGATTTTTTATATATAAAAGAGTGATTAATTTAGAATCCATATTCTAACAACCCCTCTAAGTGAAAGGAGATGTCATCCAATGAAGTGCCAAACCTCATGTGGCGGCTGTGCCATATGTAAGCGGGTGTACAGAAATAGTTGGGACTACTGGGAAGTCTCAGATTGGAATTTACCTGGAAAAATGGATATTGTAAGCTTTTATTTTAGGATTGTACATCATCTTTGAAGCCTACAATGACATTCACATATATAGGCCAATAATTACTTTAAAAAAATACCATATGAGTATTAATAATTTCTCCATTAGACACAAGGTAATAAGACCAAATCCAAATAAATAAATAGTGTTTGACGTTTTGATAACAGCGTTATTACTATCTTCAGACAAGAGTATTGAATGAGTACTGAATCATTCAGTACTTTTGTTTGAAGATGGTAACGACACTGTTACTGAAACGTTACACACTATTTATTTGGATTTGGTCTTATTACCTTGTGTTTATAATCTATAATCCAAATTGTGCCTTATCATAATTTCTCCAGGTGGCCTTCAATTCACATAAAGGGCCTCATCAATTGTGATCTTGAAGTGAAAGTGATTCTTGCAGCTTACACAGAACCTCCCCAATCAGGCCAATTAAAATGATAAGACTAAAGCAACAAGTCATAATTAAGCTCATTAGGCACACAGCACCTTACAAGCTTATTTGTAATGTATTTGTGGATGAGCTTTGCCTAATGTCTTATTTTGTGTTAAAATTACTAGATAATAAGACCAAATCCAAATAAATGAACAATGTGTGACATTTCGGTAACAACGCTGTTACCAAAACATCACACACTGTTAATATATTTGTATTTGGTCTTATTATCTTGGTGTTCGTATCTATAATCCAAATTGTGCTTTATCATTTGTGTTGAAATATTTACTATATGTCGATTTCTTATTTATTTATTCATAAGGTTTGTTTCTGATGGACTGATCAAAGCAATTTCAGTTAGAATGAGATCATGAGATGCAAGCTGCTTATATGTATATAAAATGTAAATAATAAAGTTTATCAATATAAACCTGATTCTAACCAATATAATTAATTTTATTACCTTTTTCTCTCCTTTATAAGATTTAAATATAATACATACAAACAACTGTTTAATTATTTACTTTAAACACAAAAAATTTATTAACTTTTATCTCCTATGTTCAATTTAGATTTAGCTTGTTAATCTAATACAATGCCCTATTTATCTAAAATATTACTATTATTTCGAGTTTTAAATATAGTTTTGTCACTATATATATATATATATATGTTCGGCTACATGAACTCAGTAGATTTTGTTTAAATATATACGGATAAAAGACTACATGAGGAGCTTCTTTTTCGATTTATTGCAAGCTTTCGAACCTTTCGGTTCTTCTACAGGCATGGATAGCATGAATATACTAACGGGATTTATACACGTTTGAGCCATTATATACAACATACACATTTACATATGAAGCAATATTTCAAATATAATTCAAATAGAAATAAGAATTCTTATTTCTTTATATAACTTTAAAAGGTAATTTACTTTTCTTTATTTGCTTTAAGTATGGAAACCCGCTCGGTGTATAACACCAAGAAGGAGGAAACCAAGGTCGATGACCCTGCAAAGCTGCAACAATATAATAAAGAAAACTATATCTATGTATTTTAATTAAAAAGGCATATATTGGATCAAAAAGTATAATTTATTTTACCAATATTCCAGTTGGCTGAACGCCAACCTTTATCAAGGTATTATAACATATTTAATGTGATATATCTAAATATCTATGTGTATATATTATAAATAAAGATGAATGAGATTTCTGCTGATTTTGAGATAAATACTTGTAGAGGAATTATTGGCCATTTGCTTGATTTTGGTATGCAGTCGTGGAAATATTATAATAAAATTAGTTATCAAAAATAGCTTAAATTGCGCTAAAAGGAATATATGAAAAACATGGTTTGATAAAAGTACTGCTTGGCTTAAAACGTAAGAATAAAAAAATGAAATACTTATTTACATAATGTACAAAAGGTTGTGCCGGCCATCGGGATACAACAACAATGAGTTTTTATAGGGTAAGCTTGACCTCTGGCGGTCGATTTAACAGAGTATTTGTATCTATGAAATAATATTTTAATATAACATATATATATCCAGAAAGGTTGTTCAGATCATAGTGTTCTAGTTTGTATTTTAAATAAATAATAACCATATATGAATCGGTAAAACGGGGGGTCGGTGGAAGGCTGGTTAAACCGTTTGGTTTTCGACCGCTACGACCCGGGTTCGATTCCTGCATTGGACACCTTTTTCTGTTTAAAAAAAAAAAAAAAAAAATGCTCCAATGGCCCTTGATTCTTTCAAAAGTCCAACCCCACCAGCGAGTGCAAGTAATCAAACGGGGCTCTGGCACATTTGTAAGTGCAAAGTCAAACTGCTTTTCACATGTGTAGACATGTGGTGCACTTACAGTAAAAGCAGTCGCTAACTACCCACCATGATTATCATGGCCTGGACCACGTGTACTAGGGATAAGCAATAAAAAAAATCGGTAAAATTGTACAAAAATAATGCTGAATTGTGAAGACTTAAGGGAAAGCATTTACTTTGTCTCATATATCGTGCAAGCTTTTAGACATGTGGTTATAGCTCTACAAGGAGAGGCTTTATATGGACAACTGCTGTTATTTGTTCACCTTAGTGAGAAAATATGTGTAACCTCTTTAATTCAACACCTCAAGTGATCTAAACTTTAAGTTGAATTAAAGTAAGTGTTAAAGTAAGTTAGATGATTTCATCACAACATTAATTTCTAGTGGATAGTTTTATATGATATAACAAAAGTATTGTGATTTTAGCACTAAATTTGCATTTTCACAAGTATCTAATGCTGTCAAAATTTGATTTTAAAAATCAGTTGAAATATCAATAGTATTGAATTATTGTTGGATCGAATTAACATTTGCTATTTGATAGGCTGGAAGTTGGGACATGAAAACATGGTCGAATTACCACAAGTGTCAAAATATTAAGTGTCAAATTTTAATAAAGTTATACTGTGTATACAGTAGAATCTCCATGAGAGGACACCCGCGCTTGAGGTCAGCTCTATACAAAGGACAGTTTTCATTTTCAAAATAACCATTTTTACTACAGTAAAACCCTGCTAATACGAACCCTGGATATAACGAACCTTCCCTTATAACGAACCCACGCCGATTCCCAATTCCATTCCATTGAAAATACCATCGTTATAACGAACTTTGCGATTTTTAGAATAACGAACTACCCCTATAACGAACCTATTTTCGGTCCCAAAATGATAAAATCTATTTAAAATACTATGCTTATAACGAACTTAGAATTGTAATTAAAAACAAAATTAAAACAACCAAATTTTTAGCATGTTTCAGCTCGCGGATCGCGATTTCAAAACAATAAATTTAGCGGCATTGTTTGTTTTGAATTTTGCACTTTATTTTTGCTGTATGTTGTATAAATATTAACACATTATACTTTTTATTAAATAGAATATATTTTCATCCATTAAATTTGAAATATAAAAATACAAATGGCTTCCAAAATGAAGAAAACAAAGGCATTTTAAAAACAAAAGCGTTATTTCTTAAAAAAAAAAAGGCCATTTTCAGAACTTTTCAAAGTGAAACAACACAGGCAAAATGTTAAGAACATATTAAAATAAGAGAATATAACTTTTCTATTATAAAAGATAAAATATAAAACCATTAAAAATTGTTACAAAGAGGAATCAACCTCAACTTTTGCTGCGATCGCGATCGTACGTTTTAGGGCTAAAAAAAAATCCTAATAAATGGTCCCGTGATCAAACAAAAACTATTTTTATGCCATTAACTATGATGATTTTAAAGTCAGCAATGTTTTGCATGACAGGTTTAAAAAAAAACGAAATCTAGACCTAGAAGAATATGTGGGAAAATGAAATGGAAGAAAAACACCAACTTTATTTGAATGGTGCAATGCTTGAAGAATGCTTTGAAGCAACAAGATATTAGAGCCATTTTTCCAAGTAAACAATATATTATATAATGTGATAATGATGTTTTAAAATCATTTTATATCTTTGAATATATATTTAATAAAACTTTGCCTAGGATTTGTCTTGATTTTTAAATTAGACATAGAGGTACATGTATGTTAATGATAAGAAGAACCTATCATCTAATGATTTCTATTATTATTCAGTATTAATGTAAGGAAATTGGTCAATTAAGGGAATTAAAACAAAGTGACCACTATTAAGAGGAAGCCTCTTCCCATGTGTATGGCTGTCCTTTAATTATACGTCTAAAAATTTTGAAATGTAAAAAAAATGGCCAAACCGTGGCTATAGTGAACCGTGGCTATAGTGAACCAAAAGCTCTGTCCCATTGGGGTTCACTATAGAGGGGTTTTACTGTATTTAGCAACTTCTCCGGTAGGAGGACATCTCTCCCTAAAGGACACTTTGGCTCTGTAATTAGGTGTTGTCCTTTACAGGGAGGTTCTCCTGTATAAATATAACTTGTGGTAACTTTAAACATCTGTTGAAAAACAGATGTGTCCGAAAGCTTGTGTTATATAATGACAGCAAAATAAAAGAAACACTTCCCATTTTGCCTTCTTCATATAGCATCATATATCTTTGGGGGGATTATTATCTAATCTATATGCAAAAGTGTTGTCCACTAAAATGAATGTATTCTTTGGGCATCGCTGTCAAAAGTAAACACTATCTAAACAACATACTTTCTCTTTATTTAAAATTGGGTAACACCTCACTAAACAGTAAACACAACAGTAAATAGTAAGACCAAATCCAAATAAATAAATAGTGTGTGACGTTTCAGTAACAACGCTGTTACCCAAACGTCACACACCATTTATTTATTTGGATTTGGTCTTATTACCTTGTGTTTATAATCTATAATCCAAATTGTGCCTTATCACCCCCATAAACAGTGTAAAATGAATCAATGCGCTGTGTTGAGGAGAATAAAAATTTTTTACAATGGATAATTCATTAGAAGAGAAAATTGCTATAAAGTATGAAAAAAAGATCAGAAAGCTTGCACATTGCACGAATAAAGAAACACATTGCTCTACTGTTTATATTTTACACAATGGATAAAATACTGAATGGATATTTATCCTTTGTAGTAATAAAATATCAAATATAAATATTGAAAAATTATGATTAAATCATTAAAAAAATGGGGAAAAGTAGCAGATTCACACATTTTCACTAAAAGGCGAGGTGAGATGCTTATTTTAGGAGCCAGAGAGAAAACATGCTGCCAATTACAGTATACCTTCCTGTAAAGGACACCTAATTGCAGATCCAGTGTCCTTAAGGGAGAGGTGTCCACTTACCGGAGAGCTACTAAATAGTAAAAATGGCAATTTTTCAATTGAAAACTGTTCTTTATAGAGAGGTGTCCTCTATCGCGAATTTCCTCTCATGGAGGTTGTTCTACTGTATTTTATTTCACTCTAGGCTTAATCACCATCTGCGAAAATATTCCCATTTTTTAAAACAACCTGAATAAAATAAAGAAAAAGACATCTCCTGATTGTGCAACTAAAAGTTGCTGATGGCTTGTGCCATCTGTCAGAATAAATATCAAAAATTCAATTCATTGACTTTTAATTATTCCAGATTTGGTCAAATACCCATTCTTGATTAATCAACAAAAAGCTAACCACGTACATGTTTCGGGGTTTTGGACCTAAACTAAATTAGCATAATAAAAGAAAATAAGACCTAATCCAAATAATTTATTAGTGTGTGACGTTTCGGCAACAATTATTATTGTTATTTATTGTTATTATCGGCATTATATTAGCATAACTTAACGAATTGATACATTTAGCATCACATGTTACTAAGCGGAATACAGAAATGTGAATCTCTCAAAGGCAGTAATGTAACACACATGGTACATTATCATTCTATAATATATTGTTATTATTTTTTATTATTATCTCTAGTACACATGGTACAGGCCATGATAATCATGGTGGGTAAAAGTTGGCGACTGTTTTTACTCTAAGTGCACCAAATGTCTACACACATGAAAAGCAGTTCGACTTTGGCACTTACATTATTATGTTGCAGAAATACACTTATGGACAAAACTTAAGAAAGTGGAAAGTCTTTCATATCACGGATAATTTTTTTTTAAGAAGACAGAGGCAACTTGTTCACACTTGGTTATCACATGTATTCAATAAAGATCACTGTATAGTAAATATCTTTCAGAGTTATTGTCTGAATCCAGATATACATGCTAAAAGATACAACAATAATACAAGTTTTGGGTAAAATGTACATAGAATATATATAGATCTCAACATAAAATTCCAATTTATTCTCTGATATAACTGATATCATAATACTTAGATCATAGAATTATAAGGGCTGGTATCTACAACTTTTGCCTAAATGCTTATTTTTGAAAATTTATATATATTATTTTATGAAAAAATTATAAATGTTATTGTTATCTAATTCCAAATGTTCCTTTTTTTATATTAAAAATAGGTTGGAAAAATCAATAATAAATTAATTTTAAAAATAGGTTTTCATTTTAAAGTGTCAAAATTATTTTGGTGAGCAAAACTCACCTAAAAGTTTATATATATCAATTTTAAATACATTTTTGATTTCTAAATTATATAATTTGTTAAACGCGAGGATGGGCATACACATTTTGCTGTGGTTATTAGTGGATTTTAATTTATAAATATTTTTAAGTTTTGGTTGCATCATATTTTGAAGTTTTTATTTTTACCACTATAAATGTATATTTTTCGAACTTTCCCTATTAATGAAAATGAAAAACACTTTGGCATTTAAATATAAACATAGATTTAACCCTTTCTTTGTTATATAAACCAAAAGCAAAACATGATGCCACTAGTTCGTAAATCTTTTAAAAATAAGCGTTATTTATGATTAAAAATAATATTTTCGTATATAATAATATAGTATATATCCCCTCGTTTTATATTTATGGGCATAGTTATGAAATGATGTTTGCATGTCATAATGTACACAATTCCAAAGTAGGCAAAAATTTTAATTACCCTGTGTTTGTCCA
The DNA here is from genome assembly GCA_030710605.1 of Cordylochernes scorpioides. Classification (NCBI taxonomy): domain Eukaryota; kingdom Metazoa; phylum Arthropoda; class Arachnida; order Pseudoscorpiones; family Chernetidae; genus Cordylochernes; species Cordylochernes scorpioides. Next base: position 15,193,565 of record CP092863.1, read on the forward strand.
TCGATTGCTTGAACAGTCTGATAAAGTGTGTCTAAAATATTCATAAAAATCAGAAATTGTATAAGATTATATATTTTGATATTTCCGCAATGTAAAGAGTTTATACGCGCCATGCCAATTGATCGCAGCTAGGCTTGACCTCTATAGTTTATATTTGGAATAATAGAATATAAGCTTTATGAAATTTATTTTTATTGTCATAATTTCATGAAGTTGCAATAAATTGTTGAAAATTAATTTTAGAAGTATTATTAGGAAATTTTAAAAATCGTAATATTTTTATAATATTATTGTAAAATGAGATATATTTTTAAAATATATATTTAAATTATTGAAATTATCAAATTTTATTTATATATATATATATAAATATATATATTCAGAGGACACGAATTTTGCTTTCTCAACTTTTATAAAAATATTAATATTCTATTATGAAAGCGAAAAGATATATATAAATAATACTTTCCATTTTCACTAACACAATTATTTTCAAAATATATTTTGAATACAAATGAATATTAGGCTCAACTTTAATAATATTACTTCAAAGTGAGAAAAATCTGAATATTTAAATATATATCTGTGTTTTCAAAATGTGTGAATCGATTAACCTATTTTAAAATATTAAATTTAATATTGCTAAATATATCAAAACATTATTTGAATGCTACACATGATGGATTTGGATAAGAAGCTATACTTATCATTTTTCATTCAGAAACAAGTCAAATATATGTGTTAGGACACATCATAACCTTTGTATTATAGTATGCCACGATTCACTCAGAACCCCAACTAATCATGTCCCGCCCTATTTCTCTAAGCCAGAGTCTGAGATAGATTCAGGCGCTCCTTCCCTGTGGTCGCTGACTTGATCCCACCAGCATCAAGCTAGACTCCACCATACTTATCCTTATGGGCATGACATGGGGTCTGAATTCAGCATCTTCAGGTAGAACACTTGTTCCACCACAAGCTGCAAACCTTTACCAAGCTGACCTCAAGATGTTTAGGTCCCACCATGTCCATTATATTTTTAATTATCATATTTTAAATATTTAATACTTTTGAAAATAGATCCATAAATAAATATTTAAATAAAAAGACATATATTTGGATCAAACTATCATTTATTGTACCAATATTTAGGTTGGCTGAACGCCAACTTTTATCAAGGTATTACACTGAAATATTGACAAAATAAATGATATTTTGATCCAATATATGCCTTTTTATTTAAAGATTCGATACTTTATAATCTATATTCATTTTTGGTGAATTTTTATTCAATCGTCATTTTTATTATATCTTCACTTCAAAGAAGGGTGATTATAGCTTTAGGGGGTGAGTTCAGCAACACTAGGGCAAGTAAGCGGGATATTTATATTTGGGAGGGGGGGGGGGGTTCATTTTTAGAGTGATGGGCAGGAACAACACAAGAGGAGTTGCTAAAACAGCGCTGGTCGATGGTGTGTTGTCAGTCAGGACAAAATACCAGCTTGGCTAAACAAATTCTTTTAATAACTATCTAAATATAAGGAATATAATAATAATATAATAATAGCAGAGTCTTATTCCTTTTCTTCTCAGAGCTCTCAATCTCTGAGCCTAATACTCTGCACATCTCCTCTCTTACTTTTACAAGAATCTTTGAGGTTTCTTGACCACCCTTCCATATCTTGTCTGCACTACTGGCGTTGAAGGGAGGCTCCTCTCTTGATCCTGGTCTTGGTTTTCACTCCGCGTCCTTCCTTCTCTTGTAGGTGAGGTTTTTGATGTCGGGCAATTTTCCTCGGTCTCCTGGTCGTCCTTGCATTTCCTTGTTTGCCCTGTTGATGTCGAAGGGGGGGCCTCCTTATTCCTCAGCTCCTGGCGCCGACTATCTTCAGGAGCATCCATGGTACTTTCCGTAGTTGGCAGGCGTGTGAGGTGAAGCCTGTTTCGCCTAACTTTTCCTTGAGGAGTTTGTACCCAATAGGAGCGAGGTTCTTGGGATTTGTGTAGAACTTTCCCTTCTACCCTTTGATCTCTAATCCAAATGCTGTCTCCCTGTTGAAGCTGAGGCAAGCTATGTACGTCATGTCGTTTATCATATAGACGCTTCTGGTTGATCATCCTCCTTTTCTCTCTTTATTGCAAGGCTTTGGAGTCCAAGTATCTTGGCATCAGCTGATATTATGGTCAGTCTTGAGGGATTATATAAGGCTAGATTTGGTCTGGATGCCAATTCTTGCTTCAGTAGATTAAAGCTCTTTTTCTGAGGTTCCCCCCAAACCCACTCATTTTTTGTGCTTAATAATGAGTTCAAAGGTTGTATTTTGTCCGCAAGGTTGGGAATGAATTTTCCCAAGTAATTCACCATGCCTAAGAAAGACTTCAATTCTTTTGCTGATCTAGGCTCTTCCATTTTTATAACAGCGTCGAGCTTTTCTTCGTCAATGAATAAGCCTTCTGAACTAATTGTCTGTCCCAGGAATTTTATAGTTTTAACTCCAAATTGGCACTTTTCTGGGTTGAGTGTCATTCCTTCTTCTTGAAGTTTCTTCAAAACTTGGCGTACCCTTTCGTTATGTTCTTCTAAGGAGGATCTGTATACAACAATATCATCCATGAAGCATACCACCCCTTCTATTTTGCCCAGAAGCTGAGTCATCTTTCTTTGAAAGATTTCTGGTGCTGATGATATTCCAAATGGGATTCTTTTGAAGAGGAACCTGCCGAATGGCGTTATAAAAGTGGTTAGTTTTTGGGATTCTTTAGCTAACCCGAACAGCCAAAATCCAGAATTTGCATCTAGCTTGGAAAAATAGCAAGCATTTCCAAGCTGTCCCAGGATATGCTCTGTTGCCGGTAGTGGATAATTTTCTCTTCTTATATACTGATTTAGCTTTGTTAAATCAACACAAATTCTTAATTTCCCTCCTGGTTTAGGTACTGCAACCATTCCCGCACACCACTCAGTTGACTCTTCTACTGATTCAATGACTCCTAGCCTGGTCATCTCTTCAAGTTGTTCCTTCAACTGTTTCATTAAGGGAATTGGAACTCTCCTAAGGGTGCACAAGGCATATGGTTTCGCATCAGGTTGTAGGGATATTTTGTAATTTATTTTAGCATGTCCTAAACCACTAAATAATTTTGGAAACTCTCTTTTTGGGTTAAAAGGATTCGATGATAATTGCTGAATCATTCTCACAATATTTAATTTCTCGCTTGTCTCCCTAGAGAGAAGTGGTTGTTTCAGTTTATCAACAATGTATATTTTCGAGTTTAAGTGCTGGCCTTTATTTTGAAGTATCAAGTGGATCATTCCAACTGTTTTCAAGGGTATGCTCTGTTGCCGGTAGTGGATAATTTTCTCTTCTTATATACTGATTTTGCTTTGTTAAATCAACACAAATTCTTAATTTCCCTCCTGGTTTAGGTACTGCAACCATTCCCGCACACCACTCAGTTGGCTCTTTGGACCAGGAGACCGAGGAGGATTGCGGAGGATTGCCCGGCATCAAAAACCTCACCTACAAGAGAAGGAAAACCAAGACCAGGATCAAGAGAGGAGCCTCCCTTCAACGCCAGTAGTGCAGACAAGATATGGAAGGGTGGTCAAGAAACCTCAAAGATTCTTGTAAAAGTAAGAGAGGAGATGTGCAGAGTATTAGGCTCAGAGATTGAGAGCTCTGAGAAGAAAAGGAATAAGCCTCTGTTATTATTGTATTATTATTATATTATTATGAATATATTTTTATTAATAATTATTTTATTTATAAATATTAAAATTTATAATTAATAATATGTCGTTTTTAGGCGTTAAAATAAATTATTTTGAGCAATTATTTTTAAAATGGAGTTATATCGATTTAAAAAGTGTTATGATTGATCCGGCAACACTGCCGACTCGACTTAAAAACACTCTTAGATATATAACCATGTTATAAAAAATAGATGTTAATAAATAAATACTTAGTTCAGTTGCATTCTGCGTGATCAAATAGACACAAGAACAACATAAATAACATGGTGGCAGCGGAAAAGTGAGTACTTTTTCAAATAAATATATTATTGAAAAATATTAGTGAAAAAAAGAAAACATGGACTTTGTTAGGCCTAGCGAACTCGCCCTGCACGGAAATGTAGCGGAAAATTGGCGAAGGTTCAAACAGCGATTAATGCTTTATCTTGAAGCAACAGAAAAAGCCACAAAGCCTGATAAACTGAAAGTTGCCATTTTATTAAATTTTATTGGCGAAGAAGCCTTGGAAGTTTTCAACACATTTCATTTAAAAGAAGATGAAGCAGAAAATTTCGATCTTGTAATAAACAAATTTGATGATTTTTGCGAGCCTAAAAAGAACGTCATTTTTGAAAGATTCAAATTTTTTTCAGCGACCCAGAAGGATGGTGAATCCATCGATAGTTTTATAACAGAACTAAAAGGATTATCCACATCATGTGAATTTGAATCACAAAAGGATAGTTTAATAAGGGATCGCATTGTGTATGGAATACAAGACAAGGCTTTGCAGGAACGCCTCTTAAGAGAGCCCAATTTAACTCTTATAAAAGCCATTGAAATGTGCAAAACAGATGAAATAAGCAAGCAACAGATCAAGATCATGCAGAACAACCAGAACATTTGTCAAATAAGAAAATATGAAAAGAAACACAGTCCAAAACAAAATCAAGAATCTGAAAAAGAATTCAAATGCCAAAGGTGTGGAAAGTCTCACAGAGCAAAAAATTGTCCTGCATGGGGTAAAAGATGCTCCAAATGCAAAAAGATGAATCATTTTGCAGCTTTCTGTAAAGGTTCAGCTATCAGAAGTCTGAATGATGAAACAGAAGAAACTGTATGGTCAATACATGAAGCAAAAGTAGTCCATACTTTGGAATGGAAAAAGTCCATCATAGTGAATGGAAAGGAAATATGTTTCAAGTTGGACTCTGGAGCAGAAGTAAATGTTTTGCCATACACATTCACCAGACAAATGAAAGGTTTGGAAATATTTCAGACTAACCGAAAGCTAACATCATATACAGGACATGAAATCAAGATAAAAGGAATTGCCACACTAAATTGCAAAACTAAAAATAAGACGGAAAGTCTAGAATTTTTCATTGCTGATGGATACTATCAACCAATTTTAGGAATAGAAGCTATTGAAAAGCTTTCACTAATTAAGAAATGTGATGCTGTCCAAACAGAGCAAAACAATTCAGCAAAAGAAATTTTGAACAGGCACAAAAATATATTTGAAGGCATAGGAAGACTGCCAATTGAACACAAGATTAGACTAAAAGAAAATGCAACTCCAGTTATTGCTCCAAGCAGAAAAATTCCTTTTTCCATTAGAGAAAAAGTTAAAGCAGAATTGGAACGGATGGAAAAACTTGACATTATTGAAAAAGTTGAAGAACCAAGCGAATGGACACACCCTATTGTAGTGGTACAAAAACCTTCTGGAAATGTCAGAATTTGCATGGACCCCAGGGAATTGAACAAATATGTTCAGAGAGAGCGCTATATTCTGCCAACAGCTGAAACAATATTTTCTGAACTGAAAGGTGCTACAGTTTTCTCTGTATTTGATGCATCATCAGCTTTCTGGCAAATCCCATTAGACAAAGAAAGCACCAACCTGTGCACCATTGCGACTCCCTTTGGAAGATTCCGGTTCAAGCGACTTCCCTATGGATTGAACAGTGCATCGGAGGTATTCCAGCGATGCATAAACAATATTCTTTCAGGTCTCCAGGGAACTGCTTGCTATATGGATGACATCTTGACCTATGGAAGCACAATGGAAGAGCACAACCGAAACCTTGAAACAGTTCATCGAAGGTTGGAAGAAAATAATGTCAAGCTCAATGCTAAGAAGCAGCAGATAGCTGTCGACAAAGTAAATTTCTTAGGCCATATAATCAGTCGAGATGGAATAGCCATTCAAGCTTCAAGAGCAGAGGCAATACAAAAGTTGAAAAGACCTGAGAACAAGACTGAAGTCCAAAGATTCTTAGGTATGGTAACGTACCTTGGCAAATTCATTCCTAATCTTTCTGACAAGACTGCACCTCTAAGGAAATTGATAAGCAACAAGAGTGAATGGAAATTTGGAGGCGAAGAAAATGATTGTTTTGAAAAACTCAAGGAAATGGTTTCGAATGCTCCAATATTGACATTTTTTGACCCAACCAAGCCAATCACCATTTCATCTGATGCAAGCCAATATGGTATTGGTACAGTGCTCATGCAAGGGGGACATGCAATTGAGTATGCGTCCTTCAGCCTGAATGCAACTCAAAGAAAATACGCACAGATAGAGAAAGAACTTTTGGCTATAGTCTTTGGATGTGAACGCTTCCAGTACTATATTTGGGGAAATGATGTTATTGTGGAAACTGACCACAAACCTCTCCTGAGTATTGTTAAGAAACCTTTAGAAAAGCTTTCCCCAAGACTGCAAAGAATGGTCTTACGTCTGATGAGATTTCAAATATCTTTGAAGTTTACACCAGGGAAAAACATGTTTGTAGCTGACCATCTGTCTAGAGATCCATTAAAAGATGAGGTGGACACAAGCTATTTAGAAGGTCAAACTGAATCAGTGCACATGTTGCTGGTTACCACAGATGAAAAAATAAAGAGACTACAAAAGGAAACTCATGGGGACCACACCTTGATACAACTAATGGAGTATGCGAAGAATGGATGGCCGAAATATAAAACTAAGGTCTGTGATGAAGCAAAACCCTACTGGCAATTTCAAGATGAAATTCATGTGAGTGACGGAATTGTTTACAAAGGAAATTGCATCATGGTGCCATCGACTCTTCGAAAAGAAATCCTGCAGGTTGTTCATTCATCACACCAGGGCATAGCAGCTTCCAAAGAAAAAGCAAGATCAGCATTTTACTGGCCCGGCATGATAACACAAGTAGAAAATGAAGTGGAAAAGTGCAGAACATGTCAGGAATATTCAAGAAAGAATCCTGAGGAGTCAAGAATAGCTCATGAAATCCCTGAATTTCCATGGGAAAAAATTGCTGTAGATTTCATGGAGGTGAGTGGAACCAGTTCCATCTTGGTTGTCGATTACCACTCAAAGTTTGTTGAAATCCGGAAATTATCAAGCAAAAGAGAAACCGAAACCATCATGCAGTTGAAAACCATTTTCAGGACTCATGGAATTCCAAGAACTCTAGTTTCGGATAATGGACCCCCTTTCAACTCTACTGGATTCAAAAATTTTGCTCAGAAATATGAATTCAAACACCAAACCTCCAGTCCCAAATATCCAAGATCTAATGGACAAGTTGAGAGGACAATTCAAACCATCAAAGGACTGATAATTAAAGCTGTGAAGTCAGGAAGAGATCCCAATCTGGCTTTGATGGAGTTCAACAACACACCTAAGTATGACTTGCCATCTCCGACCCAAATGCTTATGGGAAGATCTGTGAGAACTCTTTCGACATACACTCGACAACAGTTGAAACCACTGTTTGACACAACAAAGAATTATCAAAAATTGAGAGACCATCAACAAAAGTATGCAGGAAGTCCAAAGAGAATTTTGAGACCTTTGGAAGTAGGAGACAACATCATGTTGCAGGAAAGGCATAGAAAATGGGTTCCGGCAACAGTGACCGCAAAGCATGAAACTCCACGCTCATATATGGTGAAAACACCAAGTGGTTCTGAATACCGCAGGAACAGGTCTCACCTTAGACCGAGAAAGTTCAGTGTAGAAGATTCTGCCCCAACAATTCAAAGTCCTAGCATTTCTGGATCTCAAGCAGGGACAGCCATGGATGACAACATACAAGATCACGGAAGACCCACTTCTGAAAACAGAAGAGCATATGATCCAAGGGAGAACGTTGCCAAGAAAGGTGAAGAATCATCTACTTCTCCTAGTGTGCGAACCCGCAGTGGTAGAACAGTGAGAAAACCTTTGCGTTATAGAGACTAGGAGAACTGCAATCCTTTTTATTTTTGTTTAAAGGAAACATGTTATGATTGATCCGGCAACACTGCCGACTCGACTTAAAAACACTCTTAGATATATAACCATGTTATAAAAAATAGATGTTAATAAATAAATACTTAGTTCAGTTGCATTCTGCGTGATCAAATAGACACAAGAACAACATAAATAACAAAAAGGGCGTATTATTTTATTTTGATAGTTTAAAATGTAAATATAAAAATATATACTTGATATTTTTTATATTTTAATATATATTAGTTTTTTAATTTCCGAAAATAATTATTTTGATATTATATTTAAATTATTTTATAATTTGCTTACTGTCGAATTTCAAATATTATTTTTTTTCGAGCAACGATCTTCTTTAAGAATTCTATTTACCGCTGCGAGTTTGCTTGATGTCGAGTTTCAAATTTTCTTCGAACAACGACTTTCTTTAAGAAATTAGTTTACCGCTGCGAGTTTACTTGATGTCGAGTTTCAAATGCTTTTCGAACGACTTTCTTTAAGAAATTAGTTTACCGCTGCCACCATGTGTTGTCAGTCAGGACAAAATACCAGCTTGGCTAAACAAATTCTTTTAATAACTATCTAAATATACAGAATATAATAATAATATAATAATAGCAGAGTCTTATTCCTTTTCTTCTCAGAGCTCTCAATCTCTGAGCTTAATACTCTGCACAGATGGCCTGGCTGGGGCTCTGGCCGCCCTTTTCCAATTTTGGACATGGGTTGCTGAATAATAAGATTTCGTGGACTAAATTTTTTATGATGCTTTTGTGGGCATAGTCCTTTTATTTATTTATTTTTGTGGCTATATTTTTAAACCTCCCTTTGAGCCTTGTACATATATATATGAGAAAAATAATTTTTAAAAATAGATAAAAGGTCAGATGTTGATATTTAAAAACAAAATAGGCATATCCCGACCTCTCAAATTTAGATGGCAGAGCTCCATATAGTAGTTGGCTTTTCTTGATTTATAAAAAAAAATGGGTAATTCAAATATCAGGGAACAGGTTAAATCAACGTTTAGTTGATTTTTGTTCCACTAAATGGCGCTATGCCATCTGAAAAACGCTCATGTTAGTGATCAGGATATTCCAAATTAATTTTTTGTAATTTAATGTGTGAAAACTAAGAAAAAATATATAAAATGGTCAGGTGATGATCTCTAAAAAACAAAATTGGCATATCCTAACCGCTCACATGAGCATTTTGGGTTGGCCAAATATCTTCATTTAGTTGATTTCTGTTCCACTAGATGGCGCTCTGCCATCTAAAAAGCTCAAGTGAGCGGTCAGGATGTCTTTTTTTTTGTTTTCAATACATATATATTTGATAACTTAAACCAACAACTAGTATTGGTGTAATATAATAATATTATATCATGAAAAACGTGTTGAATAATAGAAACACCTCACAACTAATTTTAAGCATTTTAAACATGAACCATTGCCTCACAATATGTAATGTACTCTGTACAAACTGAAGATAATAAAATAAAGCTGTGTAATAGAAGAATAGTTGAGATAAATAGCAGAAAGTTAAATATAGAAATCTAACAACATGTTGAACGAGGCTTAAAGATGTCAGAAGGTCGAAGAGGGTACATGACCACTTCTTCTTGGTACCCCAGTATTGCGTCACATGAAGGAAGATACTTCCGCGCACCTTTGGGACTATATAAACTCATAAAAAGTAAGAAATCCATCGCCACTTCCAAGTCCGCGCGAGCCCTCGTCAGTCGATTCGTAGAAGCTGACCATGCCACCATAGACAAGTAAGAACTCTGCTCCACTTAATCTCCATCTTTCTGCTTAGCTAAACTCTATCTGTTCACGGAACTTTTCCCATTGCAACTTTGTCCTTCATTCTTTGTGTGGACCATCCCAAGTCTTCCATTCTGCCTCGACCATGACTGCCTGTACTCTGTGAAAGGTCTTCCAAGGTGCAAAGAGTATTTTGGAAAGCTCTCCTCACCTGATTGCCCTCTCGGTTACCGCATATATATTTTTAATTTAAACCATTTTGTTCCTATTTATATTCAATTATGTATATATAGATTTTTTTATTAGTCTCTGAATAAAATCTGTTTGCCGAAAAGGAGTAGTTGATTTCCCCTTTAACACTTTTTGCTAGCCTGTATAGATTTAGGTCTAAACATGTGATATAGATGAATAAATTTGTGGTTTGCAGGAGCCACTGGCCCCCATCTTTTAAGGCATGTATAGAGATTTGGAGATATTTTATTAAAAGGTAGCAGCAAAATGTTAAAAATCAATATATTCATTAGTCAGTTTAAATATTAGTTACGAACGGAGAAATATCGTCCAGGATAGCCTAGTGGACATGGCACCTGCCCGGTAAGCAGAAGGTTGTGGGTTCGATTCCCGCTCCTGGACACTTTTATTTTTCCGTTCGCCATTGCTCTTCATATTTTTCACCCTCCATACGTCATCCATTCATATATAGACCATCACTCTTCATATATTCAACCTTTTCATACGTCATCCAAAAGTTAGAAATATTAAATTATTTCTCTTTGAAATTAAAAATGATTTTTCATAAATAAAAAGAAACTTATGCGGTTAAACTGGTTGTATAGCTTTATAATTATACGCCGCAGTCATTTATAAGTATTATTAGTCAGTTTAAATATTAGTTATGAACGGAGAAATATCGTCCAGGATAGCCTAGTGGACATGGCACCTGCCCGGTAAGCAGAAGGTTGTGGGTTCGATTCCCGCTCCTGGACACTTTTATTTTTTCGTTCGCCATTACTCTTCATATTTTTCACCCTCCATACGTCATCCATTCATATATAGACCATCACTCTTCATATATTCAACCTTTTCATACGTCATCCAAAAGTTAGAAATATTAAATTATTTCTCTTTGAAATTAAAAATGATTTTTCATAAATAAAAAGAAACTTATGCGGTTAAACTGGTTGTATAGCTTTATAATTATACGCCGCAGTCATTTATAAATATTCATCATCATATTAAATTCTTTTCTAAAATCACATTGATCAAAAACAAACAATATTTTAATGATAAAAATGCATATACAAATTTTTATTTGAAAAGCCTTAAATTTAAAAATCATATGTGAGGGGAAATTTCATGATTAATCGCGAATATTTTATACATATAAAATATATCAAAATATCAAAAACTTCATTACAAATTTTAATAATTATTAGATTGAATAAAAAATCTCTAGAATGACATTAATAGTAGAAAATTGATTAAAACAGATGTGACTTTTGACTCCTTATTGAGTCTTGGTGCCCAAAATCCAGAGTACACCCTAACATCTAGCGCTGCCAGCTAAGCCTACTAGTGGACATTACCTCTTCTAGACTTCATGGGACATCATGGATTTATAACCACGTTGGTTTCCACGAATATCATTTCATTTTCTCAAAGCAGGTTGAAAACATTTTTGACTCTGCGATAAAAAAATCTGGTCAGACTGATTTTGTAAGGGGAAACAGGGCCATTTGTGAACCAGCTAATAGCTAATTACTAGTTGAGCGATAAATATCAAAACCTGCATTTGGAGAGATATCTTCTAATCTTTTATACACTTTCTGAAAGGTAGTAAGTCAATTTTCTTTTGATGTTTGGTGTCGCTATACTAAATTATTGTTATATACTACACTATATTAAATTATACACGTAATAATTATTGTAATATCTTTTAATAAGTTATATAAGTTATTATGCTAAGATAACCCACAAAGAATTGTGAATAGTTTTAAAAATAATACATTTCAATTATAGTTGCTTGGAAACCTTGGTGACCTTTGTTTATAAATATTCCAGAATCAACTGAAACCCCACTTAACCTAACCATGTCTCACCTTTCCTCCCTTAAAGCTGCAAATATCTGATGGCTCTGAGGGGTAGATGGAGTCTGAAACCTTCAGTCTTGACACCATCAAGCCGGAGTCTGAGATAAACTCAAACGTTCCTTTCTTATGGTGACCTAGGTGGCTGACTTTATCCCACTAGCTTAAAGTCAGTGTCCAGCATGGATCATGGGCCATATCTTCAAACAGGACACCAGTTTCACCACGAACCCTTGATTTTTCCCAAGCAGACCCCAAGGTCCCCAGGTTCCGCCATATACATCTTTATCTCCATCCAATATAGGCCCTTTTAATTATACATCTTTATACGTTTTGTTTTTAGAATCCAAACTTTTCAATCTATTATTTTTTCAATGCATTTTTCAAAATATTCTAATTTTTATATTCAATTTTAATGTTTTCTCATAGTGAAGGGTCGAGGTATCTTTGGGGTGAGTTTGGCAAAATTAGAGGTGTAAAGGCGGGATTTCTGATGTCTTCTGCCCGTATCCATGACGACTCTTTTGATCTCAGGGAGTTCTTAATATATATATATACCCTGCTATAAAAAAAACCTTACAAATATTCTGCACGCACTGGGGTTAAATTAATCATTGACTCTACGCGAATTAAGCACTCAGAGCCAAAGTTGAGATTCAAAACATTTTTTATATATTTATTGTTCAATTGGAATGGTAAAAAAAGGAGAAAATAAATGTAATAAAAATGGAGGAAAATATATATATAATTAACCTGTTGAAATAAAAAATATTATAAGTAGTTACTTATCTTTTTGGTGCTTCAGTTGGAGGGGTGGGGTAGAAGTTTTCTTACACTTACATTTAAAAAAACTACATTTTTTGGACGATTTTCTTGAGCAAAGAAAAAAAAAAGATCCCCCAGAAACTTTTTTCCTCGTGTCTCTCTCCCTGAAGCCTTTTATCTATCTCACTTATCTCTTTCCTCAAATCTTTTCGCCAAATTTTTCTATTTAACAGAGTAAATAAAATAAATTTAATTTCCAAAAATATTCCACTGTTAAAATAAAAAATAAATAATTATAATTTAAGAAAATTAATATTTTTCAAAAACTATTGTTTTAAAATAAAAGGGTTATATATATATATATACATTTCTTTATATGCAAGATTTGGAACATATGTGGGAGTGTGTATAACTACTAATTAAAATATGCATAGTATCTAATCATGAAATAAAAGAGTCAAATAATAATAGTCAACCTGACCTATATTAAATGTAAACTGGTAACTTCACATTCGACATCTTCAGCTATTCTTCCCAGTGTCTGTCAACCAAAATCTACTTCTACCAGTTCCATGCTTGTTGCGTTGAAACATGTCCAATCCCTATATAGGTTTTCCTACTAACCGATATCATTAAATATATCATGAGCAAGTTCGAAACTTGCTTATACCTAATAAAATAGATATTAGTATTTCATCAATGTATTTCCATACTATACGTCTGGTAGAGAGTCCTTTATAAAAGCTGATTAGGCTGGGTTGGTTCTGCAGGATGAACGCATCATCCAACGCATCATGGCACATAGCCAGTGTATGAGTAAACAAGACATTTAGCACAAAGCTCTAAATGCCAAAGACCTCACGCCCTACACCAAGCCCGTGACGTGATTTACTGGTCTAAACTGCACTATTTATTAATACCCTCGCCGAGGAGTCCTCATGTCAGTCGTTCCAAAGGCACCGCACACTACGAAACCTCGCGCGTCCCACTAATGGTATCAGACCCAACACATGAGTCAGTGCATAGAACCAATCAAGTCCCCCTACTAGTATGACCCACCCTAACTCAGCCTTTTACCACTAACGTTATCCATATGGAAGGAAGCATACCAACAGGCGTAACAACCCATAGTGAGAATACTTCCTGTTCTAGGCTTTGAAACCAGATATCACCCAGTTATCGAAACCTACATTGATTCAATTGAATAGCATGTAGCCATCTGGTGCGCCTGTGAATACCCGCTATGTCCACCAAAGTCCCACACATATCAAAGACTATATATATATATATATAAACTAAAATTCCCGCAGGAAGCTTAACAAAAGGAGCGACTATTCTCTAACTTTGGGAATTGCATTGTTCTGAAAGGCTTAAAACCCTAACAAAATTTGATATAAAAATAAAAAATTGATCTTATTAAAATTCCCGAACACTATTCTAGATACGTAGTTTGGTCTCAAAATATAAGGGGTTTTAACCTTTTTCACATTCATTATTTCAATCCTTTCATACGCCCTTCCCCCTTCGCGGAATGCATACAAACTAAAGTTAAAAATTGCTATAAACGCTAAAATACCTGCTGTATTTGCTGTAAATTTGGCCTATCGATAACTCAAAATTTTTAGGACTAATTTGTGAAATCAAAACGTAAAAGTAAAACCTGGGAACTTAATGCCCTTAATAAAAATAAACCTTGCAGTCTCCGAACAAACCTTTATATATTAAAATGACTGATGTCAGTCTAAATCTGTAAATTAACCTAACCTTAAAATATAAATATCAATATCCCTAAATTGTCTTTGTTTCAGCACCCAGTATCACGGCAAAGATAGTTTAATAAGGCAATTCATTAATTATATCGACAGGGAATAGGACATTCAACTCATGAAAGCAACAGACTGACAACTGGAGACACTTCCTCTACCGATAAGATTGTCTAATCCGCGGATGTTGGGTGCGGCAAATCTATCTTATTGACCGACCGCGAGTTTCTGTCTCTTCTCGTACATACTTCAGATACAACAGCTACTCTACACCAACAGTGAAACAACTTTACCCTGCTTGTCTACTGTAGTTAACACAGCGTACACACAGTAGTAACACCCCCCCGCCTTCGCAAGGTTCCCTGCGTAAACCTCAGAACCTCAGAGGTCCTTGATTCGACGACAGATTCAGGGAGTACTGGGAACTAAGGGTTCGAGGGCCAAAGGGGGGGGGGAGTCCTATTGGAGCGTAGGACTGGTTTAACTAAGTCCGAACGAGAGGGCTCGGTCAGCAATCTTGCCATGAACTCTCGAAGACGCCTGTGGGTTTGATTGGTCGACCCCATGGAGCCAGACCATAATGGCGGGCGCGAGGGGTCAAACAATGGCCGCTCGGTGCATGGAGAATGCATCATTCCCTTTTTGGCTGGGTGACCTAGATGTCAGCAATGGGTATGCCTTCGCATGCCGGTTTATGGACCTAAAGGTCTGGGTGGCCACTGCTCCAAAGATGTAGGTAACACAGTGGGGAAAGAAGAACGCCCACCCCTCACTCACCCTTGAGGATAGGGGAGTGGAGAGACGACTCTGCGTGTTCGTCCTTGCGTCGGGGTGCCACTGGCTGATCGCCAGTGAAGCTGTAAGCTGGCGATCTGCCCTTGGTTGGCTAGCGCGAGGCGCACGTGTCTTGAAACTCTTGGGTCTTCGCTCTGTGTGTGCGCCATTGGGAGCGTCCTTGCCGTGCGCGCGATGAGAAAACCAAGGGGTGCACACAGTAGTAACACCCTCCCGCCTTCGCGTCGGTTCCCTGCGTAAACCTCAGAGGTCCTTGATTCGTCGGCAGATTCAGGAAGTTCTGTGAACAAAGGGTACGAGGGCCAAAGGGGAGGGGGGTCCTATTGGAGCGTAGGACGGGTTAAACCAAGTCCGAACGGGAGGGCTCGGACAGCAACCTTGCCATGAACTCTCGGAGACGCCTGTGGGTTGATTGGTCATCCCCATGGAGCCAGACCATAACGGCGGGCGCGAGGGGCCAAACAATGGCCGCTCGGTGCATGGAGAATGCATCATTCCTTTGGTACGGTGGCTAGATAGCAGCAGAGGGCATGCTTCGCATGCCGGTTTATGGACCGAAAGGTCTGGGTGGCCATTGCTCCTGGGATGTAGGTAACACAACGGGGAAAGAAGACCCTTCCTTGGCACTGGCATGTTGGCTGGGAAAAAGGCAGGGGCGCCCACCCCTCACACCCTTGAGGATGACGGAGTGTAGAGAGGCGACTTCGTGTGGCGGTCCTCGCGCCTGTGGTTTCACTGACGCGGATTCGCCATGCGTCTTGAAACGCTTTGGTCTTCGCTCTGTGTGTGCGCGAGCGCGTCATGGAAAACCAAGGAGTACACACAGTAGTAGCATCACCTGATTTTCCATTATAGCAGACACTTTCTGATCATGGTCATACTCAAAAGGTCCCATTCTTTCTTTACCACTTTCCAGAGCTAATCTTACCTATTTGGACATAATTAAAATATGCGAACAAGATGATATCAACATTTCTAAAAAGGGTATTTATAATATTATTCACGACAAAAATATCAAGGTTTTATTCAAAGCACCTACGGAGAAATGGACAAAAGATTATCACCCTATATCTGTGAGAACTCCTACAACTGTCAAAAAAGTGACAAAAATATATTACAAAAGAAAATCCTATGCCACAAAGAGATATAGCCAAATTAATAGGAACATCAGTGTCAACAATAAATAAAACAATAAATAAAGATTTAGGCCTAAAAGCTACAAAAAAAAAAAAAACATGCGGTTCACAAATTGTTTCAGAGCCATGTTCGTCAGCGACACACTATCAGCAGATATTTTTATGAAAATTTCTTGGTTGCTGATAGATGGAAATTTATTGTTACATATGACGAAGCATGGGTATATTTAACCGATTGCGACAGAAAAAGAGCTATATACTATCAAAAAAGGGTGGTAGGCCAATTTGGTTGAAGTAATGTGCCGAAAGTTACTCCAAAGGAATTATGGTGGCATGCGGTATATCATATGAAGGAAAATTAAAAATAAGAGAAGTTGAAAGAAATGCCAAAATAAACTCGGAGTACTATCAAAACAACATTTTAGAACCTATATTTTCAAATGATATTCCCTCTATCTATGGAAAACAGAGCAACAAAGTCTGGTTTCACCATGATAACGTCACAAGTTATACCTCATCTTCAACCCAAGCTTATTTGGAAGATCTAAGTCAAAGAACAGAAATCAACACTATTCCAAAGAACAGAACCCCTGTAAAATCTCCTGATTAAGCCCCGATGGATTTTTGCATTTTTGGATGCTTTAAAAGAGCACTTGGAAAGAGACACCCAAGGACAATTGAAGGTCTCTGGAAAGTGGTAAAGGAAGAATGGGATCTTTTGAGTTTGACCATGATCAGAAAGTGTCTGCTATCGTGGAAAAACAGGTGCCGTTCTGTAAATAAACAAAAAGGCTTTCAAATAGAACATTAGAAAATTTTCAAATATGGTGTCAATTTTTAATATTTTATAATAAAACTTGTTTCCTATAAGTGTGAACACCCTCTGTATATGCAGGAATTATTTCTAGTTTGCATAACATGCAAAATAATCAGAGATGACTCTAGTTCCTTTAAAAAAGGTTACTAATCTATATATATTTTTTCGATCAATATTTGTTATACTATTGTCTTATATTTTTCTCCACAAGGACTTACAAATAAGAATTTACCATTCTACAGAATCTCTAAATATTGTCCTGCACATATGATACTATTTTGAAAATAGAGCAATACATAAATAAATAGTTAATTTAAAAGGCATATATTGGATCAAAATATCATTTATTTTACCAATACTTCAGTTGGCTCAACGCCAATATGGTTGACACACATTAAATATGTTATAACACCTTGATAAAGGTTGGCGTTCAGCCAACTGAAATATTGGTAAAATAAATAATATTTTGATTCAATATATGCCTTTTTAATTAAATATGATACT
This sequence comes from Cordylochernes scorpioides, assembly GCA_030710605.1. Lineage (NCBI taxonomy): Eukaryota > Metazoa > Arthropoda > Arachnida > Pseudoscorpiones > Chernetidae > Cordylochernes > Cordylochernes scorpioides. The sequence goes on from CP092863.1 coordinate 15,211,198, forward strand.
ATGCTTGCGCAAAATAAAAAAAAAATACAAGACCAATTTAAGAGGTTATCTACACTATTAAAAAAATAAAACTTTTTGTGAAATTCAAGTCATTTATTGAAACATACTTTATCTAAAACTCTATAATTGAACAAAAGCGCTTGCTAAACTAATCAGTAAAGAAAATATCTATCATCATGATAAAATTTGAATTAGTAAATTAAAATAAATAGAAAATGGTGCGTGAAAAAAATTAATTATTATACATAAGTTTAATCTAAATGGCAATAAAACATTTATTTGAAACAAGGATTTGCGCTGCGATAAACTGGCCATACTGGCATCCATTAAGACACCTTGTCATAATGACATATATAAAAAATGGTTCTAAAAATTATTTCTGACACCTTAAAAATATTAGAATATTATACCAAATTAAAATAAATAGATAAATGAATATATGGAAGAAATATGTGGCAGGTAAAAGAGCCAGGCCATGGCCAAAAGGCCATAGCTTTCGCCGAACGTACCTTTCACTTCAAGAGCTCAATCCAGACTATGTATCGTTAAGACATGGAGTTTCCTCATTTCCCTACAGGCGGTATGGCGGTTCTTTTGAAACCCTTTGGGTCTCGCCGACTTGTCAATCAAACTCGCGAGGGAGCTTAGAATTTGACATTGATGGATATTATTGTTTGTTTTCCCAGCGGATTTTCCCAGGACTTAGGGTTGTTTATCACAGATCCTTAACTTAGCGTTTTCCCGATTGAAATTATATTTTACTTGTAATAAAAGTTCCTATCCACCAACGAATTTTCAACAAAATATGTTGTTTTATTAATATGTTAGCTGATGAAATAAAAAACATCAGATCTCAAATACTTAACTGGTATACTTTGTTAAAAAAAGAAGGTGTTGACAATATAGGATTTAAAAAAAAAATATTGCCAAAATTGAAGCAGTGTTTTCCAATTATGGTGCTTTCAGAGCATGGGTAATACTAGATTTAGAATGGTGGGTTTAAGTGCTACAAAATAGGTTAAAACGACTTATGCCTGAGCTTAATGTCCTGTTTAAATTTAACATAACATGTTTTTACCTAGATAAATATTATTCTACTCAAGTATGAATATATATAGATGCCAATATATGCTATTTATTGATTATTATACGAAAGATTCTGTATATTGCACGTGTTTGTTAGCTAAATACTTTTGGCGTAACTAAATTATGTTCAATGTGAAAAAAATAGGACCTGAAAACTTCCTAAAGTGTGCAAAAATTAATTTCATGCGCAGAAATTCTTCGAAACAAATATTTACATGCGAATTTCATATGAGACAATAATAGAAAAAAAAATTGAATGTTTTTTAAGCAGAAAATTGCAACCTAGTAGCATATTGTTTGGCGGAAACATAAAAAAACTGTCACGGTCAACTATCAGACTATTTTCACATTAGATTAGAACAGTTACTATTCTTAAGCCTAAGCACTCCCAGAAAAGTTCCAAATCTTACTTTCAAAATGACGGGATTAGTTTTTCGTATTTTAGAATTCGTATGTGGTAGCCAGCGGTGGCACTATTAGGTCCCGACATGTCTCGAGTTGCTTAGGTATGTATATGCACTGGTTCTCATATGGCTTATTTGTTGCGGGGTTTGAGATATACCATGGTTCGCTTGAAGTCCGCCAGACACGGTTCAGTAGGAGAACTTGCTGAAGAGGATCCTCGAAATTTGTTTCCCATAGTGTAGCTCGGCGGTTGTGGCGTTGAGATCTCCTCTTAAGGACGACTAGATTCCCAAGAATACGATAGGAAGTTTTGTGAATCAGCTCGACGAGTCGTGGCAACAAAGGGAATCTTTTAGCTGTCTATGTAATTTATCTACCTGGCATTTGCGGCGAGATGGCAAGGTGATGTCTTAATGCGGTTGATGCCTAGGAGACGTGTGAGCTCATTGAAGAAATATGAATTGAACTGTCTTCCCTGATCGGTAGTTACTCGCGATGGAATGCCGAAATGGGAAATCCTCGCATAAGGAAAGCGTTTGATACAGTTTTGACAGTGACGACTTGTATCTGGTAAATCTATCGACGCAGATGAGTATGTACCTGTAGTCCTCACTCGATGGCAGTGGTTCAATGAGGTCGATGTTCACATGGCTGAGCCTTCTGTCGGGTGCACCGAATATTTGGAGGGGATATTTTGTGTGTCTTATAGTCTCAGAGACCTAGCACAAGCATAGACCCAAGTCATACAGTCCTGATTGCTGGCCAGAAGTAATAGGCGGTTACTATCTTTGTGATATCTCGTATTCATGGATGCTACATGTTGTGGCACACAGAAAAGATGATGCAGTGGCAGGAGGCTGGTACAAAAAGCCTCGGCTTTGGAGTGCAATTGTTAAAGTATAGAAATAAACTTGTTTTTGGGATTTTTACTTTTTCAGTTGCAACAAGCTTCTGTTCTCCGACGATAGGAGAGATTGCAGCTCATGGTCTGCTGCCTGCGCCTCGACGAGGCATTTCATGTCATTAGGTTAGTGGTGGAATATGTGCTCCTCTCGGGACAATAAATCTGCAGGTGCATTTTGGCTGCTTGAGATGTGGCGGATATCGGTTGTGAATTGCCCAATAAATTAGATGTGCCGATGTTGGCGTGGCGAGGCTTGGACCAGGTTTTGTTGGAAGACGTATGTGGGGGTTCTATGGTCCGTGTTGACAGGGAATTGGGGCTCTTCCCGCAAGTATTTGAAGTGCAACTGTACTGCAAGGAGCACACTATCGTATGCGCTGTATTTCTAAGATGTTGTGTTGAGTTTTCTTGAGAAAAACGCAATTGGGTTCAAGTTGTGGCCAATCTTTTGGTGGAGCGCTGCGCTGACGGCGAAGACATAAGTGTCTACAGTAAGGCAAAGTGGTGCCTCCGGGACTGGATGATGCAAAAGAGAAGCGTATGCCAACTAAAGTTTTAACTAGTAAAATGCCTGGCGGGCAGTCAATGTTCAGTTGCAAGGCGCATTCTTGCGCCCCACTGCCATAGACTGATGTGACGCTTGAATACTGGCAGGTTATCGTTGGCAGATCTTATCGTTAAGCTTAGAACTACGTAGGGAACTCACATATCCGTTCATAGTAGCAAAAGTCACTAAAAGGATACTGGGTGCAGACATTTTGGAAAAATTCAATCTAATGATCGACATATCAAATAAAAAATTGATAGACAACTTGACAAATGTTCGCATAGTAGGCAATATCGCAAATGTGTCGTCTCATAGTGATATCAGAACCTTGAACAGAATTTCAAATTTTGCAGATTTATTCGCAAAATACCTTAACGTGACTAAACCAAATTTATTGATTACCCAAACAAAGCATAGTGTCAAACATCACATGAGCACTAAAGGACAACCAGTTTACTCCAAACCAAGACAATTGGATTCCAGGAAGTTAAAAATAGATAGAAATGAATTCAAGTTCATGCTTGATAACAAAATAATTAGACCATTAAAATCTCAGTGGGCAAGCCCTCTCCACCTAGTTTTGAAAAAAGATGGAACTTTTAGAGCATGCGGAGACTACCGCAGACTCAAAGCCTGCACACTGCCAGATCGGTATTCCATTCCGAGGATCGATTATTTCCTACATATTCTACGTGGCAAGTCGATTTTCTTAAAAATATATATTTTTAAAGCCTACTACCAGATCCCGATCTTGGAAGAGGACAAACCAAAAACAGCCATTATCACCCCATCCGGACTTTACGAATTTAATGTGATGAGTTTTGGACTTCGAAATGCTTCATTCACATTTCAACGTTTCATAAAGGAAGTATTGTTTGAATTGGATTTTTTCCCTCTATATCGATGATTTTTAATTGCCTCAAGTTCAGAAAAAGAACATAGAACTAATACCCGAAAGAGTAGACAAATAAGATATACGAATTAGCGTTTTATTCAAAAAACTTAACGACACACAAAGAGCATATAGCACCTACGATAGGGATTTTCTAGGTATTTTCCTGTCTATTTAACATTTCAGACATATGCTTGAAGGAAGAGAGTTTGTAATAAACACTGATCACAAGCCAATAATCTATGCGTTTCTACAAAAGAACGAAAAGGCTTCCCCTAGACAACTCAGACAGCTGCAGTACATATCACAATTCTCAACTAGCATTCAGCATATCAACGGTAAAGATAACGTTGTTTCAGACTCATTATCAAGAATTAAAGAAATATATATGATAAATCACGGTGAGATAGCAGAAAACAAATGCATGATAAAGAATTGTCATCACTAAAACAGGAGAACTAGAGTCTAAAGTTCAAGCAATACACACTTCCTTCTGGGAAATTCCTCTGGTGCGACGTGTCAACAAGCAACATTCGTCCATATATCCCCCAGCAGTACAGGATGAGAATCTTCAAACAAATCCACGACATCGCACATCCTGGCATAAAATCAAGTGTCAAGCAAATGACGAAAAAAATCATATGGATCAATATAAAGAAAGATGGGCAAACCTGGGCACGTGCCTGTATCAACTGCCAACTAAACAAGGTATCAAGACATACAAAATCGGAACCAGATTCATTTCAAGAACAAGACGAGAGGTTTAGTGTCATCCATATAGACTGTATAGGTCAATTGCCACCGTCAAATGACTACATTTATTGTCTTACCTGTATCGATCGGTATACAGGATGGATGGAAGTCATTCCAATTAATGATAAAAAACCTAAAACTCTCGCAAGTGCACTATACGAAATTTGGATAGTTCGTTTTGGAGTGTCAACGACAATCATTACTGACTGTGCTAGTCAGTTCAACTCTTCAACCTTCAAACACCTAGGAATTATCTGCGGTGCTAAGATCCAACATACAACGCCTTATCACCCGCAGAGAGGCTCCACAGAACACGCAAGGCCGCAATCCGGGCCCACAAATCAATAAGATGGACAGAAACATTACCGACAGTACTTCTCGGGCTGCGATCTGCAGTTAGAGAAGACACCAATTATTCCATCGCGAAAATGATTTATGGGAAGAACATAAAACTTCCTGGATAATTTTTTGTAGAACCAAAAAAATCTCAATCCCACCAGATAGTTTTATAGAGAAATTGCAGAAACAAATGCAAGACCTACAACCAAGAAAGTCACGTTTAAAAAAATTATATATATATAAATATTCACAAGGACTTAAACACATGCTCCCACGTGTTTCTCCGTGAAGATAAAGAAAACGCTCGAACCTTCATTATCGAGGTCTTTTCCTTGTAAAGAAAAGACAGGAAAAATATTTCCTTCTACAAATCAACGGGAAAGAAGTGAACATATCGATCGACAGATTGAAGCCAGCATATCTGCTGTGTGAGGAGGACCCGGAACCAATAAGAGTCAGCCTGGACCTGAAACCATCACCCAACCAGGACCCACCGGATTTCGAGAAGACCACAGCATCCCAAGGAGCAAGGTCAATCCTAAGAAGAACAAGAACCGTGAGACCAGTTAAAAAACCTGTAAGATTCCAGGATGAAATACACTACAGATATATTCCACTGCGACAAAACAACAAATCGTAACTTGGTTACTGGTGAGGGAGTGATGTAGCAGCTGGAAAAATTTCTAATTATTATAATCGAATTAAGGTGTAAACGTTAATTTTTCTTTAATTAAGTAAAAAACTAAATTACTCTATGAAATGTAAATTTAAAAATGGGTAAATGTTTGAATAGGAATAATTCTATATATGTCTAGCTTGCTAGTTTTTCATGGCTTAAAAAAAAAGATAAATAAGATAATCTACATGTATTAAAAAAATAATAAAACATTTTTTTTAACTAACAGAATACTGATTTTGGATACCTGATAATACTTACAAAAAGGAGTGCAAGATGGTTAATCTAAAATTAGAACAAATAACTAATCTGCTATCTCAGACTCATCACCTGGCCTAGGTTCTATATAAATGCAGTGGAGACAATGCCAACTATCATCTGTGGCAGGTAAGTCTATGGATTGATTAATCGTTAGAAATTTGAATTATTTTTGACGCGTATGATTATTTTAAAATAAAATAATTTTATTCTGATCTTTATTTAATGATAAAAAAATTGAGAAGGCACGGCTCATTACTTCTTTTTAAATCATTGTAGTATGGGCAGAGTGGAATTTTAAAAATAATCATTCGCGTCGAAAATAGTTTAAATTTCTGATAACAGATGGCGCGCTAATGCAACTTATTTACATAGCACCTATGTTCTAAAAAATATTTAGAATATATCTTTTGTTTTTTCAGAGAATTACCTTTGAACTTTTTACCTCTCTTATAACTTCAATATAAAAATATAAATTTTTTGAACTTTCTGCATTTTAATTATTACCTTTTTATTTTTATGATTCTATCAATAGTATTGTTGCGTTGTTGGTTGACAAAGAATAACATCCGTGGGTACAAAGGATCTTTAGGACTTTTTTTAAGTCTATCTGAAAAAATAAATACAGAAGAGTGCAAAAATAAAAAACCATAAAGAAAAAAGCAGTTACAAACTCACTAACTGCAGCACAGTGAAGGAAAGCAGGAGCAGAACAAGAGACAGAAGTTGGTAGAACCTTCTAGAATCTTCCAGGAAGCACACCGGCATCGGCAGCAAGCAGCAGTCCGAACTCTTGAGACAGCAGCTTGCTTAGAGTACACCACGTAGCTTCGTTCTTCTACTTCCCGGCATGAGTTACTCATCCCTATATCCCGGAGTAGATCTTTCCGGAACGGTCATGGTTGGTCAGCCAATCAGAAAGCCGCCAGCACTAAGCCTTGCGCAATCGCTTTAGATTGGCCAATCAGTTGTTCTCCAATTTTCTACATTATTCTTGGACGTTCTGAAACATTCTATTCTGGAATGCGCTTTCTATTCTACGTAACGGTATTTATAGTTAATGGTAAAACAATTAATGATATTTTGTATGTAAATGTTTGAACGTTAAATCCCGAATGTTATATAATTTTTATAATTTATTTTCACAAGTTTATAAATATATATATTTATTCTAAAAAATTGTGACGTACAATTTTTCTTAGTACTTGAGAGATGAGGAACTTTATGAACTTTATAAAAATATTGCCAAGTGGAAAATTAGGAAAACAAATTTCAGGTTGACACAGCAATTTATTTAAGGCAAGAACAAACTATGCATGATAAACAAAAGATAAGCAATGAGGGGATTTTACAGAGTAGAAAATATTAACGTGAATAATGATACCCTGTTAATAAAATAATTACTTTGCTACATAGCTCTTTCCTTAAGGGAGCTGTGACCCAAAGCTTGCAATTATTGTAGTTACTGACCTGGATCTGACATGCTTCTGCCAAGGATTTAGTCTTGGAACTTAGTCTTGGAACTTAGTCTTGGAACTTTCATTTAGTCTTGGAACTTTGTCCCTAGTACCTTTGCGTCCTTTTTCTTGCGGCGTGAAGGGCGGCTTTGTCGTCGTATCGTCTATAGGGACATCGTCGTTTTGGGGGCCACCATGGCCGAAGGTATTCTCGGCGATCTTCAGTTTGTCTTCCCTAATTTACTCAGCATCTCCAACAATATGCCACGTGGAAAATTAGGAAAGACAAACTTCAGGATGACACAGCAATTTAATTAAGGCAAGGACAAACCATGCATGATAAACAAAAGATCAATGAGGGAAGTTTACAGAGAAGATAAATATAAACGTAAAAAATGATACTTTGTTAAAAAAATAAAAAATACTTCGCTACAATATTGTGACTTTTTGATATACACCATTTAGAGACTATGAAATATCTATTCTTTTTGAATCGATTAACCGAATTATAAAATGAAAACTTAATGCTGAATTGTGAAAATAGATACATTTTTCCAATAAGGGATATATCATATGTGGTAAAATATTCATTCTCAATTTTCCGATAGAGAAAAAATGGCTTCTCTTTGACGCAATTGTTCATAATTTGAACTGAATCATTTCTTATATATAAGTAGGCCATTCACACAATACAAGGTAATTTAATATATATATGTGTGTGAAACCAGATAATTAAAATTTAAAAATGTACACAGCAAAAATATGCGTTAAATATTTTTTTGGATTGAATATATAAATGTACAAATATTTATGATTAGTATACAAATTATATGAATTTATTTATTTTTTACACACATGCATAAACATATCTATTCTCATAATTAGTAGTAAAACACATTAGTTAAAATAAATCTTTATAGTTTACGAAGATATTGGAATGTTTGCTGAATGTTGAAGGTTTTTTCTCCATTCTAGATAGAATATTATAATTACCTTATTTATATATTAAAAAAAAATTGGCTGAAATTACATTTTATTGTACAGGTGTGTTCAAGGATGAAGTTGGCCATTCTGCTGACAACCGCGGGGACCCTCGTGGCCGCCAGCACCCACCACGGTGGTGACTGGACCCAGCTCGCTCGACTCACCAACCGCCTGGCCTTCCAGCTCCACCCCTACTATGGTGGGCATGATGACAACGCTGTCTACTCCCCGCTGGCCATCTCCACCTCGCTGGCCATGATCTATGCTGGGGCTCGCGGCCAAACTGCCCAGGACTTCTCGGAAACCTTTGGCTATGATGGTTTCGACAACGTGCACCAGTATTACAAGGATTACTACCAGCAGCACAATGACTACACCTGGTCCTATGGAGTCTATGTACATGAAGATCACTCCATTAAAGATTCCTACCAGCATCTAATCCAGAGCTACTACCAGACTCCCGTGCACCATGCTGACTTTTCTAATAACGAAGAGGTCAGGCGCGAGATCAACAAATATGTGAAATCCGAGTCCAACGGAAAGTTCCCCGAGTACCTGGAGCAGAAGTTGGAACCCCAGACCCGCCTGTACTACCTGAGTGCTGCTTACTATGAAGGTAGTCTGAAGTACCACACTGGAAAGCCCTACACTGGCCAGTTCCACAGCTATGGGGACCATGACAGCCAGGTGCCCTTCTGGACCTTGAGAGGTCCCATGGACTAACACTGCTCCCAGGAGTACACAGCAGTCCGCATCCCCTTCCACGAGAATGATGAGCTCAGTCTGTTGATAGTTGTCCCAGAGCACCACAGAAGTCTGGCCCAGATCAGAGAGCACTTCTCTTACAAGGAGTATTACCACATCTGGTCTCAGATGCACCACACTGAGGTGGAGGTCCACCTTCCCCACTTCAGTCTAGACTACTACCAGCCTCTGTCTGATGTCTTCAAGTCTGCTGGCTACCACTATATGTTTGAGGATGGAGTAGACTTCTCTGGAATGTCCTCTGAGGAACTGTACGTGTCTCAGGTGGGTCACCGCCCTACTTCAAACTGGAGGATCCCAGCAGCTATGACTACGGCCACCATGAACTTCACACTAGGGTGAAGGTGAACCATCCTTTCCTGTTCTACGTGGTTAACCGCCACACTGGATTGATCCACTACTCTGGCTATTTCAGCCATTTCTAATATATTTCACCTGCAATTCTAATAAATTATAGGGTTTCAATTGAAATTTGGGATGCATTTTATAGTTAAATGAAAAAATATTTTTGCACACACATATATTAAACATAAAAAAAGCATATCCTGACCAGTAGCACATGTGATTTTCAGAAGTCTGAGGGCCATTTGGTGGAACAGAAATCAACTAAACATTGATTCAGCCTGTTTCCTGATATTTGGCCAACCCAATTTCTTGATAAATCAACACACACATATATATACAGTCGACTCTTGTTAATTTGAAACTCAAGGGACCAGAGAAAAATTTCATTTTATTAAGAATTCAAAATAACAGGAGTTTAAACAACCAAGAGCGAGAGGGGGGAAAAATCAAGTAATCAAGAGTTTGAAGTTTGGGCAGTTTCAGGATATACATACTATGTTGATACAAGATAAAATAAGTGACTTACCGGAAGTGTATGTTTTTAAAGTAATAAATTTATTGGGAGCTTTCGGGTCTTGCCTTTTCTCAAAAAAGAGTTTGATTAAAATTCGTGTTTTATAATTTTAAACATTTGTACAGTTATTCACATATATTCATTTGTGGCAAGATACTATTCCTTCAACTTCAAATTACCGAGAGGACCAATTACAATTGATTTTATTCAACTTATCGATTATTTTTCAAGGGACAGGGAAAATATTTCAAATTATCGAGAAATTCAAATTAACGAGTTTCAAATTATCGAGAATCGACATATTTTGAATTTGTATTCATACTGCAATATACCTGACTATTGTGACAAATGGTAGTGTGATTCGCTATGATATTCATGCGTTAAATAATCACCATACATTTGTCTGATTTTTCGATTTCTTTATCATGTATTTGTCTTTAAAATTTGAATATATTAAGAGCAAAATTACTTAAATTAATTTATCTTCCAGTTTATATGCTCTTTCCAATTTTCTTTTGCGGGTGATGACCTATAGTGTTCTGGCAGAGTATAAATTAATCGAAATCTATGAAAAATCGATCTTCTCTCGAGTCATTTCTGTATAACAACCCTCAGATGTAAAAGATGGCCTAGACATAAATATATATTTTGATGTAAAAATTGAAATAAAGTCCTAAATTCAACATGGCTTTATCTCAAAAACACACTGAAGGTATCAATGTCATTCATCCTTTTAAAATCCTGTTCACTGCCTCAGCGTGACCATGGGCAGACGAGGTGAGGTTTGTCTGGAGTCTTTGTACTCCTGGTAGGACCACTCTAGGCATGAAGGTTGTCTTACTAAGCCCAGATAAATGTTAACTGACAATAAGGCGAAGTTATATTCCTACCTTTGAGTGCCTCAGATATTGCCCTCAACACGAAACACACTCAAATACTTTGTTTAATAAGTAGATAAGCAACACCACCATGCCATTAATAACTTCGACCAAGGGATCTGGGAAATTTCTGTGTGTGGAGAGAGATATAGCTCAAGATAATTTCACCATAAGTTATCCCTACGAGAATAATAGCAAAAATGACGCAATCGTGTCATATATAGTTTGGCACCAAGTATCAAAGAAAAAAAATTAAATTTACTGTCATCCCTTCTGAGCTGGAAGAAAATAGACTCATATTAAATAATGCAGCATTGTGAATAATCAGAAATTACAAGTAAGAATCGTCTTAGGAGCTTACAACAGCCTGATAGAATGTAGATAAGTCTATAGATATACCTGATCAACGGGACGTATATGCCACTACAAATAGTTGATAACTCTGAAGACAAAACCAGAAATTTGATCACTTCTATAAATACACTTATAAGTTTAGTTAAATTTAGCGAGAGATAAAGAGAACACGATAAAAAATCGTTATATGAATTATTTTTAATATAAAGATATGTACAATTTTGGGATGTACAATTCGGAGTTGTCAAAATTATGAAATGGAGAGAAATCTTTCCAATATTCTGAGGTAGAAAGGATAAACATGCATTTTTTTTTATCAGCCGACAAGCCATCAACCCTTCAAAACTGAAATCCCAGACAATATACAAGTCATATTGTTCAACATACTCGTACTTCTGAAAATGAACGCATAATCCGATAATTTGAGAAATATAGAATTAAGTCCTTCTGATAACCTTTAGTTATGCATCAAGGAACTCTATTACCAAATCGGGTAGTGAAATCATTTCTTATAAAATGTGAAAAATTGATAAAAATATAATATATTCAGTAGAAAGTTGGGATTTCAGTACTACTTATCTAGGCGAACTAAGCAAATTTAAGGGAATACCTGAAAGTAACAAATTCCAAACATTAAAAAGACAATAGGTTATTAATTTACAAGCATATATATGAACCAGACCATATTTTAATTAATAGCAGCACTCATGCTAAAATCCCAGATATTACTACTGGAGTTTTACTTATCTCAAGAACATGACAGAGCATAAACAGAAACAAAGACATATATTTCAGAATAAAGTCCAAATAATTATCAATAATTGAATTTTACTATATATATCCCTCTTCGATTCCATATTTCAAACCTTCCAGATATATATTATTAATTGATTTTACTATTATTAATTGAACCTCTTTATTTCATATCTTCTTATTTTACTAGGTGATTGATCTCTTTTAGCATATGGGGGCTTGTATGTATGATAATTTTCTCTAATTTGTTAAGACATATAATTGGATATACATAAGGTGACCACACTACGACTCGGAGAGCGAAAGCTGGTAGAGCAACTTGTTACGCATGCGCGGCCGGGCAGCCACAGCCAAGACTTTGGGCGCACGCCGTCGAACAATAAAGCATTCTTCCAACAGCCGTTCTTTCCTCTTTCTTTTTTGGGCTTTAATAAAATTATTTCGAAGTTTTTTTTATTCTCATCAGTGCACACGACAACGTCCACACAAGTATCACACGTCCCAAATACACATAAACATAGTTTATTACTAAAGAGGGGATTTTTGTTTCCGAATTTCAAAGAAAAGGTGCTGGAAATTCTGAAATATAGAGGGAAATTTTCATCCATCTCAAATTAACTGAGAATATTTGCTCTCACTTATATAATGAAAAAAAAAAGCTTATAGTAATATATCTAAAAGTGATATATATATATATGTTGTAATATATTCCAATATATACTTATATCCCCATGTGTTATATAGTTATAGTGTAATCACCAAAACGACAAAAATAAAATTTCGATAGAGTGACAGCCGGCGCCAAGACTGGAAAAGGTCCGAAAACATGTCGGGGTTCTCAGGTGTACCCGGCTTTCTGATTGGCTAACCAACCATCATCGTTCTGGAAAGATCAACTCCGGGATATATAGGGATGAAGAACTCATGCCAAGTAGGTAGAAGAACGAAGCTACGGGGTGGACTCCAAGTAAATGCTGCTATCTCAAGAGGTCGGACTGCTGCTTAACGCCGACGCCGGTGTACTTCGTGGAAGATTCTAGAAGGTTCTACCAACTTATGTCTCCTGTTCTTCTCCTACTTTCCTTCACTGTGCTGCAGTTGCTGAGTTTGTAACTGCTGTTTTTTTATTGCTGTTTTATTTTTGGACTCTTCTGTAATTATTTTATCGATTAGGCTTTAATGAAGTTCAAAAGATCATTTGTACCCACGGAAGTTATTCTTTGTCAACCAACAACGCAACAATATTTTGAAAAACTGATGAAGAAAAATGATCAATTAATTTTATATGAGAAGCGTAAATGATAATTTACGAATTATTCATAAAAATAAAATAGTTAACATTATAGCTATCCCCAAAATATTTTTGTAAACTTCATGATTGAAAAAAAAGCATTACAAAAATAAGTTACCAGAGACAAAATGTATTAATGACAATGAAGAATTTCAACTTGAATTTATTGTAAGTAAAAATAAAATGAAGGATATCAAATTTGTCACAGCAGTAGATAAAATACATAGTTTTGATTTAATCATTGGGGCTTCAATTATTAGCTACAACAGTCTCGAGAGGAGTTCTAAATAAAGCACAGGCCTTGGCAATGATGGCCGTGAACCGCTCTCGACAGACTTGCGGGGTAGGTTTTTCGGTGAGTTTAATTTACCTCTTTCTTAACAACTCTCCAAACAGAGTAGTCGAAGGGTTACAGTCTAGAGAGTTAGTGGCCCGATTATGAGGACTCCGGTGACTGTGGAGGTTAAGTTTCAGTCACGATTGTGTCTTTTTTGCCTTGTGGGCTGGAGCGAAGTCCTGTTGGAAGACACTTCTTCTTGCGGCCATTATGTCTATCTAAGGCTTCCCAATGGTCTTCAGGACATTGATGTAGGTGTCAACGTTCAACTTAAGGCCCATTTCAAAGAAATGGGGAGGCATGGCATTACAATCACTGCGATAATGCCAAGGACCATCACGAAGGCTGGAAATTCCGTGCACATCACGACAAATACCTATGAGGGGTCTTTACAAATCAAATTCTCAATCCTGAGATTTATCTTTTGTCCAAGTCAAATTTGTTTTTTTTTAAATCAGAAAAGAACCTCGACATTCCACAGAGTCATATTCCGGCTATTGAGGAGGGCATCAGTCTTTCTTTTCTATTATTCTTTATATTCTCAATCAGCAACCAGTCTTTTCGAAGTGCATAGAACTTGAGAGAAAGGTCTTTATGGATAGTTCTGACATTTGTGACTGAGCCAACGAACATATCCTTGGCTATGACACCCTTATACTCTTCCCATGGTTTCCATGAATCTTTGATATTTTCAACAATTTCTTCGCCTCCTCCCCTGCCCGATTGATGCGAGTGCTTTATCTTTGCAGCTATTCCGTTTTTGTTACTGTCGGCTTCATCAAACTACTTCTTGAGACGATAAGCAGTGGCTTTGGGAAACTTAGGAAAGTCCACTATAACATTGGGGCTCATTTCGGCGCGCTCAGCAACGAGGGTGGCTTCTCAATTTTCGAATTTAGATTATTGTTTATCTCTACACTGCACGCGCATGTGCTGTTACATTTTATATAAAAATAACTACGAAAAGGAAATGAATATTTTGAGCAAAAGTAGTATTTTCCTTAAGATTTACCAATGTTGTTCCCATTTTACCTAATACACCTTGTATAATCGTAACTAAAAGGCCAAGAAGCGATACATTTACCTGCAAACCTGGGAAATCCCTTCCTTTTAAAGTCTCAAGAGATATTTTCACGCATATTGGTTCGTAATAAAACTTTAGGTTTTCAATGGTAATTATATATGACCATTACTATAGAAACCAATTAAATTGTTGTGGTGGTCTTTAGAAAAATGTTGGGAGGGTGTGCTATCAATATTTTATATGAAATATCGTATGAGCATATTGCCTTGTTACTACGAGAAGCAAAGCTAGCAGAATGATGATGTAATAAGCCTAAACTCTACAATGGTTTCATTCTATGCCGATATCCAAAGGTATGCAATGAATTAAATAGAAATAATGAAGTGTAAGTAAATAATTGACAGGAGTGAAGAAAATAGTCTAATTTATTTCAAATCAATATTTTAGAAATGGCCGAAGTAGCCAGAGTAGTGGATCAATCCAGTGTGGTGGTCAACCACGTAAAACAGGAAAGGATGGTCCACCTTCACCGTAGCGTGATGTTCATGGTGGCCATGGTGGTGGTGGTGATGGTGGTCGTAGTCATAGCTGCTGGGATCCTCCAGCTCGAAGTAGGCCCGGTGACCCACCTGGGACACGGACAGATCCCCAGAGGACAGTCCAGAGAAGTCTGCTCCCTCCTCAAACATATAGTGGTAGCCAGCAGACTTGAAGACATCAGACAGAGGCTGGTAGTAGTCTAGACTGAAGTGGGGAAGGTGGACCTCCACGTCAGTGTGGTGCATCTGAGACCAGATGTGGTAGTACTCCTTGTAGGAGAAGTGCTCTCTGATCTGGTCTAGACTGCTGTGGTGCTCTGGGACAACTACCAACAGACTGAGCTCATCATTGTCGTGGAAGGGGATGCGGACAGCTCTGTACTCCTGGGAGTAGTAGTAGTCCATGGGACCTCTCAAGGTCCAGAATGGCACCTGGCTGTCATGATCCCCATAGCTGTGGAACTGGCCAGTGAAGGACTTTCCAGTGTGATACTTCAGACTTCCTCCATAGTAAGCAGCACTCAGGTAGTACAGGCGGGTCTGGGGTTCCAGCTCCTGCTCCAGGTACTCGGGGAACTTGCCGTTGGACTCGGACTTCACATATTCATTGATCTCGCGCCTGACCTCTTCGTTATTAGAAAAGTCTACATGGTGCACGGGAGTATGGTAGTAGCTCTGGATTAGATGCTGATAGGAGTTGAATGGAGTAATCTTCATGGACATAGATTCCATAGGCCCATGTGTAGTCATTGTGCTGCTGGTAGTAATCCTTGTAATACTGGTGCACGTTGTCGAAACCATCATAGCCAAAGGTCTTAGAGAAATCCTGGGCAGTTTGGCCGCGAGCCCCAGCATAGATCAGGGCCAGCGAGGTGGAGATGGCCAGCGGGGAGTAGACAGTGTTGTCATCTTGCCCACCATAGTAGGGATGGAGCTGGAAGGCCAGGCGGTTGGTGAGTCGAGCGAGCTGGGTCCAGTCACCACCGTGGTGGGTGCTGGCAGCCACGAGGGTCACCGCGGTTGTCAGTAGAATGGCTAACTTCATCCTGAAACAATAAAAGATATTTGAAGGTGAATATAATTGGACTGATTTTAAACATGATTTTTTTCTTTAGGATACAATGGATTAATGCCCATCATTTAAGAAAAACATTCAAGATTAATTTTCAATAGAAATTGATTAATTGAATATCGATATTTAAGAGTATATTGGAATATAGTTATCAAAAATAAAATATCTAAAAAGGTATTACAATATTTTTCCAGGTTGGTGCATATATTTAAAGATGTAACATGTAATTCTCTAAATGACTCACAACTCATCTAGAATCTCAATACGAAGTTAGATTTTTCAACCTAATCATGAAAATATTTCTGGTACAATAACGATAACCACATATTCATGTTTAGGTGATATTTATTTTTATGGATTGGCATTATATATTCAGAATATTTCAGTGTAATGTTCAGGCATTTTTTTTACACCTTTAAACCACCTTGATCTGATTTATTTACCTATAGCTGAATAAAACAGGATATTTATAGAATAAATGTTATTGACCAACCGAAAATACCATTTTTACCTCCAAAAACCAGATTCCCAGGTTTTCATCATTAATGAAGTATTGCCACATATTCAAGTGCATATTTTCACTAATATAAAAATATAAAGTAACCTATATATAAATGACATTTATTTATAAATTTTAAAAGACATATATTTATGTATATATTGCATACTGTTGTATGGCGAATCCATACAGGGCAATGGGCCCTAATAAAAGCCTCTTTGTTGTTCGTTTTGTTGTATATATTGCATATATAAATTTTTCTTGGGCAAATATGTTTACTCAAGTTACAAAAATATTTACGATGTACACATCAAATGTTGGATTCAGTTTTTCAACATGAAGGATGTAAGTATATATTTTAATATTCGGAAATATAATGAATACTAGGAAGAATCTGATAAATCAAACATTTTTTATCATTGTGATAGATTTCACTTTATTGAGTTTCCTTAAATCAATAAAATATTTCCAGTGAAGTGATTCAAAAAATAATTTTGTAATATTGCAATATAAAAAGATTTTCTTATAAAGAGTTTCAATTTTGTGAATTTAAGCTGCTTTTTAAAGCATCCTAATAAAGTGTAACATAAATCTTTAAATGTGAAGAGAATTTATTGCTTATAGCTACATAAGTCCTAGAGTAAATGCCATATATGCATAAATCGAAAGAACAAGTAAATAATTCATAAATACACTTCTAATAGACAGTAGAAGAGAGGACTCACCTGAGATCCAACTGGGAGATGTCAGAAGATCGGCATAGTTAATATACCAGCTCCCAGGTGACGGAAGGTGAGATAACAGGCCATCCTTGCACCGCGATATTGGTGATAACTATTTTTTCCACCGATACAATCTGATCAAAGAAATATATATCTGAAGGTCGTTTTTATCCAGTCAAATATCAGTGTGTGGCAATTATTATAAAAACATGGACTCAAGGTAAAATATGGAAACTTGCTTCATCCCACTACTACATGAATTCCCGAAAGGCATAATCCTGTTGCTTTATATAGTTTACAACACACACAAGTACCGTGTCATAAAAGTAAAAGCATTACAGAATTATTGAAAACTATAAATTTCGAAGTTTGACTATGGACTGGTAACGTTTTAGACTTTGACCAAATTCAAAATATTCGGAAGTTACCGAAAAGTGGAATTTCTAGAGAGATGGAGCTAAATGAAGGTCAATTGATCGAAGCTATAGAAGAATCACTCATAATACATAGAAGAAAATCCGATATTATAAAACTCATGCCAAGCAATTAAATGTTAAGAAAATCTAGCAAAAGGCTGTAAAAATTACTATCAAAATATATTTTTATATTTATATATTATAGTTAAAAGTGTTCTAATCAAGTTTTATTCTTTTAATATCATCGAATAAAATAAATAATTTCTTCTAACCTCTTTGTTTTATTATTTTTAAATTAATAAGATATAAACCATAGCATATAAGCAAGTATCCCCAATCATTTGGCTTTCTCCTTTTTTCAACGAAATTATCTATCTATATATATATATTTATTTGAATGTGAAGAATTAAAAAAAACATTCCTTTATTTTTTATTTATTTGAACATACTTTGAAAAAATTACCTATAAAGAGGAAGAAAATCTTCAAATAATATCTTTTAATATGCCTTACATTTTCAAAAGTTAAGATGAAGGAAATCAGGATGTTAAATTCCCTTTGCGGACTTATGGCTGATACGTGAGAACCTTAAGCAAGACTAGGCTTAAATTGGCAACCTGCCAAGTTTTATATACAATATGCTTAAAACTTGAATTAAGACACAAAACATAATATTTAGTGAACAAATTTATTCAAAGTATAAAAAAGAAGACTATTCTATATATATAATTGAAAAAAATGTAAAAAATTAAAAATATTTATAAACAACCTTGGTATAGTATGCCTCAAAACAATCTCCAATGCACAAACCAGGTTTTTTTTGTGCAGGTTTTGCAAAAAAAAAAAACAGTTTCTTTTCTTCCTCTTTTAACCTTTCTTTTGGAGCATACACTACAGTCTTTGGGTTTCCCTTCTGGATGTCGGACCATTACATGTAATTTATTGGTCAAGCTTTCTTCTGTATGGAGACTTGATTGGTGAACTCTTTTCCCTGACTCTTGTGGCACTCGGACATTTTTTTTATAAATTCCATATATAATTATTTCTTTCCTAAATTCTAAGTGATTTTTATATTTGATGTTATGTTTAATGTTATTTTTTCTTTATAATATATAATGGATACTATAATGAATTTATAATGGATACTTCAAGACCTCAAAAAATAATTTTCTCCACCACTTCAAAGATTTTCTTAGAAAAGAATAGGTGGAAGCTAATTGGTCAGCAATATCAACGCCTCCCATATTTTGAGTTTAATCAGAAACAACTAGAGTTTTTTTTTTATTTTCTCAAGTCCTTGTTTAGTATGTCTTTCAATTGTTTCTACACTGGAGTCATGCCATGAAGAACACATAGTTACGATTCTCTTGTCTTTCCAAGAGAGCAGCAAAATATTATTTTTTTTCTATAGGCGAGTGTTTCTCCTTTAGATATTTTAGGCTTTTTGATTTCCTTTTCTTCCAGGATTTATTGTGCCTGTTAGGTGGCATTTGAACAAAGATAATTCTTGGGCTAATGGAGCATTGGTATAAAATCTGTCAGTGTATATGTGCATGCCTTTTAGGTCTGGATATTTGATTCTGATGTTTTCGAATAAAGAAATAACTATTCTAGAGGTAAATGGTAGATCAGGTCGTATTAGAGAAACTGTAGTGAGTTTGCCATAATAAGAAATAAATGAATAAATATAACCTAATTTTGATTCGGCAGCAACATATACCCTCAATCCCTATTTTCTTGGCTTTTGAGGGTTATAGGTTTTGAATGATATTTTCCCTTTGTATCCTACAGTTGATTCATCTATTGCTATATTTTTTGATGGTTTTGAAATAAAAGAAATTTATTGCTCAAATAGGAAAGATAATTTTGTGCTTTTTGGGTCCGTGTATGAATAGGGGCGTCAGCAGGAGTAGGTTCTGAAAGGTGAAGCATCCAAAATATTTGTAAAAATCTTTGACGGGTGAAAATTTTGGGAAACATTCTTGAGTAGTTAAAAAATCAGTAGCCCAATAATCTTTCAGATTTGGCAAAATTACTATACCCATATTTATATTTAGTCCAATAAAGGCCTTCATTTCATCTAGTGTTACATTTTTCCATTTGAGCCAAGTTGAATGTATACTCAAATTTTTTCAGATTTTTTTTCCTGCATATATATTAGTTTGTAGAACTATTTGATTTGATAATTCTGCTGTAAAAATAAGTAAAAAAAGTCAGATTGAGGTGATATATTTTGGGTGAGGCAAGATTGCGCGGTAATATTATGGCGAACTGGAGCTATATCGTTATTAGAAACATTCAGCCATGTTTCTTCATTCACACTTTTATAGTTTCACTTTCATAATTATAAATAATTGTATCATCCGAATCATAAAAAGTATCATACTCACTATCAACTTCATAATCTTCTTCATCAATAATAGTGGATTCACTAAAGGACGCCATTTTTCAAAAGTAAATAAAAATATATTTAAAAATTGAGCAGATGCCAAATTAGTTAAAATTTTTATTCATAGATGGCGCGAGATGTCCATAAAGCGTTTGTCTAGCGTAAGTCGACACTGGAGTTAATATAGGGGGGCTCAGTTTCCATGTCGACCCTAGCTCGACACAAGACCTGCTGGATCATTTTACCTTGTCGACCAGAGGTCGACACAGGTCCGCAAAGGGTTAATCACCATCTGGAAGTGTCCTTTTTGATATAATATTGAAATATTTTCAATAAAAATAAAAAATATACGTCTCCCATATTCATATATAATGTAAAGGTTCAGAAAGAGAGAATGAATGTAATCAAGAACGCTCCATTTTCGAATAAAAAATACATTTAATTCATTTATTGAATGCATCAAAACCTTTTGACCTTTTTGCTGAGCTAAACACTAAAATATTTAGAAAATCAAAAGGCGATAATACTTGCTTTGGCAATTCGAACAAAAGACAACATCTATGCCAAGTTTCATGGGTATGACCCTAATCATAAGTTATGAAATTGGCCAAATCTGATAAAGTTATATTTCTTTGGGGTAAGGCTGTAAGGTTACTCTTACGATCCCTTTATTGATGAGTGCTTCACCACCAAACCTTATTTTACATCCAGGATTTTGTTCAATTTTTCCAAAACCGAAATTTATAGATCATTCATTGATTTAAATCTGATACTTCTGCTCAAGGAATTTCAAAATATACATTGTTTTATAAACAAAAGAAAATTCGCTGAGGAAAGAGTTTATTTTATATATATCGCTACTGTAGCGTAGTTATACCTGTCGAAGGGCTGTTGAGTCCAAAAGTTTGTATTGCCATTATATATATAAAAGAAACTCTTCCCTCAGCAAATTTTATTTTATTTATAACTAGACGCCGACCCGGGCTTCGCCCCGGGATTGACCCGTGTGCATATCTACCCGAGTGATATATATTTAGATACGATTTTTTTTTTAAATAATCGTTTTTACTCGAGGGAATGTTTGTAGTCTAGTATGTTGATATAATAAATCTATCTGAATATTAGGAAAGGTAAGGTAATTTTTTTGTAGGGTGATGCTCTGAAAAAGAACGCTATACCACTTTATCACTAAACAAATTGGCGAGTCAAAAATAAGTAACCTAAACAATCCATTAGCTTTGCAAGATAAGAAAAGAAATAGAGAAATGCATGCAAAATTCTCAACACAAATCAAAAGCTTTAATCCTCATTAGTAATGTATATTAGGTAGGATGAGGTTTATTTTGTTTCTATTACATTACATGGAATAGATTTTTGTTTTTCTAATAAAATTTACTGACCTCTTTGTTCACTGAAACCTAAACAAAGTGTATGTTAGACCACTCTTTGTTCAACCTTACACATTGTTTAGGTCTCTTATTAGGTGCAAGATGTATACTAATGCTAAAATGGTAATTTGGGTAAACATAGGTAAATTCATGTTGGGCCAGTATTGTTCAGCAAGCCAACACAGATATAACATTACGGTATGAAGCAAGTTGTGCTAAAACTAATATTTCCAATCAAAATATCAAAAAAATAACACATACTATGTAATATAAATACATGTATGTAAAATAAACACAATAATAACCAATAATTAAAAACCATAAATTTTTCTAACACAGTATACTTCTTAAGTAAGAATACCTTACCATGAAGGTTTAAAACCCTACATATTGAAACATGTGAAAAATGTAGCATGTGTGTATGATGGGCTTGAAAAGAAAATATTAAAAAAAGATATTTATTGACACTTTTGTAATACCACACCAAATATGCATATTTACAGTTACAACAGTTGCAGATCTTATTAGCGCTTTAAAAGGGACAATCATATATGAGCAAAGCATCTATGTACATTAGAGGACATTAGAAACATAGTGAAAAAAATATAAAAGGTAATGAATACATTTTTTGCTAATTGAGGAAAGAAATACCTTAAGAAAGAGCTTCTTGATAAACACACAATATTTTTTGTGCTGCCATTAGGTGCGAGAATAAAAAGATTATTGGAGCAACTAACGCGTGAGCAGGCAACATAAAGCTGGCCATGGGAAAAACATGGAACCTGAAGATCAATTCCAGCCCATTTCAATGTTTGACCTTGTGCTTTGTTAATTGTCATTGCAAAGCACAACTTAACAGGAAATTGAAGTCTTTTAAAATGAAAGGGCAAATCTGAAGATATAATGGGAATCCTAGGAATCATAACCTTCTCACCAGTGCCGCATCCAGTCAAAATAGTCGCCTCCAGCAGATATCTGTGTAAGATGTTAACTTGCAACCGAATACCATTACACAATTTTGGGGGATTAAGATTTCTTAACAATATAATTGGGGCGCCAACCTTTAGGGTAAGACTGTGCACAGGCATTCCAGGCGGATTGATTTTAAAAATTCAATGGGGTAATGCACAGAATCATTCGGATCTACAACAGTGTCTATTGACAAATAAGTTCTTGAAGAAGCGATAAATTTACCGAGGATATATTCATTTATATTGTCCACGGCATCATTTCTTGGTGCTAATAAAGCCCTTTCACTGAACCAAGAAAGTGGCATGGTAAGTAAAGAGCCTATATTGGGGTAAACAGATGATATTAAGGTATGGATATCTTCAACCAAGACACAAAGATCACTTGATGCAATGGAGATGAGTCCCTCGTGAGTTGAAAATGTCCCATTGCCCAGTTGAAGCAACAGCTGAGAGAAGCTGCTTCCTCTGTCGCCAAAGAGATGTGACCGCATATTGATAGTGAGAGATAACTTAACAATACTACTCCAAATATGAGAGCGTTTAAGGCATGCATTAACCTCATCTGCTCGAGTGCCTTTGGGAATAACCGGTAAAGTTTGTCGGAAGTCCCCAACAAAAAGAAATGTCACCCCTCCCATTATGCTGTTGTTATCCCTAAGATCTTTCAGAGTGCGATCAAGGGCCTCGATTGAGCGTCTATGAGCCATTGTGCATTCATCCCATATAAATAATGAGCTTTGCTGTAGAATTTTGGAAGTGGCGCTCTGTTTAGCAATGTTACAGACTGCTAATTCATCATCATAGAGATTCAAAGGTAGCTTAAATAGAGAATGTGCTGTTCTGCCGCCATCAAGGAGTGTAGCAGCGATTCCAGAAGAAGCAGCAGCACAAACTACTAAACCCTCTAAGCGCAATTTGGCTAACAAAAGATTAATAATAAAAGTTTTTCCAGTGCCACCAGGAGCATCCAAAAAAAAAAATCGTGCCAGCCCTAGAGCGAACACTATTAAGAATGGCCTCATAACAATATTTCTGATCAGGATTTAAAGAAAATTCGCGGGTTGAAGCCAAAGTTTCTAGCTCACGCCTATCATATATGTCTGATAAAAATGATGCCTCTCTGGGTGGTGATACATTTTCAGGAAGCGGCAAACCCATACATGCAATACTTTTACCTGAAATTGACAGAACATTTTTATCAATTTCCAGTAACGCGGCATTGAAAACATCAGCATTGTAATCAAGTTCAGGGATGGACATATCTCGTCGCATTCGGTGCAAAATATCTTCAGACATACACTCCTTATGAGCATGCCACAGCGTAAGTGTATCAGACATGTGGCAGAAGATGAGCATTGTAGAGAACAATGCTCTCACCGATGCTGCATTACGACATATAGATGCCTCTTTGAGAGTTTCATTCCAGTGAGAGTCGTCTTCTAGTAAGCCTAAAGCTTTGCAGGCCATTTGGAAGGTAGTGTGGATAACTCCTTCAACTGTGCGCAAACTCTGGAAAGAACATGGCCCTCTAATATGGAACAAAAGAAGTCTCAAATAGTAACATTCAGCATTAGTTGGGTGAACTGTATAGACGCGGCCAAGAACATCACTTTTCCGCACACCAGGAAATCCTTCTACAGGAGTACCCTGCTTTCTGCCTAAAAATTTATTGTTGGTCCAGGTATAGAAAGAAGGAACTTCACAGTATAATAGTGTCCTAGCAAATGTGTCTTGGTTACAAAGCTTAAAAAATGCTGTCAGAGTTGTATCTCTTGGATTTGAAATAACATTTTCTGCATTTGCAGTAGTGAAATAGACCCTCTGTCCATTTTCAAGGTGAGCACCTAAGTGTACAATAGGAGGTGATCTTTCATGGATGCTGAAACCCAGAAACCTCCAAACAGCTTCTGCGGAACTTATATAGCGGCCAGACTGAAATTGGGTAACCTCATCAAGGTGATTCAAAGAGAAAACTGCCTGATCAGTTCCCTTATTAATGTATTTGCACATGTATTTGATGGCCTTTACGGAGCTGCAGTATTCCAAATTTATATGGGAATCAAAAGCACGAAGGAGAACAGAATTATAGGGCACAATCCAGCGATTGTCAATTTCAAAAGTAACTCCTCGCATATTCACCGATGAAGTAAGACCACCTTCAGCAGAGCGCCGTCTTCGTTATCGGGGATAACTATCTTCTGTTGTCGAAGTTGTCTCATAAAAACCTTTAGGATATTTTTTGCTACATTTCCCATCCTTCATACATGGAGAATTTGTATTCAGAACCCCACATGGACCATGAACCATTTGTTTCATGACAATTGCATGAAGCTCTGGGTCTAAGTTAATATCCGGAATCTCGGCTTGTATGACCTCATCAATTTGATTAGGTCTAATTATGTTTGTAAGCCAAAGCAGTAAATGCGCATGTGGTAGACCACGCTTCTGCCACTCTATTGTGAACATAAAACACTTGCAAGGCCCAAATAGCTCAGCCTTAGTTACTAAATAGATAAGCTTTTTCATTTTAAGGTGAAAAACACGACTAATCAAATCATATCTATCTTTAGCAGAGTTATTTGAAAATAAATGCATCTGAATTTCTTTCCATTGAGGGTTGCATGTAAATGTTATAAAAAGCTGAGGCCTTCCATAGCTACGAACATAAGTCATTGCATCTTGGGTAAGCTCATGCAGATAACGGGGACCACCAGTAAATGATGATGGCAGTATGACTATTTGGCCTATATTGGCTAAATTCTCATCTGCTCGCAGAGCATCTTGCAGGTGAATATAATTTTCTGTCCGAAGCTTTTTCTGATTGCGCCGTATGAAGGAAAGCCTTTCTGATTCAACCTTAGCATACATATCAACCCAGAATTGATTTGTAAGCATGCCATAACGCAGTAGTGAGTTAAATTCCCCAGCACGAGTCATCATTCTGTAAGCATAAAAATTCATGCACGATACAGTCTTCTGCATTATTTCTCTAGTGGATGGATTGACTTGAGGTAGCGAAACAGAATAACCGACCTCACCCCTGCAAAAAATTAACGGGTATTGTAGAGGGTCATATGCTTGATGGATCTCGGATATTCTTTGTGTCAAATTATTACGACAATGTAATTCAATATCTCTCGGCCCAAATTCCTGACCAACCATCAGCAGAGCTATTTCATTGGTCATGGGCGCATTGTAGCGACGCTCATGCTCTTCTGGTGGAAGCTTATCAGAGTGTATAATAACCCGGTAGTCAGCGTGATTTTGAGGAAGAGTTTCTAAGGCTGCTTTAAAGGATTGAATATAATGATTGTGCGCATGCAATAAATCTTGCAAAGAGCGAACTAAATCTCTGTTCAAGTTTGCTGTCATGTTGCAACGTGCAGTAACCTGAGACTCATAATTATCGATAAAGTATATCAGCAGGAATTTGTGCTCACTATCAGGTTCTGGAAGGAGACTACCAATTACGTGGTAAACTTGGCCTTGGACTTTGAAAGTAGGCATATAACCTTGCTCCACAACTTGTCTAGCACCAAAAGATGTCATTTGGAATATAGAGTTATATCTACGGATATGCAGCAAGAAGGACTTCGATAGAGGATGTAGGCCAGAGAGCAAAGAGAAAATAGGTTCTGGAGGGGACTCAATAGCAGGTAGAGAAACTCTACCTTGTTTACAACAGAGGCCAAAGGGTTCATCTCTAAATCTCAAAGCAGAGCAAAACTGGCATACCCGAGACATTTGGCCTATATCGACAGATGAATCAGCTTTATAATCAATATGGGCATTATACTGCAAACCTGAAAATGGCTTATGAGTCCAAAGCTGAATACGCTGAACAGGAACTTGCATAGTTTGTGTAGCTGCGACGCGGGCTTCAGAATACCTAAGACGGCGAAGCGCACGACGCGTCTCACTTTGAAGTGGTGTCTGAATAGCTCTAGCATTCCGTAATCTCCTGGAAGCAGCCGTATTCCTACCAATTAAAGGTCGGCTGCGGCGAGGCATATTCTGAAAAAAAAAAGATTGAGATTAATAACAAAAGCTTAAAAACCAGCAATTTATAAACAAAGCACAAAAATTTCCTGTCTTTTTGAGGTAAAAATCAAAATTCTTAATTTTTTTCTTCAAAATAACCTCCAGATATGTTAAAAAGATTTTAAAAAACTAAAAGCATAATATTAATACTAAAGAATTAATGTACAAAACCAGCTATCATTAAAAAGCCTCAAAAATAGACCAACCGCTGGACACGGCAATGAAAACGCATGCTTTTTTGAGGTAAAAAATAGAAATAATTTTCTAAAATACAAAATACAACCCCTATATGTTAAAAAAACTATAAATAATCTAAATATAAAATACTTAATCAAATAAATTGAATTTTGCAAAAGGACCTCAAAAAAAAACAAATAAATGAATCCGTTAAAGAAATCCCTTGCTTATTTTAAAATATAAATATCCTATTTTTTAGATACAACCCATATATGTAGAAAATATAATAAATAAACTGTATTTAAAATAAAAAAGCAATAATTAAAAAATTTCATAAGAAAATTTTAAAAAGGACTTCAAAATGACCCATAATTGAACATACCAATAAAATATCTTGCATCTTAGTGAAAAAAAAAGAAGAAATAATCCAAAATTTGTTTACAAAACAACCCATATATGCTGAAAACACCATAAATAATCTACTTCTAAAATATCTAAGCAATTAATTAAAATGCAATTTCAAGCTTTTTAGTGAAAAAAAAAAGAAAAATAACCCAATTTTTTTTACAAAACAACCCATATAAGTGGAAAACACCATAAATAATCTGTAACTAAAATATCTAAACAATTAATTAATGTTAAGGTCCTCAAAAAAAGACATAAAATTGAGCACATGAATGAAATTTCTAGCTTTTTAGTGAAAAAAAGAGGTCCTCAAAAAAGACATAAAATCGAGCACATGAATGAAATTTCTAGCTTTTTAGTGAAAAAAATAGAAATAACCCTAAATTCGTAAAAAATAATATAAATTACCTTAGTCTTATAAAAATACTAACCACGTAATAAAATAAAAAATAAACTTGATCTCATCAAGTAAGGCTTCAACTTTTTTCGGTATAAAATATGAAAACTATAAAATAAAAGTATCTTACCATGTATAAAAGTTATTATTAAAATTAAAAAATATATATATAAAAAAGATTAGAACTAATTTAGCAAGAAGCGGAAAGTAAACACTTTTGAAAGTGTAAATACTTTTACTCTGTTGAATTTTTTTTTTATTTTATCGATAACAGCAAAGTTATGTATTTTAAAGTTAGGAAAAATATTTTGATGTTAAGCAAAACCTGCTCCATCTCGTTTTAAATAAATGTTGAAAATTTGGTCGAAATTGATGCATTGTAACGAAAGTTTTTAGCGAACACCACTTATGAAATTTGCATTTTATTAATATAGATTTACAGAAGGGATTATATTAATAAAAAATAAATTGTTTTAACACATTTGATGAATTTATAAAAGAATAGATGCCTTTTGCTCATATATATTCAAAAATTGAGATTTATATGCAAAAAGGAAACATCAACCGTTTAAAATACCCAATATTGGACTTTCTTGATATTATTTAAGCCTCCCACACATATTCGGTAAAATGAATATGCCACAATACCAGCTTTTTACAGAAATCATAATATGTTAGATTTGCACATAGAAAATAGAGAACAAGGATTGTTTTTAATGAATATCAAAAGGTAGATATACCCCATCCAGAAAATGATAATTTTTTGTCTTGAAAAAATTACCATATATGATGATTTACCTACTTTACTCATTATTGTTGACTCTATTTATTTCATTGAAGTTAAATGCATTTTTGTTTCAGTAATTCAGCAAAAAATAATTGTGATAGAGTCGCCTTTTTTCTTTTTTAAATATACAAGGTGCGTTCATTAATTTCCAGGACTGCTCTGTATCTTTGAAAAAATAAAACAAATAAAAAAACTAATTCAATATTTTTCAAAATATGCCCCTCCTGCCTCAATACACCCGTTCCATCTTTTTTTCCAATTGTCGAAGCAGGAGATAAAATCACTTTTTGAGAGGTTCCTCAAGGTTGCCTTCGATTCAGCTTGTATCATATCAACGTTGTCAAATTTCCGTCCTTTCAAGTTAATTTTCAATTTAGGATAGAGGAAAAAGTCATTGGGGGCTAAGTCGGGGGAATAGGGTGGATGAGGGATCTGTATGGTTGAATGCTTGGCCAAAAACTGCAAAACAACATGGGCTGTGTGCGGCCGCGCATTACCGACGTGAAGTATCTAGTCATTGTTTTGCCATCTTTCAGGTCTTTTAAGGCGCACTGCCTCCCTTAAGCACCTCATTATCCCCAAATAAACAGATAGTCCAGTCACTGAAGATAATTCTTCTGTTAGATTTAATTAACTCCTTTATTTTGAGCTTGTTTTCCTCGCAACGAAATGATCTTGGACGCCCAGTATGCTGATCATCGTTTACCTTTTCCCGACCTTTTTGGAAGCGTGAAAATTATTCAAAAGTTCTTGAACGGGATAAAGCTGCATCGCCAAAAGCTTCTTTAATCGATTCATACGTCTCAGTATCACTTTTTTTTTTCAATTTAAAACAAAACTTAATGCAGATTCTCTGCTCTTCGAAATGGCCATTTTAAAATTAGAAATGCGAACCTTACAAGGAAGTTGTTTTGTTCTATTTTTAGATCGGCGCGTGCGCCACGAGACTCGTGCTTTCAGTCAGGTGTGGTCGAATGTCCAATATTCAACTCTGTAAAAAATATTTTCTCTAGCTTTTTTATTTATTTTATTTTTTAACCAGTCCTGGAAATTAATGAACGCACCTTGTATATTCATGACTTCCCCTCACTATCTTTACTATGTGTTATGTGTATAATAGATGCTAAGTTATCTCTACTTGATAAATGTAGTATGAATATCATTTTATTATAGATATTAACAGTCTAATACTGAGCCCAATTTTATAACTTTACTTATTTATCCTGTCTGTGGATTTTGAGAACATTTTCATTTTTTCTTTTTTTTATTGACAAAATCAATTAATATAAGCCTATCATTCATTACCATATATCACAAAATCATAAATTAAAATTATGTAAATTTTGCCGAATTTTCTTCCGAAAATGTTTTGAAATTATTAATTGTATATTATACAATTGCAATATACATTAAACGATACTGAATTTGCAACATCAACTAGTGTGCAGAAAGGTTTGAAAATCTGCATAAAGAGAGTACCAATATTAAACAATAAATTATCTTTATTAGAAAAAAAAACACCTATACACTGAGCGGCATCGCTGTCCTCTCAATATGTTGAAGGACCACCGCAGGTGTCTATGCAGGCAGCAACACGTTTTGGTACCGACTATAGAGCATGCTCATGTTCCGATAATTCATTAAAAAAAAGTGTCCCTTCAATACCTGTTATAATATTATCATAATATGAAGAAATAAGAACATATCAAATAAGATATGATAAGTATCAAAAAGAAGTGTAAGATAGCTGATATAAGAATACAACCTATCACGAAAGCAAAAAAGTTGACCCGCTATCTGAGACTCAGCACCTGGACTGGATTCTATATAAGTAGAGCGGAGGCAAATGTCAACTATCATCTGTATCAGGTAAGTTCATCAATTGAATAGTCGTACAGGACATAGCACCTATGTTCTGACATCATTTTAAAAAATGATCTCTTTTGCATTATCTGAATTGCCTTAACTATTATTTTCACAATCTTATTATTATTTTAACATAAGACATTTATACTTGCACTTTTATTTATCCCATTTTATTTTTTTGAGGATAACACAATTACCTTTTAGTAATAGGTAAAACCATTAACGATTGTATAGAATCATAAAGTGATTATATAATAATAATCACTATAAAAATAAAGGTCAACTCTCCATTCAAAATAGACGCCAGAACTTGAAGCAATCGTTGATTTATATTTTGCAGGAGAAGTGATTTTTTTATAGATCAATATTCTCCCTGAAAAATATATAAATATTGTAGCGTAGAAATCAAGTCTTAGTATATCTGGAGATGTGAAAGTATTTATTGATGGCGTCAGTACGACTAGTCGTCAATTATCAACAAATTAACCCCCACTATTTACAGCTAGAGAATATCGAGCAAGCAAGCTAGGCAACTAAATGATGATTTAGCAAATGTAAAATTTTAAATCTGATTCAAATATTTCCGTTGAATAATTAAATTAAATATAAATTGTTTCTTCTCCACAATATATTTCCATCTGATCTAATAATTATTTTAAAATAAATTTAAATAAATTTTGTTTGATTTTTATTCCATTAGATGGCGCTTTGCCATATAAAAATGCCAAAGTAAGCGGTCAGGATAGGCTTTTAAAAATAGAACAACCTGACCTTTTCCTTTTTTTATTTTTCACATGAATATATCTATTAGCATATTTTCAAAGTGAAACATTCGTTATAAAAATGATTTATTATTAATGAATGTATTGGAATATATTTTTTTTGTTTCAATTCAATGTTATACATTCTCACTATACATATACTCTATAGAACAAACATCATTATTCATAATACATGCTTGTAGAGAATGTAAGAATTATTTTATTTATATACCAAATCGACTGAAGGTTCCTCTGTTATACAGGCGTGTTCAAGGATGAAGTTGGCCATTCTACTGACAATCGCGGTGACCCTCGTGGCCGCCAGCACCCACCACGGTGGTGACTGGACCCAGCTCGCTCGATTCACCAACCGCCTGGCCTTCCAGCTTCACCCCTACTATGGTGGTCATGATGACAACACTGTCTACTCCCCGCTGGCCATCTCCACCTCGCTGGCCATGATCTATGCTGGGGCTCGCGGCCAAACTGCCCAGGACTTCTCGAAGACCTTTGGGTATGATGGTTTCGACAACGTGCACCAGTATTACAAGGATTACTACCAGCAGCACAATGACTACACCTGGGCCTATGGAATCTATGTCCATGAAGATTACTCCATTCAGGACTCCTACCAACATCTAATCCAGAGCTACTACCAGACTCCCGTGCACCATGTTGACTTTAATAATAACGAAGAGGTCAGGCGCGAGATCAACGAATATGTGAAGTCCGAGTCCAACGGCAAGTTCCCTGAGTACCTGGAGCAGGAGCTGGAACCCCAGACCCGCCTGTACTACCTGAGTGCTGCTTACTATGGAGGTAGTCTGAAGTACCACACTGGAAAGTCCTTCACTGGCCAGTTCCACAGCTATGGTGACCATGAGAGCCAGGTGCCCTTCTGGACCTTGAGAGGTCCCATGGACTACTACTACTCCCAAGAGTACAGAGCAGTTCGCATCCCCTTCCACGACAATGATGAGTCAGTCTGTTGGTAGTTGTCCCAGAGCACCACAGCAGTCTGGACCAGATCAGAGAGCACTTCTCCTACAAGGAGTACAACCACATCTGGTCTCAGATGCAGCACACTGACGTGGAGGTTCACCTTCCCCACTTCAGTCTAGACTACTACCAGCCTCTGTCTGATGTCTTCAAGTCTGCTGGCTACCACTATATGTTTGAGGAGGGAGCAGACTTCTCTGGACTCTCCTCTGGGGATCTGTACGTGTCCCAAGTGGGTCACCGGGCCTACTTCGAGCTGGAGGATCCCAGCAGCTATGACTACGACCACCATCACCACCACCACCATGGCCACCATGAACATCACGCTACGGTGAAAGTGGACCATCCTTTCCTGTTCTACGTGCTGGACCACCATACTGGATTGATCCACTACTCTGGCTACTTCAGCCATTTCTAATATATCTCACCTACAAATCTAATAAATTATAGTTTTGCCATTTAAATTTGGGTTGGATGTCATTCTTGAATGCAAATATATTTCACGCATATTTATATGTATATACATACTTAAAAACTCTATTCATACTGCACTATGCCTAGCCATTTTACAAAAGGCTGTGTGATACACGACGACATTCCTAAGTCAACTAATCATCAGGCATTTGTTTGAAATTTCGATTTTTTCAAAAATGCATTTGTCTTCAAACGTTTTACTATTCTATTAACAATGTTACCTATATCAAAATACGCTATCCTTTTACGTCCAAATTTTTTTATGGATGGCTACCTATAGTTCTCTAGTAGAATATAAATCAATCGAACGATTTTCAAATCTTTACACAATTCGAAAATCTCTCTACCCATTTCCGTATAACAACCCCTCAGATTTATAAGATAGCTCAGCCTTATTTATATTGATTAAACATAGAAATACGGTCTAAAATTTAGCATGGTGTTATCTTAAGGCAGAAAGCAAAGGCGTGAATGTCTTTTCATAAACTCAACCAAGGAATCAGAAAAATATCAGCAGAAATACACCTGAAGACAATTTTACCATCGTTTATTT
This sequence comes from Cordylochernes scorpioides, assembly GCA_030710605.1. Classification (NCBI taxonomy): domain Eukaryota; kingdom Metazoa; phylum Arthropoda; class Arachnida; order Pseudoscorpiones; family Chernetidae; genus Cordylochernes; species Cordylochernes scorpioides. The sequence goes on from CP092863.1 coordinate 15,244,215, forward strand.
TGCAATGCTAATATTGAAGCAAAAACGATATGATCTTGTCATATACATTTCTAAGTATGACATAAAAAAGAAAGAAAAAATCATCAATTTCGAGCTAAAAGAAAATCAAATCATATTATATAATACAGGATTATTGGATAATCAGAAATCATTGTAAGAATTATCTTAGGAGCTAACAACGGCCAGATCAATACCACTGTTGGAATGCGATAAGGACGCTAAAATAAAGCCATATATGGCATGTTTTCCCCAGAGAAGTCAGAGTGCAATAGAATCCATTTGCTGATATTGACTTTAAAAAGTTTAAGACAAGAAATAAAATTCCAACTTCCAATATACAACCAAATAATTATAGTTCGTCATATGAAATTGGGGTTTATTCGAATTTTTATATTCAATTCTCGATTTACATTCAGATTTTGAGTTACTCAGGTATATTATATAACATTCCTAGAGGAGAATACAAGGTATGATAAAAAAATATACCGCATTAAGGCTATTACTTTATTTATATAAAACACACAAAAAAAGTATTATTTATAAGACCTTACTGCATCACAATGCACTTTTGCCATCTTCCAACTTTGGAAGCACTTTGAAAATACATCTACCTGTATGCCTTGCAGAACCTTTAGCGATTTCTCTTTTATGGCTTGTTTCGTTTCAATACATTGACCTTTAAGAAGTGTAATCTTCAATTTTGAATAAAGATAAAATCACTCAGTGCTAAATCAGGAGAATAGGGTGAGTGTGAAAACACAGGGGGTTTATTTTTGTAAAATAAGCGAGAACTACATGAACCATATTTGGACATATGTTATCAAGATAAGGCCTCCAATCATCATTCTGCCATCTTTCAGGGCGTTCCTCTCGAACAGTCTCCCAAAACTATTGAAAAATAGTAAGATTCTTTGTTATTTGTCGTCTCAATTCGTATGAATTCATGATATACGAATTCTTTGAATAATAAAGGTTGGTGGATTCATCATGGTAATGCATAGCCAAATGTGGCTCATTATGTCCTCGCCTATTTCACCAAAATAACCCCCTTGTGTTTTACACCCTCTCCCTATTCTCCTGATTCAATACCAAAAGACCTTTTTGAGTTTAAACATAAAAATTCCGATTGAAGGCTACTGTTTGCACAATACAAACGATTAGAGAAAAATTACTTAACATTTTTGCAAGGCATACAGAAAGACGAATTTTTTAAGTGTTTCCAAAGTTGGCAGAAAAAATGGCAAAGGTGCATTAATGCAGAAGGGTCTTATTTTGAAAACTTTTATTATTTTTTGTATTTTGTGAATAAATAAAGTTATAGCCTCAGTGTAAGAATCTTTTAAACATATCCCGTAGTTATAGAGATAATGAAGTTAGAAAACCCCATGTTTTAAGATATCTAGATAGAATTCAAAATATTTTCTATTTCATGACTGAAATGTATTAATTTACAAGCGGATGTACCCGGCTTCGCCCGGATTTTACTCGAGTGAAAGTTAACCTAACGAATATTTGATAAGAAATATTTTCCGAGCAAATATCCTCTCTCTGCTGATTCGAATTTTATGAAGACATTATATATATATCTTTATATTTTTATAAAATTGATTTAGTAGAGTGGATATTTGCTGATGCTTTTTTTTGTATTTTATAAAGATATATGTAAATATACAGGGTGATCCAAAAGTCTTGCACAATTTTAAAAATTAATAACTGCGCAAATAATTGCGCTAGAGCAATGCGGCAAACACCATTATGTTCAGGATGCAATGGGATTTTTTATGGCAAAATGTGAAATTGTTTTTAGTTACAATATTATTCGCTAGATGGCGCTCTACCAGAATCGAAGAGTCAGCGGCCAAATTGCTTGATAAATTGAAAAATATAACTGATCGACATGTTTTTTTCCTTTTTGAATACCAGGAAAGAATCCTAATAATATCAAATGACAAATTAATAAAACACCACTTCGTCAAAAGCAGAAGAATCGGTTGACGATTTTTAAATACAATCAGAGATATGTAAAATAGGTAAATGCAAATTAAACATGCAGCAAAAAAAAAAAAAAAATTGATATTGTAGTTTGCTAGAATCCTCTCAGCGATTTAAATTTCGAAGATAATACATTTCAAATTTTTTAATTCAACTCTTTCTCAGCATCGACTACACAGGTCTACAAAATTTTGAAAAGTTTTTGATGTTTGAGCATTTAAAATGCTTTTTTGGTAATCAAATGGCGCTGATTCCGTATCTGCACTTAGGGTTTCTGTATGTCATCAAAATCTATAGATAATGAACATAAAGTGTATTTTTCACCAAAATAATATTTTCATAAATAAAACTGCCAAGTCCTCATGATTGCTTCATAATTTTTACAATCATCACATCTCAAAGTTATTCTAAAACATACGCCATTAACTTATGCTATGAAGTTCACTAACTTATGGTTCCACGATCTGGTACAACTTTATACTCAAAAAAGTCAAAGATAAATTAAACTCTCTGCAGTACAAAATTTTGAAGCACAGTACACAGGTTTATAATTCAACATCTATAAACTGTACTCATATTGTCGCTAGAACACCAAAGCTCACGGATTTTATTGAGACAAATATACTAAAAATAAATATTGGATACAAAAAATCAGATCCAACTAAAAGAAAAATTATATCTAATTTTATAAACCATAAATTTGAGGAATACTATGAGGGTGCCAATGATAATTTCAAGGGATTCTTTGATACTTTAAGAATTCCTAACTATGTTCAACCCAACTTCTATAACGTGCAATTTTTTACTGGACATGGTGACTTCAACACATATTTGTTTAGAATTGGCAAAATTGGTTCACCTGCATGCACTTGTGCAAACGAACAACAAACCCCTGAACACCTTCTGATAAAGTCTCCATTAACTTCTGATCTAAAGGAAGAAAACCAACTTTACCTGACTAATACAAAACAAGCTGCTTGCAATAAAGACCAATACATTAAGTTTAATATATTCTGCAGGATGTATATTTTGAGGCGAAAATGTTGACTGTATATATTTCAAGCTACTATTTCTAATTACTATATGCAAAATTTGACATCCAACGCTTAATTTTCATGCTTCCCAATGTTCAATTGTGTTAATTGTATATAATGTAATATATACACGCAATTATCCAAATTGTGGATATGGCGTGTCTCTCCCAAACTGTTAAATAAATAAATAAATATAAAAATAAAATTTTAACAATTAAAATAAATAAATCACTTACAAAAATTATACCATCACTTATAATTTGAAATTGTCAAAATTAAATAAATATTTAAATTTTTAGTGAAAATATATTTCGTAAACCCGGGTAAGACAACAAGTGAGTTGAAAGCAGTCGGGGTTGAGTGGCAAGGCGTGCAGAGTGGGAAGTCCGCACGGGACTGTAAGGACAAAGTTTGGGATCAAAAGACGATCTCCTAGTACGTCTCACGTGGCACCAGGACCAGGGGAAAGTTGAGGATTAACTGAGGAAAGCTCGGCGTCCTGCATGAAGCCGAGGAGGCAGGGAGGAACCAAAACGGCGGCCACGAGGGCCGCCGTGAGACCTAGCACTGAGCGGGCCCTGTACGAAAATATCCACTGTAACCTAACTAACTGTCAACATCCGGACCAACGCCCCTTTTTTGTCCCTCTCTGGATCCCCCGGTGTCTGGTGGCAAGCTGGTGTCACTTTGAGACGACTAGAAAAGACGTCATACTTTATTACTTACATATCACATTGTTTAAATTACGATATATCTATCTATATTAATAAAATGGAAATTTCATAAGTGGACATCACTAAAAACTTTCGTTACAATGCATCAATTTCAACCAAATTTTCAACATTTATGTAAAACGAGATGGAGCAGGTTTTGCTTAACATCAAAATATATTTCCTAACATTAACATGCGTAACTTCGCTGTTATCGATTAAATACAAAAAAAAAAAAATCAACAGAGTTAATTTTATTTATATATAAATACAAAATTAAATTTCAACAGAGTTAATTTTTTTTACATACTAGCTAATAATCTCAATCTAAAAAATATTCAATACAAGCAATTTTAAGATAATTATCATGTTTCTAATTTCGCCTATCAAATATACAAATTTATAGTGACCAACATATGCAAATTTTATCTTTGTTTTTATTTTACTTGATATCGTAAACATATACATCCATTGTAAGCATTTTTCTGTTCACCTTCCGTGGTTTCTCTTTTCTCTGATAGTTTTTAGGTGTAGTATATTTTCTTATTACTAGACTACAAACATTCCCTCGAGAAAAACCTTGGCGAAGCCGGGTACATCCGCTAGTATATATATAAAATTGAATGTCTGTCTGTGTGTACTCTATAGATTCAAAAACCATACATCCAATCGCCGTAAAATTTTGGGATATTATTAGGTATATCCCCGGGAAGGTTTTCGAAAAATAATTTCCTGAATATCTTGAATATCCTTAGAGTTATTTGCAGATTTGTAGATTTAACTCGCAAGCAGCGCCACCTTGCGACGGAGATAGGCTTAGGCAGAAAGTCTGCTCCACGCCTGATGACCTTGGGTCTTTCAGGGCTAATATATTAAGTAAAACTAATTCAAATATTAGTGCTTTATAATGGCTATCTCCTTGAGGTTACCGATTTAAAAGTTTATTTTCAAATTTTAGATTGTATAAGAAACATATTTTATTTTAAGTATTGTACTTTATTTTAAAAAGTTCAAATAATTGTGCAAGACGATATATACGATATATAAAAATCAAAATAAATAATGTGTATCGTTTAAATATAAAATTCGAATTAATATAAATGCGATACTAAAAATTAAATAACTTATATAGAAGCTTTTGCATAGTTTCGTCCTGTAAGCATACCAACTTGATAAAAGTTTCCTGTTTTCCCTTTGAATTTGCTTGCTACGAACCTCTATTCATTTTTGAATTGGTAGAAATCAGACGATAACCATAGGTCATACCCATTCAAAAGTTGGTTAAGGTCGTCAATCCTTTGCGAACAAATGGCAATATCCACGCTGGCGCTCTCTCCGCAGATTTTTTTAAATGATATCCCGTGTCGTTTTTTTTTGTTTGTTTAATTTGAGAGCCACCCCTCGCTTGAAGCAAATCCTTTAATCCCAAGAGACTGCGCGAAAGACTTGAACATGAAACCGCCGACGGAACGTTTTGTCCTCTACACTGACGAAAACACTTAACCAAGCTCTGATCTCTGCCCGTAGAGCGTGGGAATATTGATATCTTACTTTATTTAGTTTGTTCGGGGGCTGGTCTGGCTTGAGAAAGTCGCCGGCAACGTTTTCCCTCATATCTTAATTTTCAGATAGCATCTCACATATTAATAAAATCAAGTAAAGAAGAGCTTCATTACGAAATTAGTGCTTTATTATTTTAAATACAGCTATTCACAAATGTTCGTTTGTGGCAAGAAACTATTCCTTTAACTTCCAATTACCGAGGGAACCAATTAATATTGATTTTATTCAACTTATCGAGTATTTTTCAAGGGACCGGGAAAAATATTCACTAGATAAAATGATGCTTTTGTAATGTAGAAAATTAGGAAAGACATAATTCAGGATGACACGGCAATTTATTTGAGACAAGAATAATGATACAATTTCAAGGCAAGATACTATTCCTTTAACTTCCAATTACCGAGGTAACCAATTAATATTGATTTTATTCAACTTATCGAGTATTTTTCAAGGGACCGGGAAAAAATGTTCACTTTATCGAGAGATTCAAATTTACGAGTTTCAAATTATCAAAATATATATATTATTTTTTAAATAAGTTCATAGAGAATTGTCTTAACAAATGTTCGTTAGACAAACCTATACTCGGGTAAAACCCGGGCAAAGCCGGGTACATCCGCTAGTATATTATAAATAAAAGGATTTTCTGCTTGATTTTTTAGTATTTTTAAGATTGAGATTATGATCTTGAGAATTGAAGAATCCAACAATAATTTCAAATATCGGATATAGCGTGTCTTCTTTGCAACTAAATAAATTATATTTCTATTATATATATCAATGCATTATTAATATATATATATATTATTTTGGATAAAAGGTATCTCCTGAAAAAATAAACTTTTATCCGGCAGAGTTTCCTCACCACTCTGGAAGTACCTGCCTCGGCGCGTTACCCTTTTTGGCGGTTCACCCCCAGGAGCCCTAAATGGTCCTGAGAAGTCCTATTCCACTTCTAGCTTTTACTAACCCCACCATCGGATCTGACCTGATGGCGCCAGCAAAGCTAGGGCCCTAGAACTGACCAATTGTTAAAGACTCGTGTCCCAGGAAACTGAATAATTTTACAAACTAAAATAAATTTGATATATATTTTAAATAATATAAGCTATGAAAATAAGAAATTCATGTTCACAATTTCATATGATGTCGGGATATGATTGATTTATAATTCCAGAAAATGAAACATTTTTTACAAAGTTAATTTAATGGTTCATCTATGATAGAGATGATATCTGACAAGATTCTCAAGGAACATTATTAAGATTATAAGATTGTATTTGATGACTGTGTGGTGATATCCTTACATGTAGTTCTTGAAATTCTAGTAGCATCTAGCAATTGGATTCTGTTTCTTAAAATTATTTTCTATACGGCGACATCTTCTTGATAATATCAGTGTAATATTAATAACACATTCAAAGTGATTGTCGTAAAGATAGAGGCTGCCTGGCCGGCAATCGTTGTTCTTCAAATATAAGACACTTCGACGAGTAAATCTTTTTATTGTCTGGCCGAAGTGTCTTTTATTTGAAGAACAAAGTGATTGTGTATGTGTAAAAGGTATATTTTGTTTTTACTTCTTGTACATACAGTATTGTTAATGAAAATCACGGTGGTAAGAGGTTTGTGACTACTCATACCTTAGGTACACCAAATGTCTTTACTAGTAATATCAGGCAATGGAACCATAAGTTAATGTCTGGATATATATTAAGAAAATGTTAGAAAGCAATAAATAACGAAATTAATTTTTTTAATTCCAAAGGGACTAAATAATTAATAAAAGCCCAATTTATTGTCAAAAAAAAAATGCTCTCTCTAACAGAATTCAAATGTTAGAAAATCTTTTATTAACATGTCATAGGTACTATATATGAAATCCGATATATAGGTGAAAAGTATGGTTTCAAAAAGGAGGACATTACATGTAACCTAAGTGATCATGGCGCGAGGGGAGGTTGTTTTATCTAAACTAAAACTACTTTCTATACATGTGAAACCTTATTATGAATATTGTACAATGAATATATACAATTCTTATAGCGATGGTTTGGATATCATATTCTTATAGATAGATAATTCAGGTGGTATGATTCTTGAGAGTGTTATATATTTTCGTATATGTTGTAAAATGGAAGACAAACTATCTGAGAAGCCAAGATTCCAAAGTAAAGTTGGGGGAAGATGGGTGTACTCCAGCTGCGGGGTATGACCATGTGTCAGGGGAACAGGTGCCAAAAAATGGCATTCGTGTGGAGGGGAGGTCAGAGTCTGGTCACATCTGCGGAGAGTGGAAGACGCGGAAAGTTGCCTCCAGGAGTGTGGATGATCCTGCAAGACGGTACCAGGACCACGGCATCAGAGCGGCCTACAAGGTGGTGTAGCACAGGCTGGACGTGGACAGCATGAAGCGGAACGTTTACAAGGACGATCCTTCTGATAGCGGACATTTGAGACAAGTCCATCTAAATGCACCTAGTTCTCAATCCCATTAACAGCTGGCAATCTACTTATATATTTGCCTTATTCTGTCTGTTTGTTTGTCTGTTTGTCTGAAGCTCACGGATAGAATGCGCGCTCATTGGCTGCAAGGGAACACGTGTCCTCCCTGCCCCCCTCTAGACAACCCTGTTATTCAAAAACCATACATCCAATCGCCATGAAATTCTGGGATATTATTAGGTATATCCCCGGAAAGGTTTTCGAAAAATAATTTCTTGAATATCTTGAATATCCTTAGAGTTATTTGCAGAATTGTAGATATAACTCGCAAGCAGCGCCGCCAGACGGTGATAGGCCTAAGCTTGCTGCTCCACCCCTGTTGACCTTGGGTCGTCGTGTGAGTCACAGCATGATGCAACAAAAAACACTCTCTTTGGGGATTGCGGCGTCAACAACCTGTAAGTTTATGCCTCTCTCATAAACCTGTCTATACAGACCACCCTGTCTATAGCGACCACTCTGGACAACCCTGTTATCAGCTGTGTGATACATCCACCTGTCTATACAGACCACCCTGTTAATAGCGACCACCCAAGTCAACGTTTTTAGAATATATTCGCACTCGGGTAAACCCCGGGCGTTGCCCGGGCCATTCGTCTAGTAAAGTATAACGAACTAATCTGTATCCACAAGGAACCTACATTAAACCTTGTACGCAAACAACGACCGCTGAAAAGCGTCATAACAATATTGAAGACAAAGCTATGGAATGGTTTAGAATAATTATATACGCATTTATATAGTTTGCTGATAGTGAATTTCATATAGGTGAAATATGTCAGAAATTATTTATGATTATATAACTTCGATATTTGTAGCTGTTTTAAAAGTTGCTAACCAAATACAAAATAAATATATGTTTAAAAGGTAGAATTGACCACTATTCGGTGTCAATGGTCTCCGAGATTTCAGTATATCCGTGTAAATAGACAGGGCACTGACAACCTTTAACTATAAATTTTCAAACAGCATATTTCACTTGTGCACAAGTTGCGCAACTTCTGTTGATAATGCTATGTACCACGTGTGCACTCAGGAAAAGGGCACAATAGAATGTCTCAGAAGTGGGCATTTTTTTTGGTATATTTACGAGATAAAAATGAACCACAGTCAAATAATTATGGGTTTAAACAGCCCTTTTATATATTTTTAAAGTATAAATTCTTGATACGAAGCATATAAAGAGAAACGATAATTATATGCTATCTTGACTAATCCCATGCTTACTTGGGATAATTGAGAAAAACATTAACAGCAAACCCATCTAATAAAACGCCAATTTTGGATTTGAAAGAGCTAGATATAATGTACTGTGGGTTTTAGGTAGTCAAATTGGAATAAATTGCTGTCGCAGCAATCAACATCTTTTGAACAATGGCGCCTCAGTCAGGTATGCGTCCACTGAAATTCAACAGATAATTATTTATATAAAGCAATAAGGCCACGTCTATATATAAGAAATGAAAGTATTTAAAAACTTGAATGTTTATTTTATACACAAAACAAACTTCTACTGTCCTTACTGCAATGACAAAATATTGGGAGGGCTTGGCTCATCAGTGGTGGATCTCTTCCAGCAGTTTCGCTAATTTAATCTACCAGACCGTTTCTTAGAGCTCTAATACTGTATTGGACTATTCTGATTTTATACGCTGCACTGAAGGGTGGAATCTTAGAAATGATCCAATACAGTATTAGAGCTCTGAGAAGCGGTCTGGTGGATTAAATTGGCGAAACCGCTGGGAGAGTTCACCACTGATGAGCCAAGCCCTCCCAATATATTTTTTCATCGCAGTAAGGACAGTAGAAGTTCGTTTTATGTATAAAAGAAATATTCGCGCTTTTAAATCCTTTTATTTTATATGTATAGATGGCGCGTTATTGCTTTGTGTTAATTTATTCCTAACTGGCCTTGTCTTTATAGTTTGCTGAAGAGCATTGCTCGAAGCAAATATTTGAATGTAATTCTACTGTCCTATAAGCTTATGTCCATAGTTTACTTGAAAACCATTTCTAAGATTCCATCCTTCAGTGTAGCATATAAAAGCAGAATGATCCAATACAGTATTAGAGCTCTGAGAAGCGGTCTGTTGGATTAAATTGGCGAAACCGCTGGAAGGGTTCACCACTGATGAGCCAAGCCCTCCCAATATATTTTTTCATCGCAGTAAGGACAGTAGAAGTTCGATTTATGCATAAAAGAAACATTCGCGCTTTTAAATCCTTTTATTTTATATGTAAGTAAACTTAATTGAACAAAATCAGCAAGCAGCCCAGGCAGGAATGAATATGTATTATATTGGTAAACTATGGACATAAGATTTTAAGAGAGTAGAATTACATATGCATATTTGCATCGAGCGAGGCTCTTCCTCAAACAATATGGACAAGTTGGGCATAAATTAATATAAAGCAATAACGCACCTGTTTGCGGAAGAGCATTGCTCGATGCAAATATTCATAGGTAATTCTACTGTCCTAAAAGCTTATGTCCATAGTTTACCCGAATACCATTTCTGAGATTCCACCCTTCAGTCTAGAATATATAAGCAGAATAGTCCAATACAGCATTAGAGTTCTAATAAGTGGTCTGGTAGGGTTTCACCATTGAGGAGCCTAGCCCTCTCAATATTTTTCATCGCAGTAAGGACAGTATAGAGGTTTGGTTTATGCGAAAAAGAAACATTAGTGCTTTTAAATACTTTTATTTCTTAGATACATATTTAGTTAAAAAACAAAAGGGGCATCTATATATGAGATATAAAACCATTAAGCATTTCTCTCACAAATAATTCAAACATCTCTACTGTCCTTAGTGCGATAAAAAATAATGAGAGGGCTTAGTTCATCAGTGGTGAATTGTTTTATGAAGAGCAGTGCTCGATGCAAATATATATGTGATATTCTACTGCCCTAAAAACCCATGTCCATAGTGTGCTAAAATAACATACCTAAGATTCCGTCTTACTGTCTCATATATGGGCAGAATTGAACAATACATTCTAGAAGCAGATGGCCTCCCAAATCTTTAGGTCCATAAAGGGGCAGGCTTAACATTCCCTTAGCTGTTATCCTTCTCAATAGCCAAGCAACAGGATCCAAACTGGGGTTCGGATTTGGTACTGGAAAAACCAACTCCCAGATTAAAGCACCTAGAAGGATTTATATACCGGTGGCCTTCAGTCACAGCACAATAGAGAAACTATCTACTCTGTCCAGCAGGGACCGCGGCCACCAGTCGACCCTGTTAACCCACAGCTGAGATAAAGTTCAGCTGCCACGTCGTGGGCTTTCTCAAGAAGCTTGCTGTGAAATCTCAGCAGTTCAGTTTCGATAGCGTTCCCCGCTCTTCTTCTCTCCTCTTTCATACCCACCACTCTTGGACAATCCAAGGCGTGCTTGGACAATGGCGTGCTCCCAGATCCCTTTCTCCACAGACACAATCAGGATTGCTTTTAATTTTTAAATCTGTGGAGACTCCTGGGAAAGAATCCATGTCCCGATACCACTAAGTTTGAGGGACATAGCCTTTACATAATACTTGGGCGTGTTCACCCAATTGTATACCTCCCTTTTTTTCCGCTGTTCCTAAATCTGTCTAACCACAGGTCCTGGACGTGCCCCCTGACTCTCCTATACACCTATTTTTTGGTTATTGGGAAATCCACTGATATTCCTTTCTGGCATCCATCCTTCGCGAGCCTATCTGCCAACTAATTTCCTTCAATGATGCTAGTTTATTCGGGGCTCTCTTTCATTCCATGGCACTTCTATCACCACAAGGCGTCTTTCCTATATATCCAAATGATTTTCCTGATGGACTCCTCCTCTAGGTTCAACCCCAGGGGGACTAACCCAGCGTGGACCAACAGTGCCTCTGTGCTGGTAGTATGGTATCTCCCTGTGATCCCAACGGCCGCCGTACTTTGCACCCTTTCCGATGCCACCTTGTGGTCCCTATTTCGTTGCCTCCAGGCCCTGTAAGCGTAGTATAGTAGTATTGGCTCGACGCAGGAAAGGTAGAGGTTCTTAAAATGGTACCCTCCTTTCCCCTTCTGTTCAGAGACAATCTAGACAGCCTGCATAGCACCTCCCTACCTTTCGCCACCATCCCATCAGGTGTACCTGTGATGCCTTTGCAGTACTTGAAGGCTGATAGGAGCATCGGGGGTAGCTGGGCGTCACTGGAGCACTGGAGGTGGTCTTAGAGTGCTGAGGTAGAGGTTTAAAAATTTGGAATTCTTGTAATGCGTACCACGTAGTGATGAAGAATAGGTGCCTCGAAATTAGGGGTCGAGTTCTTCTATTCAGAGAGCGTTGTCGAGTGCCCTATTCTGACTAAAAGTTGGTCTTGTGTGTACAATCCTTCAGTCTCGGTGTTCATAATAATTACTTCTTAACGTATATGTAGTTGAGGTACAAGGGTTATTTGGTCTTGGAGTAATTTTCAAAGTATTTTAGTTGCGACAAACTTTGCGTAGATGACATCGGTTTTTCCTGGGAATAGGTCTACGAGGGTCTCTCACACTTCGGTCTTTAATTTTGTATTAACTCGGCCTGAAAAGGTCTAGCAGATAATGGATAAAATATTAGAGAATATTTTTTTCTAGTCTATGCTGTTGAATAGAGTAAAACTCGGATCTCCAGTGCCTGGGGATGTTAAATTTCAGCCAAGTCTGTCTTCTTCGTCTTATAGACTAGAACCGAGTTGTGTTAAAAGAAAAACTTCCTTTCTGGGGTCACCATGTGCATTCAAGGCTTTAAAACGGCCTCCAGGACATTGATGTAGGTGTCAGCGTTCACCCTGAAGCCCTGTTCAAAGAAGTGGGGAGACATGGCATCCCTTCAGTGCTGATGACGCCAAAGAAGATCACGGGAGCAGGGAATCTCGCGTGCATCACGAAAGGTGCCTTTGAGGGTCTTTACAAATCCAACGATCATTCCTGGCATTTAAAATTTGGTCCTATTCAACCTTCTTTTCATCAGAGAGGAACCTCAGAACGCCACAAGAGTCATGTGTCAGGTTTCTAAGGAAAGCAGTAGCCTTTCCTTTTCTGCTTTCTTCATAGCCTCAGTCATCAATTGGTGTTTCTAAAGGGCATAAGCTTGAGACCATAGTTGCTCTAATGAAAAGTTCTAATTGTAATAGGTCAATACCCAACTTCTTGTCTTTGGCTCTCATGATCTTTTTTCCAGGGTCTCCATCAATCTGGACATTTGACAAATTCTTCGTCACTCACCCTTTCCGATCGACGCAAGTGCTTTTTCTTGCAGACGTTCCTTCTTCGTCACTGTCGACCTCATCAAACTGCTTCTGTGCACATGTTAAACAGTGTATTCTGGAAGATTAAGAAAATCCAATGTTTCTTTTAGTCTCCTCTCGGCACGCCGAGAAACGATTATGGCGCCTTCTAGATTATCATATTGTTATATGTTGGGATGTAGATGGATTTTGTTCACTAGTGATGCCGTAGAAGAATCCAGAACGAGTTCACATTAAAAGGAGGAGATTTTATTATTACAGTAACAAGGAAGATGATTGTATAGCGAAATGCACGGTATAATCAAAAAGTTCCCGAACTTTTAAAAAATAAAATATAAACAACTTTTAAAAAATGTTGTAATCGTAATTGAAATTGTAATTGAATCAATTTTACTGTAAATCATAATGTCTAAACTATAATTTAATTTAGCAACGCCAGTAAATTCTCATGCGTAGTTTTCATTTTAGGCATATTTTTGTTGTAAGTATTTAGCTCGCGTCGGTTTCTGCAATTTCATCATTTGAGCAAAGTGCAAATATTAAATTTTATGTAAATTTGAAAAGTTCTTTAACATAGACATTAGCATTAATGAATGAGGCTTATGAAGACGAAAAATTGTCACGAACGCAGGTTTATTTCTGGTATAAACGTTTTAAAGATGGCCGCAAGAGCATCGCAGATGATTCAAGGTCAGGTCGGCCATTGACATCAAAAACGGATCGCAATATTGGACAGGTACGTGATTTAATTGTTGCTGATAGAAACTTTACTATTGATAATATATCAGAAATACTTGGAATTTCGTATGGTAGTTGCCAAAATATTATTGGTGATAATTTAAACATGATGAAACTTTGTGGTTATTTTCTAACGAAATTTAACAGATCAACAAAGAGAAACCAGATTATCAATTTAAAAAAAGTTTAATTAAACTGCAAATAATGATTCTGATTTTTCAAAAAGAATAATAACTGGTGATGAAACATGGTGCTTTCTTTTTGATCCAAAAACCAAAAAACAATCACTCGAATGGCACACACCAAGTTCTCCAAGGAGGAAGAAAGTTTGTCTTGACAAGTCCAAAGGAAAAGTAATGCTTGTAGTTATTTTCGATTATCAAGGACTCTTGTCTATTATGAATTTATTAAAGAGGGTAATACTATTAATAAACAGGTATACAAAGAAATACTTGTGCGCCTTCGTGGTGCGATAAGAAGAAAAAGAAACAAAATATTTTAATCAAAACAGTGGAAATTACTACATGATAATGCCCCTGCTCATAGAGCCCTTATTGTTCAAGACTATTTAGCCAAACACTCTGTATCTGTCTTGCCGCATCCTCCTTATTCTTCTGATATCGCCCCATGCGATTTCTTCTCCTTTCCAAAACTTAAAATGACGTTAAAAGGGAGGCGCTTTTCATTGTCATCAGAAGTAATTGAAAATGCGACGGTGGAGCTAAACAAGCTTAGAAAAATTGACTTTGAACTAGCATTTAAACAGCTTTTTTCACGCTAGAAAAAAATCTGTAGATAAACAAGACTCCTATTTTGAAAAATTCATGTTTAAATTACTATACTATGAATAAATAATTAATTTTTAAAAAGTTCGAGAATGTTTTGATCCTACCTTGAATTAAAGTTTGACATTTTTTTCTCAAGGTGTGTGCATTTTATCACTTTAAATTATATTTCTATTATATATATATCAATGCATTATTAATATATATATATTATTTTGGATAAAAGGTATCTCCTGAAAAAATAAACTTTTATCCGGCAGAGTTTCCTCACCACTCTGGAAGTACCTGCCTCGGCGCGTTACCCTTTTTGGCGGTTCACCCCCCAGGAGCCCTAAATGGTCCTGAGAAGTCCTATTCCACTTCTAGCTTTTACTAACCCCACCATCGGATCTGACCTGATGGCGCCAGCAAAGCTAGGGCCCTAGAACTGACCAATTGTTAAAGACTCGTGTCCCAGGAAACTGAATAATTTTACAAACTAAAATAAATTTGATATATATTTTAAATAATATAAGCTATGAAAATAAGAAATTCATGTTCACAATTTCATATGATGTCGGGATATGATTGATTTATAATTCCAGAAAATGAAACATTTTTTACAAAGTTAATTTAATGGTTCATTTATGATAGAGATGATATCTGACAAGATTCTCAAGGAACATTATTAAGATTATAAGATTGTATTTGATGACTGTGTGGTGATATCCTTACATGTAGTTCTTGAAATTCTGGTAGCATCTAGAAATTTGACTCTGTCTGCCTGTTATATAAAAGACAGAATAGACGAACATAGAAGAAATATTAAAAACAAAGACCCCAAATCTCTAATAGTACAACATATCAGAAACACAAATCACGATTTCAACCTAGCAAACCCTAATATTCATTACACAAACATAAATAGTAAATACAAAAGATTAATACTGGAAGCACTGATTTCATCAAAATATAATAGTATAAATAGACACATAGATATCCCAGAGACATATGATAGGCTGGTCCAAAAACTAAAATAGAATTATCCGTTTTATCTTCATCACACCACTTAACAATTTAGCATTTAATAATATCAACCAATTGACTAATTTACATAGCAATAATTTTCTTAAATTATAATATAAAAAACTTCATAAATAATCCTAGATATGCAAATATTAGCTTATATATATATGTATAGATAAATATGGGGCATATATTGGATATAAGTTAATTAATCGGCCAGTATTTCTAGGGGCAACACGCCTCTCTTTATCAAGGCTTTTCTTTGATTTAAACTAAATCACGCGGGCATGTGATCCACTCACGCTATACAAGACCAGAGCAAGATATCATTTAAAGAAAAAATATATATTTGTACATACATGTTTATTTGAAATTGTAGCCTTTATTCCTGTAGAAGGGCAGCTTGCGCCCGAAAGCTCGAATTAATTTTACAAATAAAGAAACTTATCCTTATCGAATCTAATCGTTATTATAATATATTGAAAGGATTATTCGTCTTAAATCTTTTTATTGTCTGGCCGAAGTGTCTTTTATTTGAAGAACAAAGTGATTGTGTATGTGTAAAAGGTATATTTTGTTTTTGATTCTTGTACATACAGTACTGTTCATGAAAATCACGGTGGTAAGAGATTTGTGACTACTCATACTTTAGGTACACCAAATATGTCTTTACTAGTAATATCAGGCAATGGAACCATGGGGTTAATATCTGGATATACTGTATATTGACATTTATAAATAGATATAGATATAATGATCTCAGCCAAAAGGCTGAGATATGATATTTTTATAGAGAGATGTTTTGCTGTTAGAATTTTGTTCCTGCCTACTAAAAATGAACTGGCTAAATACTAAAAATATTCCCCGTAATAATTTTTTATCTAATAATAAAACATGATACAGCAATATTTTCATCATCTTTTTCAGACTAAAAACAACTATTTTGCCCAGAACTTGGTCAATTTCAATTTTCCTTAACTAAAAATGAGACAATAGACTTCCAGAATTTTCTCTAACTCTTGTTAAAATATCAGCCAGATTAGGTCCGTATTGAGAATTGTATGGAAAACATATATATACATACACTGACTTTTATACATATAATATTTATAAATTAGGATCTCAGATCAGAGAAGCGATATTTTATAGCGAATGTTCCCGGCTTCGCCCGATTTTTACACGAGTAAAAGTTTGCCTAACGAACATTTGTTAAAACGATTCTAGAAATCATCCAATCCCTACTGAATCTATACATGTCAATATAACTTTATGTTTGATAATCTGCTCCACCTAGCTGTACCCGTTCACACGTTGCTGTGTTTGAACAAAAAGGCAGTTTTGATACCTCAAACATAATTTATTAATGATCAAATGTATACAATACATCAAAATGAAAATTAATAATAAAATTATCCCTACATATATGTCATTTGAATATAACATATGTACAAAACATAGATATACATAGTTGATGGCAAAATAAACATGCTTTTTACTTGTGATATTAAACAATATTTCAAAAGAATTTCGATTGATCAATAATTTTGTAATTAATAAATATCATCATGAAATTAATTTGATGATTGATGGTGAACTTTATCTTAGTAGTGTTAGAACCCCAACTCTGATTTTTAAACAATTTTTCAAAAACCTTCTCGGGGATATACTCCCAAACTTTCACGGCGATTGGATGTATGGCTTTTGGATCTATCGAGTACAGACAGACACACATTCGTTTATATATATATATATATAGATTTGTGATATTTTGAAAATGTTAAAAATAAATGATAAATTAATTTCATATGAAAATATTTAATAATTAATTTCATATGAGAATATTATATAATTAACTAGCGGACGCACCCGGCTTCGCCCGGGTTTTACCCGAGTAAAGGTTTGTCTAACGAATCTCTCAATAAAGTGAACATTTTTTCCCGGTCCCTTGAAAAATACTCGATAAGTTGAATAAAATCAATATTAATTGGTTCCCTCGGTAATTGGAAGTTAAAGGAATAGTATCTTGCCTTGGAATTGTATCATTATTCTTGTCTCAAATAAATTGCCGTGTCATCCTGAATTTTGTCTTTCCTAATTTTCTACATTACAAAATCATCGTATCATCATGATAATATTTAGAGCAGATTGTTGAATTATAACAGATAAATTAGAATATTTATCTTGATTATTTTAAAGTGAAAAGTTATTTCAAATATTTTATTTGCTAGAAACCTTCCCAGTCCTATACTAAATAACTTCCCAAAGTTTTATGGCGTTCCAATGAGTGGTTTGGTCAGGCATAAAGGACAGACAGACACACATACATTCATTTATATATATATAGAAGATATTATATGAGAATATTTAATAATTAATTTTATATGAAAATTTGAAATTCCTTAATAAAAAGGCAAAAAAGTTAACATCGAGCTAATCTCAAAAATAATTTTGTAAACTTTATTATTACAAAATGACACAATACAAAAATAAGGAACCAAAGACAAAATGTATCAAATTTCAAATGCAACGTCGATTGAAGAAAAATATTTTGATATTTATATTTTGAATGAAATTTCATTAAAAATTATTCAATGATTTATTAAAATTTGGTGTACACTTCGGTCACGAAACTATTCCTAGAAGATTCTTATACTATTCTTCAAATGGTCTCTTTATGGAGAACTCTAAATGTTTTAATAATTTTAGACCTTTTATACAAACAAGCCAATGTTGACTTGGAGTGAATTTTTCGAACGATTTTGATTTCTAAAGGAGGTATATCGTGTGACGGATTGAAATATTTTGTTTATTAAACATATATATTTTTAAAATACGAGTATGTATTATATTATACAAAACACTAACTTCAATTTGGTAAATTTCACTCTGGTAGTTGTCCGTAGTTGTTCAATTTCGGGAATAGGAGATGTCTTCGCCTTATTTTGATATTCTACTCTGAATTATCAACATAAAAAAAGTCTAAAGATAGTAAGAAATAAAATTAAATATTTGAAAGAAGTTACTTATCAAAGAGTAAAACGTCATTATACTGATATATATTTGTATTTTCAAATTTTGTGTGTGTCCTTTGCGTAAATATTTTACTATTTATGAGAATTATTTTAATAGAAAATCTCTTTCAACCCACAGAATAGTTAATTTTGTATAAAGTGTATTTGTTCTTAGTTTAAAATCAGATTTGTCCAATAATTAAGTGAGATCTGTAAAATTCTTCAAAATAGAATTAAATTTTCGTATAAAGAGTGTGTTCAGTCAGTATGCTTTTTTTTGTCGACAGAAATCTTCCGCTGTTCTTCCTTTAAAAACAATTTCGATTTTAATTTCATCATCAAAAAGGTTAAAAAAGTAGATGCACTTGCCTGAAACAATTATACCTTTATTTGTTCATCGTTTTTATTAAATACCTTGCCTGCCTCGAATACCTTTTAAAATATTTTTTGGATATTTATATTAATTATCTCTCTAATAGAGTAAAATGTCTTAAATATAATATTTTAGACATGGATGCCAAAATATGCCAGTACTAAACTCTTGACAAATCAATATAAAACCCATACTTGGGTACTGCATGATGTGCATTAGGTGAATTAGAAATAACGACACTGAAATTTCAACTGAAATTTATCGCAAGTAAAAATATAAATTTATAATGAAATTTGGCATAGTAGTAGTTAAAATGATATAGCTTTGAATTATTCTCAGTGAAGATTCAATTATTAACTGAAACAGTCTCGAGGCGAATGCTGAATGAAGCTCAGGCGAGGATGACCATGTCCATTTGGGTCATTGAAATAGGAAGCGGTTCCTTGACAGACCAGATGGTGTACGGGGAGCTTTGTTGACACCTTTCTCAACAAATCTCCATACATAGTAGTCGGGGGATTGCAGTCTGAAGAGTTAGGGGTCAAATATCAGGACTCTAGTGACTGGTAACCTTAAGTATCAGTCACGATTGTGTCTTTTATACCTTGTGGGTTTCGTCGGAGTCCTGTTGGAAGACACTCTTTCCTGCGGCCATCATGTCCATCCAGGCTTCACAACATTCTCCAGAACATTAATTTAGGTGTCAGCGTTCATCCTAAGTCCCTTCTCAGATAAAGAAAATAATGAAATCACCTTCAATGCTGAAACGCTGCTGATAATCATCACGGAATCAGGAAATTGCGTATGCATCAAGAAAGGTAATTATGAGGGGACTTTACAAATCCGGGGATCATTCCTGGGATTTACCTTTTGGTCCACGTCAAAGTAATTTTTATCAGAGAAGAACCTCAGTGTGTGTATGCCACAAGAGTCAAGTTTCAGACTGTTTAGGAGGGCAGCAGCTTCTCCCCTTCTGTTATTCTTTATATTCTTAATCAGCAACTGGCTTTTCTGGAGGGCAAAGGATTTGAGACCAAGGTCCACATATAAAGTTCTGACAATTGTAATTGATCAAACGTCCATTTTTTGGCTATGGCTCTCATGATATTCCCAGGATATCTATAGATAATAGATATTTTGACAATTTTGCGCCTCTTACCCTGTCCGATCGACGCGTGGGCTTTGCAGACATTCCCTCGTTGTTACATTCAGTCATTCTTGATATGATAAACAGTGGATATGGGCAACTTATGCTATTCTGTTGGGAAACTTTACTGTTATATTATGCCTAAATGTTACTACAAAGTGAAAAATGCAAATCTTATATATCTGAAGTATCATATGTCTAATGGACTGCCGAAGTTTTTCTTAATTTACCTGATTCAACTTGTATATTCTTAAGGTCGAATAGTGATATATAGACTCAAATTCCAAGGAAATACCTCTTTTCAATTGTCTAAAGAAAATTATCACATTTATATTGGTTCGTAATCAAACTCTATGTTTTCAATATGCTCACAGTTATATATACCCTATACAAAAAATACCAATTAAATTGATGTGATGGTATTTTGACTAAATTAGCAAAGCTGTTGGGAGGGGAAGAATTCACTACCACAATTTATAGTGGAATTATGTAAGGCCATATAGAGTCTTTTAAGACAAGATGACTATATCCAGAGGTATACAATGATGTGAATAAAATGATAGTGTTTAAATTTAAAAAGAGACAAAAGTGAGCAAGAGACTGATTTATTTAGAATTAATATTTTAGAAATGGCTGAAGTAACCCGAGTAGTGGATCAATCCAGTGTGGTGGTCGACCACGTAGAACAGGAAAGGATGGTCCACCTTCACTGTAGCGTGATGTTCATGGTGGCCATGGTGGTGGTGGTGATGGTGGTCGTAGTCATAGCTGCTGGGATCCTCCAGCTCGAAGTAGGCCCGGTGACCCACCTGGGACACGGACAGATCCCCAGAGGACAGTCCAGAGAAGTCTGCTCCCTCCTCAAACATATAGTGGTAGCCAGCAGACTTGAAGACATCAGACAGAGGCTGGTAGTAGTCTAGACTGAAGTGGGGAAGGTGGACCTCCACGTCAGTGTGGTGCAACTGAGACCAGATGTGGTGGTACTCCTTGTAGGAGAAGTGCTCTCTGATCTGGTCCAGACTGCTGTGGTGCTATGGGACAACTACCAACAGACTGAGTTCATCATTGTCGTGGAAGGGGATGCGGACAGCTCTGTACTCCTGGGAGTAGTAGTAGTCCATGGGACCTCTCAAGGTCCAGAATGGCACCTGGCTGTCATTATCCCCATAGCTGTGGAACTGGCCAGTGAAGGACTTTCCAGTGTGGTACTTCAGACTACCTCCATAGTAAGCAGCACTCAGGTAGTACAGGCGGGTCTGGGGTTCCAGCTCCTGCTCCAGGTACTCAGGGAACTTGCCGTTGGACTCGGACATCACATATTCATTGATCTCGCGCCTGACCTCTTCGTTATTAGAAAAGTCTACATGATGCACGGGAGTCTGGTAGTAGCTCTGGATTAGATGCTGATAGGAGTCCTGAATGGAGTAATCTTCATGGACATAGACTCCATAGGCCCAGGTGTAGTCATTGTGCTGCTGGTAGTAATCCTTGTAATACTGGTGCACGTTGTCGAAACCATCATAGCTAAAGGTCTTCGAGAAGTCCTGGGCAGTTTGGCCGCGAGCCCCAGCATAGATCATGGCCAGCGAGGTGGAGATGGCCAGCGGGGAGTAGACAGCGTTGTCATCATGCCCACCATAGTAGGGATGGAGCTGGAAGGCCAGTCGGTTGGTGAGTCGAGCGAGCTGAGTCCAGTCACCACCGTGGTGGGTGCTGGCGGCCACGAGGGTCACCGCGGTTGTCAGTAGAATGGCCAACTTCATCCTGGAACAATAAAAGATATTTGAAGGTGAATATAATTGCACTGCTTTTAAAAGTGATTTTTTTTCTTCAGGATACAATGGATTAATGCCCATCATTCAAGAAAAACATTCAAGATTAATTTTCCATAAAAAATTATTAATTGAATATCGATATTTAAGAGTATATTGGAACATAGTTATCAAAAATAAAATATCCAAGAAAGTATTACAATATTTTTCCAGGTTGGTGCATATATTTAGAGATATTAAAAATGGCATATCCTGACCAGGAGCACATGTGCTTTACAGAAGGCAGAGCGCCATCTGGTGGAACAGAAATCAACTAAACATTGATTTAGCCTGTTCCCTGATATTTGGCCAAACCAATTACTTGATAAATCAAGAAAAGTCATCCACGAACGCGTTTCGCGCTTTTGGCGCTCGTCAGCGTGGAGTAGGCTGAACCAGTTCGACCAAAAAATATTTTTTTGGTCCCAGATGGCGCTCTGCCTTCTGTAAAGCACATGTGCTTCTGGTCAGGATATGCCATTTTTAATATTGATTTCAACACCTGATCTTTTTTTCTTTTATTTTTTTCTTTTATTTTTTAATGTGCTAAGCGTATTTACGCAAGTTTGGCCTTAAATACCCATTTCTTGGTTTTTCAAGAAGCCACTGGGACCAAAAGATATTTTTTGGTCGCAGTGGTTCAGCCTACTCCACGCTGACAAGCGCCAAAAGCGCGAAACGCGTTTGTGGAAGGCTTTTCTTGATTTATCAAGAAATTGGGTTGGCCAAATATCAGGGAACAGGCTAAATCAATGTTTAGTTGATTTCTGTTCCACCAGATGGCGCTCTGCCTTCTGTAAAGCACATGTGCTCCTGGTCAGGATATGCCATTTTTAATATTGATTTCAACACCTGATCTTTTATCTTTTATTTTTTCTTTCGTTTTTTAATATTTAAAGATGTAACATGTAATTCTCTAAATGACTCACAACTCATCTAGAATCTCAATACGAAGTTAGATTTTTCAAACTAATCATGAAAATATTTCTTGTACAATAACGATAACCAAATATTCATGTTTAGGTGATATTTATTTTTATGGATTGGCATTATATATTCAGAATATTTCAGTGTAATGTTCAGGAATTATTTTTACACCTTTAAACCACCTTGATCCGATTCATTTACCTATAGCTGAAAAGAACAGGGTATTTATCGAATAAATGCTATTGAACAACCGGAAATACCATTTTTACCTCCAAAAACCAGATTCCCAGGTTTTCATCATTAATGAAGTATTGCCACACATTCACGTGCATATTTTCACTAATATAAAAAATAAAGTAACCTATATAAAAATGACATTTATTTATAAATTTTAAAAGACATATATTGTATGTATATATTGCATACTGTTGTATGGCGAATCCATACAGGGCAATGTGCCCTAATAGAAGCCTTTTTGTTGTTTGTTTTGTTGTATATATTGCATATATACATTTCTCTTAGGCAAATATGTTTACTCAAGTTACAAAAATATTTACGATGTACACATCAAATGTTGGATTGATTTTTCAACATGAAAAATGTAAGTATTTTAATCTTCTAAAATATAATGAATACTAGGAAGAATCTGATAAATCAAACAATTTTCATCATTGTGATAGATTTCACTTTATTGAGTTTCCTTAAATCAATAAAATATTTCCAGTGAAGTGATTAAAAAATAATTTTGTAATATTGCAATTTTGTAATATTGCAATTTTGTAATATTGCAATATAAAAAGCTTATCTTATAAAGAGTTTCAATTTTGTGAATTTAAGCTGCTTTTTAAAGCATCCTGATAAAGTGTAACATAAATCTTTAAATGTGAAGAGAATTTATTGCTTATAGCTACATAAATCCTAGAGTAAATGCCATATATGCATAAATCGATAGAACAATTAAATAATTCATAAATCCACTTCTAATAGACAGTAGAAGAGAGGACTCACCTGAGATCCAACTGGGAAATATCAGAGGAGCAGTCCAGTTAATATACCAGCTCTCAGGTGACGGATGGTGAGATAACAGGCCATCTTTGCACCGCGATATTGGTGATAACTATTTTTTTCCATCGATACAATCTGATTAAAGAAATATATATCTGGAGGTCGTTTTTTATCCAATCAAATATCAGTGTGTGGCAATTATTATAGATTTATGGGAACAAGGTGAAATTTGGAAACTTTTATTTTTTTATTTAACAATTGCAGAGTACACGCTATATCCACAATTCGGATATTTGCGTGTGAAATATATACATTTAAATGAAAAATAAAAAAGAAAAAGTAGTTTAAAGAGATATATACACATTTACATAACAGTATGCAAATTGATTACATTACTAGTCACTTATTTAGTTAAGTACACTTTGCAGAATTTGTTGAATCTTTTTTTGGTGTATGTCCTTAGTGTAGACCAGATGTTGCATATTTGTTATAGGAAGTTGATTTAGTTCCCTAAGGTCAGCTGTCAGCGGGCAGTCAGTTAATAAGTGTCTGGGGTTCTGTTCTTCGCTTCCACACGAGCATCCAGGTGATTCAGCTTTGCCAATTTTAAACAGGTATGAGTTGAAGTCGCCATGTTCAGTGAAGAATTGCACATTATAGAAGTTAGGTTTGATATAATTAGGAATTTTTGGGCCACTGAAGAAACTTTTGAAATTTACATTGGTCGCTTCGTAGTATTCCTGTTGTTTCTGGTTTATAAAGTTAGATATTATGATTCTTTTTGCTGGAAAAACTCGGTTATAATCTATATTTATTTTCAATATTTTTGATTCAATGAAGTGTGTGAGCTTTGGTGTTCTAGCAATGATATAGGTACAATTTGACGATGTCGTATTGTAGGCTTGTATACCATGTTTGAGAATTTTATACTGTAGCGAGTTTAAGACATGCTTCATCCTACTACTATATGAATCCCTGAAAGTCTTAATCCTGCAGCATTATATAAATTACAACACACACAAGCACCGTGTCATAAAAGTAAAAGCACTGTAGAGTTATTGAAAGCTATAAATATCAAAGTTTGACTATGGACTGGTAACCTTTTAGACCATGACCAAATTCAAAATATTTGGAAGTTATCGAAAAGTGAAATGTCTAGAGAGGAAGAACTAAATAAAGGTCAATTAATCGACGATTTAGAAGAATCATCATAAACATAGAAGAAACCCGATATTATAAAACTCATACCAAATAGAATTCAGGCATAATTGACAACACGAAGCAATTAAATGTTATGAAAATATAGCAAAAGGCTGCAAAAATTTCTATCAAAATATATTTTTATATTTATATACATATATGTATTATAGTTAAAAGTGTTGTAATCAAGTTTTATTCTTTTAATATTGTAACAAAGTATTTATTAATTTTATTATTTTTATTAACAGAGTGGTCATTTTTTTATGTTTATATATTGCCACTCTGTAAATTTCCCTCGTGCTTATCTTTTGTTTACCATTCATAGTTTGTCCTTGCCTGAAATAAATTGTTGTCTCCACCTGAAATTTTTGTCTTTCTTAATTTATCACGTGGTATTTTGGTGGAGATGCTGGGTAAGTTAGAGAAGACAAACTGAAAACCGCCGAGAAGACCTTGAAGCCATGGGTGCTGTGATCTACATTTTCGGAGACTTACTCCAGGATTCCACCGCCGTGCTAAAGCCAAGACATTCCTCGAAAATGACAATGTCCCTATAAACGATACGACGACAAAGCCGCTCTTCACGCCGAAAGAAAAAAAGGACGCAAAGGTACTAGGGACAAAGTTCCAAAACTTCGATGAAATCCTTGGCAGAAGCACGTCAGATCCATGTCAGCATCTACAATAATTGCTAGCTGTGGGTCACAGCTCTCATAGGGAAGAAGCTATGTGACAAAGTATTTATTAATTTTATTATCTTTATTAACAGAGTGGTCATTTTTTTATGTTTATATTTTGCTACTCTGTAAATTTCCCTCGTGCTTATCTTTTGTTTACCATTCATAGTATGTCCTTGCCTTAAATAAATTGTTGTCTCCACCTGAAATTTTTGTCTTTCCTAATTTTCCACGTGGCAATATCATCGAATAAAATAAATAATTTCCCCTAACCTCTCTTTGTTATTATTATTTTTAATTAAGTAAGATATAAATCATAGCATGAACAAGTGTCCAACAAATTATTTATATATATATTTATTTGAATGTTTGTGTGCGTGTTGGAGTTTAATTTTATTATTACTCTGTGTAAATGTTTTATAATATTTGACCAGGAGTGCCTGGTCACGTGTGCGTGATTGATTGTATATATGGTGTGTTTGAAAATAAAGTGTGTTATGTTAAGTTGAGCTTTGTGAGACTGGTCATTTCACAGTAGTTAGAGCTCGGAAAGCCCGCTTCATTTAGGACAAAACCTCGGCGCTGCCTATACCTCTAGGTTGAAGAGTGAGCAAAGAGAACCAGCCAGAAGAAGAAGATCGGCTAACATTTTGGTCCCTCGAGCCGGATCTAGGCTAAGGTTAAAGTTATAGAGGTTAAAGAAGTTGAAGAAGCCTAAAGAGGTTAAAGAAGTTGAAGAAGCCTAAAGAGGTTAAAGAAGTTGAAGAAGCCTAAAGAGGTTAAGAAGTTTAAGAATCCTAAAGAGGTTAAAGGAATTGAAGAAGATAAAGATAAAGAAGGCTTATGCAAATTTAAGCAAGATTCGAAAAAAGAAGAATTTATGCAAATAAGGTTTTAGGAAAGTTTTGCAAATTGGATTAAAAAGATAAGGCCGAGGTATAGTGCGTTAAGCAATAAAAGGTTAAGTAAAGATCAAAAGGGCAAGTTTAGAATGAAGCGGGCATTAAGAAGTAGAGCCGTTAAAAGAACGATTATTTCCAAGTTGATCAAAAGGGCAGAAGCGGAGTTGGATGAAGAAACTCCTTCTGAAATTATGGTAGGAACGAATTATACACTCATCGAAAGGAATATAGCAGATCTTCGGGATGAAGATGAGTTGATCTGGAAGTTGATGCTAGAAGATAAGGAGAATGATGACAAGGTGCTAGAGGAGGAGAGGGATACAGTAATCCATTATTATGAGAAGTGGATAGATCTTGAAATTAAGACAAATCACTTCCTCAGCTCTCTGATGAAGGATACGGAAGCCCTCCATTGTGCTAGTTCGAAAAAGGGCTCGCTGCCTGGAACGGGAGTTTGCCGACTGCCCAAATTGGATATGAGGATCTGCGATGGAAGCAGTTTAGAAGTCGGGATGAGTGAGAAGCCAAGGGTTGTAGGAGTTACCTTGATGAAGGGAGTTGATCCAGCTTCTATTAAGGAAAATGCTGGGATTGTGGTATCATCCGAGCAAATGGTAGAAGAGACATCCAAGCAGATTGCCGTTGAAGAAAGTAAAAAGGCTCAAGTAGTAAAAGGGCATTTTGCTGAAGACGGTGAAAAGGCTCAAGTCAAGAAGAAGTCTGCTGTAGAAGTTGACGAAAGTCATAGGGCTGAAGTTGAGAAAGAATCCGTTGAAGCAGATGAAGAGAAAGGGCTCGATGTGGAACAAGGAATGGATTCAAAGAACACTGAAGAAGTGAAGCTGCTATATGCAGAACAAGGTACTGATTCAAAGATGGCAGAAAAGCTATATGCAGAACAAGGTACTGATTCAAAGATGGCAGAAAAGCTAGATGCAGAACAAGGTACTGATTCAAAGATGGCAGAAAAGCTAGATGCAGAACAAGGTACCGATTCAAAGGTGGCGGAAAGGCAAGACGCAGATTTAGAGAATGGGAAAGACTCAGAAGCTGAAACCAAGGACAATGAAGTAGGGGATTCTAAAACTGCAATTGAGGCTTATGAATCGGTGAGCAATTCTAAAGCGGTAGCTGAGGGCGCTAATCAAGTGGAGATTTCAGATGGTGAAGCTGAGTCCATTGATGATATTGAGGAAAGAGTTGTCAGAGTTCCAGCATCGAGGAAATTGGTGGAAGCGGGACAGACTGGAGATGTGGAATTTAAAGTAAAGGGATACTATTTGCCTGATCGCCCTGTATTTGAGTGTGGGTCCAAAACGACGCCTATACGGCCAGTGCTTGACGGCGCTTCCTGTCGAGGACGCAACGGACTCTCGTTGAAACGATATTTGAGGAGGAGACCCTATCTATTGAGAGGAATCCCTGAGATAAGGATAAAACTTCGGGAGAATAAATTCGGGGTTTTGGCCGACCTGAAAAGATATTTCCGGATGATCGCCATTAAGGAAAATGATTGGGACTACCTTAGATTTCTTTGGAAGAAGAAGATGGACAATTGATGGTTTTTGGGCGGGAAATCGTTGTAGACGATTTTAGTTAAGTGCCCCGTGCCTCAAAATCCGGAAGAAAAGGAAATGGTTGAATGATGATGCAAAGGTTGGAGAAAGTAAAACGCTTTCTAAACGGGGTTGTACCATCCAGATCACCTATGTGAAGAGAGAGCCAATAGAAAAAAGTTCAATTGGCAAATATCTTCCAAACAATAAAACTGGAACTGTAATGGCACCAATGTTATGAACTCCGGCCAGTTCTCCAAAGGGGCAAGTGCCTACTCCGGCGAAAGATCTTAATTTAGGAGACAAGTCTCCAGAAAGGTCTGGTAAAAGTGCTAAACTGGAAAGGATTGCGAATCCGGTAGATTATAGGACTATTATATTGAGTGGTTTGAGATCTCTAGAGAAGATTTCGGAATCCTATGACTGCTCTAAGCCTGCAGACGATACCTCTGAGCCTTCAGACGATACCTCTAAGCCTGCAGACGATGCCTTAGCATCAGATCCTGATTCTTCGGGAGATAAAGCTCAAGGTTCTCAAGAGGTTCCAGAAATTGCAGTAGAAGATTCTGACGAAAAGTCTGCAATTGAGGATTCTCAACCTTCAGAGCCTCTTGATGTGGAGGGTTCTGGAATGGGGGCTTCAAGCGATGTAGAGGTAAGAGCTCAAACAAAGAGCCCTAAAGCCATATCTTCCAAATACCTTGCATGAAGAAAGAAGAATCCAGCATAGACTTGGAAGAGGAAGACACTGGAAGAAACGAGCCCTCTCCGGCCTCAATCACCTTCAAAGCCTTAGAAACCACAGATTCTAAAGAAATTGATCTGACGATTTTGGGCAACATTGCGAGAGAACATTGCGCACAAGGGATTACATTTGAACAGTCCAGGGTTATAAGGACATTGGGTTTGGGATGGATCCAAGGTGAAGACTGTTTCTTGTATGACGTTCAGTCGTTGGAAAAGACATCGGCGACTACCACGAGCGAAATGCTTTCCTTCATCGCCAAGTTGGAAGATCCCTTAAGATGGTTGGCACCTGTCCTTGTAACAGGAAAATAATGGTTCAAAGGTTGTGGATAACGGGATTACATTGGGATGATCCGATGGATGAGTCATTGATTGAAACATGGACTGATTTTCATAGGAAGTTTGAGAATACCCCGATGGTTGGGTTTCGGAAGGAATACCCAGGGAGTAAAATTGCATGGATTCGGTGATGACTCTGAAGACGCCTATGCGGCAGCTGTTTACATAAGAATTCCCACTGATGATGGAGTCAGTGTAAGACTGTTGGCATCAAAGACTAAGTTGGCTCCCATGCGGAAGATGTCAATTCCACGCTTAGAATTGTGCGCGGCTCTTCTGCTGACCAGACTAGTGAAATATATAATGGAAGAGTTGGATATCAAACTGGAGAGTGCTACCTGTTGGTCTGATTCTACCATAGTCTTGAGTTGGTTAAGAACTATGTCTGGAAATCTCCCCACTTTCATCGGCAATCGTCTCGCGGAGATTCAGAGTTGTCCACAAGTCAGGGAGTGGCGCTATGTTCCCACAGGAGATAATCCAGCGGATATTGCCTCGCGAGGAATTCTGGGGTCCGAGCTGAAACAGTCTTCCATCTGGTGGACAGGACCTACCTGGTTGTCAGCGGAATCAACGGAATGGCCTAGAATGCCTCCTGTGTTTGAAAACCAAAGTCAAACTTAGCTCCTGAGTGTTCATGCCCTCAGTGAAACACCTTTCTTGGTGGCCATCGGAGAGATGAGCTCGACCACTTTAGGATCAATGAAGCGCACGGGCAAGATTTATGGTTTGACATCGATCCTCGACGATCAAGGAATCCTTGGAGTCGGCGGTAGATTGAAATGGGCTCCATCTATGACATATGAACAAAACCATCCTGCGCTGTTGCCTTCATCAGGAAAGGTGGCTCAGATGATTGTTAAAGCGGTTCATATGCGGACTTTGCACGGAAGTGTGCACCTGATGCTGTCCACATTGAGACAGAAGTATTGGATGCTGAGAGCAAAAGATCAGGTGAAGAGATGCATTCGAGAGTGCGTGACATGTTGTCGATACAATCGCGTCACTCAAGGCCAGCTAATGAGCGATTTACCCAAGGAGAGATTAACACCGGGTAAACCCCTCTCAATCAGTGGTGTAGATTATGCTGGACCTGTGAACCTTCGAATGTCCAAGAGTAGAGGTCGAAAGACGGAAAAGGGCTACATCTGTCTATTTGTGTGCTATGTGACCCGAGCCGTACATCTTGAATTGGTCCCAGATGCCTCTACACCCACCATCATGTCGGCTTTTAAGCTATTTGTAGCTCGAGGAGGGCATTGCACTCAGCTATATGGTGATCAAGGAACAAGTTTTGTAGGAGCTGCACGACAATTACGTTCACGTTTCTATCTGGCTCAGGATCAATTAAAAGAACTAGCTGCCGTGTTAGCTAATGATGGAACTAAGTGGAAGACCATCTCTCCCAATGTCGACATCAATACGTTAGTATTGATAAAAGAGGAAAGAATGCCCCCTGCACGGTGGCTTGTGAGCAGAGTGGTGGAGACACATCCTGGGAAGGACGGCCTGGTACGGGTTTTTTCGGTGCGGACATCGGTTGGAGTGCTCCGAAGACCCTTGGTGAAGCTGGTGCTGCTTCCGGTGGCCCCTCCGGAACTTGATGTGACCCATCAACTCGGGGAGGAATGTTGGAGTTTAATTTTATTATTACTCTGTGTAAATGTTTTATAATATTTGACCAGGAGTGCCTGGTCACGTGTGCGTGATTGATTGTATATATGGTGTGGTTGAAAATAAAGTGTGTTATGTTAAGTTGAGCTTTGTGAGACTGGTCATTTCACAGTAGTTAGAGCTCGGAAAGCCCGCTTCATTTAGGACAAGACCTCGGCGCTGCCTATACCTCTAGGTTGAAGAGTGAGCAAAGAGAACCAGCCAGAAGAAAAAGATCGGCTAACAGTGCGAAAAAATAATAGAAAAAATGAAAAACAAATATTCATTTTTTTTCCATTTATTTGAACATACTTTGAAAAAATTATCTATAAAGAGGAAGAAAATCTTCAAATAATATCTTTGAATATGTCTTGCATTTTCAAAAGTTAAAATGAAGGAAATCAGGATGCTAAATTAATAACCATCTGGAAATGCTCTTTTTGTTATAATATTGAAATATTTTCAATAAAAATATACGTCTCCCATATTCATATAAAATTTAAAAGTTCAGAAAGAGAGAATGAATGCAATCAAGAACGCTCCATTTTCAAATAAAATACATGTAATTCATTTATTGAATGCATCAAAACATTTTGACCTTGTTGGGCTGAACACTAAAATATTTAGAAAAATAAATAAGTAATAATACTTGCCTTGGCAATTCGAACAAAAGACAACATCTATGCCAAGTTTCATGGGTATGACCCTAATCATAAGTTATAAAATTGGCCAAATCTGATAGATATTTCTTTGGGGTAAGGGTGTAAGGTTACTTTTACGATCCTTTTATTGATGAGTGCTTCACCACCAAACCTTATTTTACATCCAGGAATTTGTTAAATTTTTTCAAAACCGAAATTTATAGATCATTCATTGATTTAAATCTGCTACTTCTGCTCAAGGAATTTCAAAATATACATTGTTTTATAAACAAAAGAAAATTCGCAGAGGAAAGAGTTTATTTTATATATATCGCTACTGTAGCGTAGTTATACCTGTCGAAGGGCTGTTGAGTCCAAAAGTTTGTATTGCCGTTATATATATAAAATAAACTCTTCCCTCAGCGAATTTTATTTTATTTATAATTTACAGAAGGGATTATATTAATAACAAATACATTGTTTTAGCACATTTGATGAATTTATAATAGAATATATGCATCTTGCTCATATATATTCAAAAATTCAGATTTATATGCAAAAAGGAAACATCAACCGTTTAAAATACCCAATATTGGACTTTCTTGATATTATTTACGCCTTCCACAAATATTCGGTAAAATTATTTTGCCACAATACCAGCTTTTTACATAAAACAAAATTTGTTAGATTTTTACATAGAAAATAGAGAACAAGAATTGTTTTTAATGAAATTCAAAAGTAGATATACCCCATCCAAAAAATGATAAATTCTCGTCCTGAAAAAATTACCATATATGATGATTTACCTACTTTACTCATTATTGTTGACTCTGTTTATTTCATTGAGTGGCCATCGACCAATATAGGCCTAAAAGTTGATGAAGTTAAATGCATTTTTGTTTCAGTAATTCAGTAAAAAACAATTTTGAAAGAGTCTCCTATTTTCTTTGTTTTAAATATATATTCGTGACTTCTCTTCACTATTTTTAATATGTGTTCTGTGTATAATAGATGCTAAGTTGTCTCTACTTGATAAAGGTAGTATGAATATCATGATATTAGAAGTTTGTACAGTCCAATACTAAGCACCAATTTTATAACTTTACTTATTTATCCTATCTGTGAATTTTTGGCAAATTTTCATTTTCCCATTTTTTTACCATATCAATTCACTACTATATATATCAAAATTTTGCCGAACATTCTTTCAAAAATGGTTTAAAATTGTTAATTGCAAATTAAACAATTGCAATATTCACTACACGACACTGAATTTACAAAATCAAGAATTATTGGGCAAAAAGGTTTTAAAAAACCTTTATAATGAGAGTACCATTATCAAAAAATGAATGATCTTTATTAGAAGAGAATACACCTATACACTGAGTGACATCGCTGTCCACTCAACATGTTGTGGGATTTCCCCAGGTGGCTATGCAGGCAGCAACACGTTTTGGTACTGACTATAGAGCATGCTCAGGTTCCGATAATTCATTAAAAAAAAGTGTCCCTTCA
Organism: Cordylochernes scorpioides; assembly: GCA_030710605.1. Classification (NCBI taxonomy): domain Eukaryota; kingdom Metazoa; phylum Arthropoda; class Arachnida; order Pseudoscorpiones; family Chernetidae; genus Cordylochernes; species Cordylochernes scorpioides. The sequence goes on from CP092863.1 coordinate 15,277,317, forward strand.
ATACCTGTTATAATTTTATCATAATATGAAGAAATAAGAACATATCAAATAAGATATGATAAGTAACAAAAAGAAGTGTAAGATAGCTGATATAAGAATACAACCTATCACGAAAGCAAAAAAGTTGACCCGCTATCTCAGACTCAGCACCTGGCCTGGATTCTATATAAGTAGAGCGGTGGCAAATGTCAGCTATCATCTGTATCAGGTAAGTTCATCAATTGAATAGTCGTACAGGACATAGCACCTATGTTCTGACAACATTTAAAAAATATCTCTTTTGCATTATCTGAATTGCCTTTGTCAAATTATATTGACAAATATTTGCACTTTTATCTTATCTCAGGTTTTAGTGGGAAAATTTTGTTTGCGTTTGCTAGTGAACCAATCTTTCCCGCCTTCTCATTGGACGAATGTGGCTATGTTTGTATATAAAAGGGGGGCTATGGTATTGCGAGAGGAGTGTGGTGGATTATCGTGTGGAGACACTTAAAGTGTTCTCTGCGTGCTTTATCCGTGTCTGGTGATCTCCTCGCATACCTGTGTGACCCCGGTCTGATTCATAACAACGCTACAATAAAGGATAAGTACTGTTTTGTATTTATATAGCAAATCGTGAAGTTTTTTTGTTTCTATTTTTGGTGTTTTTGTACTCTTGAGTGCATGCGCGCTTTTCTCTGTGTTAGTTATTATTACGGTAGGCCCTAGTTTATTGCAACTTTGTGTGTTATCCCGTAAATAGTAACTTTGTCACCTTAACTTTTATTTTCACAATCTTCTTATAATTTCAACATAAAACATTTGTTTTCCACACCTGCTTATTTATTTATACTTGCAATTTTATTGATCCCATTTTATTTTTTGAGGCTAACACAATTACCTTTTAGTAATATGTAAAACCATTAACGATTGTATAGAATCATATGATAATATTATATAATTATAACCCTATAAAAATAAAGATCACCTCTCCATATATTCAAAATAGACGCCAAAATTTTACAATTGATTTCTATCTTGCAGGAGAAGTGATTTTTTTTGATAGATCAATATTTTCCCAGAAAAATATATAAACACATTTTTATCTGATCTATAATTATTATAAAAAAATCAAATAAATGTTTATTTGATTTTTATTCCATTAGATGGCGCTTTGCCATATAAAAATGCCAAAGTAAGAGGTCAGGATAGGCTTTTTAAAAATAGAACAACCTGACCTTTTCCTTTTTTATTTTTCACATGAATATATCTATTAGCATATTTTCAAAGTGAAACATTCGTTATAAAAATGATTTATTATTAATGAATGTATTAGAATATTTTTTTTGTTTCAATTCTATGTTCAACATTCTTACTATACATATACTCTATAGAACAAACATCATTATTCAGTATTACATGCTTGTAGAGAATGTAAGAATTACTTTATTTATATACCAAATCGACTGAAGGTTCCTCTGTTATACAGGCGTGTTCAAGAATGAAGTTGGCCATTCTACTGACAACCGCGGTGACCCTCGTGGCCGCCAGCACCCACCACGGTGGTGACTGGACCCAGCTCGCTCGACTCACCAACCGCCTGGCCTTCCAGCTTCACCCCTACTATGGTGGGCA